>CM056196.1:300000-375000 GCA_029692085.1 Gymnothorax javanicus | reverse complement strand
GAAGCCAAATTCACAAAAGCGTTTCTACAATTAGCATTAAAAATTTGATCAGACCCAGTTGCAAATGTTACTTGAGTACCATAAGTGAGCAACTCAGTGATGTCGCCATAAATCATCTTTAACACCATTTGCTTTTAGTTGAAATCAGAAAAGCGCTGATGAAAGTTATTTGTGTAATAAATATTATAATGCGCAAGGTGTTCTGACGTATCCACACATTTCTCATCACTGGCTGGATGCCCCTGCCGTGACGATATATGAATGAAATGCTCATTTTTCTGAGAGCTTTCGAGCTGCGCAGCTGCTGAGGAGCAGAGACAATCTGCTCTGTTTCATGTTACTGTATAATTACAATGGAAGGGTTTTCGGTTTTATTTCACGACTGCAGTATGGCAGTATGCACTGTTATTAAAATCTACAAAACAAAGCTGTTGTGACACCTCCTGTTCAACTCGCCATATTTTTTGTTTGTTTATGCTGTAGTGCTGAACACGCCGGTTTGTCACTGTAAATCAAACCTTTCTACTGACTGTGGGCAGGCAAATATTGTAACCCCTGTATCTAATTTTTTTAGGGTCAAATCTGGCTCCAGGAAAACACTGTACAGTCAAAAGAAAAAGGCTTTCATGATTTTTCAGAATGTAGACATGGAGAAGGCTGTGTGAAGAGCGGCCGCGTGTTTATCTGTATCTCTCTGAGAGGGAGATCTCTGCTTCGGCATCTCCTGCAGTGAGGAGTCAGGGACGGGGTTAATTACAGCTTCTGTTTACCTTCATTAATGTCTCTCTCTCTCTCTCCCTCTTTCACTCTCTCTCTCTCTCTCTCTCTCTCTCGCCTTTTCGCTTTCTCCTAGGAGGTATTCTGAGTAGTCATTCTACACTGTGGTGAGCCTTTTCAATACTTAATCTGTAATGCGATATAATGGGAAGCCTAATATATCGCAGTTTGCCAATGTGGTCCGCCCCTGGTGTAACCCGACCCGTTAGTGCACAAATCCTCAGGGAGCGGCCGTCATGTCGCAGAGAGAATTTCTCCCTCACTGTTTTCTCTGTCAGACTCTGAGGATAAATGCTCTTTATTATCCTTTTAATTAAGTTGTTACTTGGTTTAGATCTGTGGTCGGTCTGTTATTTTTGTTGATCGGAGCCTTGTCTGTAGATGAGGGGCGAACGCCATGTGAATCAGGCAGGCTGGTGCATAGACAGGGACTCCACTGTTTTCTGAAAAATGATGAGGTTTTACGACGTTGAGTGTTAAAGGATGTTGGGTTGATTTGAACATGGGGACGGGAAAGGGGCAGGGTGGGGTCGGAGGGTGTGTTAGTGTGGGTGTCTGTGGCCTGCTGATTTAAAATGTAATAGGTATCGATCTCTGTTTCACTCCTGCGATTCGCTCCGGTTCATATATCACCACATTGACAGAGCAGGCAGGTTCTTCTGTGGTCGACGTCCTGGAGTCACCTGACCCCTGAGAAGCGCGCGAATGTGTGGTGTGTGGGAGTGAGAGTCTGGAAGGGTCCGGCGGCAAGTTTGTGTGTGTGCATACATGTGTAAATGAGTGTGCTTGTTTGCATATTTGCGTGAATATGTGTGCACATGGGTGCAAATATGAGTGTGTGTGTGTGTGTGTGTGAGTGTGTCCTGGGGAAAGTTTTTGCAGTGTGTCCGTACGGCTGTGTCTGTGAACTCTTGGGTGTGTAGTTGCATCTGCGTATACTCAAATATCTGTGTGTGTGTGTGTGTGTGTGTGTGTGTGTGTGTGTGTTTATGACCCTTGACCCAATCCCTCAACCCCTCCTCCAGGCTATCGCTTCTGACATCCTCCCTTTTGTCACCTCACTTGTGAACTCCTCCCCTCTTCTGGGTGTTTTCCCTCCTCTATCAAGAGTGCCAACGTCACCCCTCTTTTAATAAAAGCTCACTCTCAATCCCTCTCTCATAAACAACTACTGTCCAGTCTCTCTTCTCCCTTTCTTGTTAAAAACTATTGACAGAGCTGCCTCTAATCAGCTCTCAGCTTTCCTGTCAGGGAACGGCCTATCGGACCCTTACTAGTCTGGATTCAGCCCCAGCCACTCAACAGAGACCTCTCTCGTCTCTGTGAGCGAGTCTCTTCATGCCTCAAGGTCGGCCTCCCTCTCTTCTGGCTCGATCCTCCTCGACCTGTCTGCTGCCTTTGATACAGTCACCCCCCCATCCTCCTGTCCAGCTCGGCAGCTATGGGCATCTGTGGCACAGCCTTGGTCTGGATTAGATCCTATCTCACTGACTGCTCTTTCCACATTGCCTGGGCTGGAACAGTATCAGCTCTTTGTCCCCTTACTACCGGAGTCCCACAGGGTTCAGTCCTCGGTCCCCTTCTCTTCTCCATTTGCACACGCTCTCTTGGTCCAGTAATCTTTACTCACAGTATTTCCTACCACTGTTGTGCATACAACACTCAACTCTTCCTTTACTTTTCACCCTTCAACACGCAGGTCTCTGCCCGCATCTCCTCTTGCCTAAAGGACATCCAGAACTGGATGTTTAACCACCATCGTAAGCTCAACTCTGGTAGGATGGAGGTGACTACCTTCCCTCCTCCTACCTCTCCTATCCGACACTTCACCATCTCCATTCTGAGCGTCCTCATCACCCTGAAAGAGAAATGTGTATGGTATGTGTGCATATGTGAGTGTGTGTGTGTGTGTTTTTGTGTACGGTATGTGTATGAGTGCGTGTGTGTGTGTGTGTGTGTGTTTGTGTACGGTATGTGTGAGTATGTGTGTGTGTGTGTGTGTGTGTTTGTGTGTGTGTTTGTGTACGGTGTACATGTGATTGCATGTGTTGGAGGAGGCATATCCTCACACACAGCTGAATCGCGTCTCTCCCAGCGCAGGGATGGGCAGAGCGCAGTTCATTCCCCTGTTGTTTGTTGTTTGTCTGTTGTTTTGGGGGATTCTGGGCCTCCTCTGCAATGGCGGATTCAACGGTTTTATTGAGATCCAGGAGCCGTCACACAGCAACACCTGCATCTATGAGTCAGGCACATTAAATTGCAGGGATTATGGACTTCCTGTATCTCAGAGTGGGCGGAGCATGATTAGCAATGATTAAAACGGGCCATTTGAGGTTGTCGGGGTGATAACGAGGTTTCTGCCGTGCAGCACATGGCGATGTCTCGAAGCATTTGTAAACGGCCACTATAAATCCTAGAAAAGGTTGCGATGTCAGTTGTGCTGAATATCTTTTCGCTGACAAACGGCTATCAATTATGCGCCATCGTCTGTGCGCGTGTGGGTGTTTCCCAATTGTGTGTGTGTGGGCGTGCATTTTTATAAGTCCAGGTATGAATTTTAAATATGCTCTCACTAGGCAAAGATCCTGAGGAATTTCAGCTGTAACAGGGGACAATAATTTAATAATATTCTCAAAAAGAAGAAGCAAAAATGATGAATTTGAAAGAACTTACTGTAGCTATGTGGTGGGCAGCATTTTTCAACATTAGCCTGACTGATTTGTGACTAAAGACTGTCTTATTTCTGACAAACATCCTCAGCTGATTGAAAATATCATGAAGAAAAGTTTTCAAAAAACAATTTACATTTTTTAGTTCTCTGTCTTGTGATTTTGGGGCACTATAAAAATTTAATCTACACCCCTGGTATTAGTAATTATGTTTATATGTAAGGTGTATGTCTTAGTACCTGTGTATGGGTGAATATACTGTGTGTGTGTCTCTGTGTATCAGTGTGTTATTGAATAACCACATCTTGCATTGTACTGAAATTGGATTAGCGGATCAGAGTTGGGTGGGTTTTTGAGATGTGAAGTGTTTCTGTACTGAAATTGGATTAGCGGATCAGAGTTGGGTGGGTTTTTGAGACGTGATGTGTCTCTGGTTGCTCGGCAGGTTGCAGTGATTAATTACGAGAACATCAAGACACCCCCTCCCCTCGATGGGTGGTTGCTATGGCAGCAAAAAAAGAGAGTCACTCACTGGGAGATGGAAATCAGCCTTCTGTGCCTTTAATGTTTTGTGTCTCTCGAGTAACTTAACGCGTCTCTCTCATTTTAGCTGACTGTAGGATCGCTGCTTTGAAAGAGTCGACTGCAGGGCTGGGCCCCTAATCAAGGGCGAGTTAATTAGCTTGAGTTAGCATGTTAGCATGCATATCATAACCAGGCTTTCCGGCACATTCCGGCATCACCTGTAGGAGTAATGACACCATAGCCCAGCAAAACGCCCGCTTGCTAAGCAGACAGTAATGAATGCGCGAGGAAGCAATTTCGCCACACTTATCCCCCTCCTGCCATTCACTCACGCTCAAGGTCGAGGGGACTCAGGAGAGGAAGTGTCGCGTGGGGTTGGGGGGGGTGGGGGTGTGAAATTTCGTGCATCTGTTCGGGAAAATGAGCATCACACGAGCTCCTCATCTACTCGTCGTTACTGAAACCCCCCCACGGCTTCATCACAAAGCCTCGACTGAAGCCTCTCGAAGGGAAGCAGGGGAAATCAGGCTGGACCGGCGTGATCGCCCGGGCAATGTCATAAGCGAGGGGCGTCGCGGCTCGAGTGGGGTCTGGCGGCTCGATCGTCTGTCTTCACAGAGCACTTCAGCTCAGCAGAGGAGGGGGAGGATGAAAGGAGAGAGGGAGGAGGGGAGGAGGGGAGGGAAGGTCATACTGGGGAGAGAGAAAAGGTGAGGGAGGGAGAGAGAGATATAGAGAGAGAGAGAGGAGAGAGAGTGGGAGAGAGAGAGGATTGTTACACGAGGCCCTCCGTGATTAGCGAGCTCCTCAGTCAGACTTTCATTACGCTGAGAGAATGGAGCAGCAGCCTTTTAATGTGTATTAAGAGGACAGTGTGAAATATGTGCGCTGGAATGGCGTCTGACTCGAGCCTGTGTTTCATATGCGTAATCAGGAGGGCGTTTTGTGTCGAGACACTGTAAATCACACAAGTGCTGCAGGGTCCAGCAGCTCGCCGATGCTTTGTGCTCTGATGCACACACAGAGACAGTCAAACACACACAGGCACACGCACGTGCGGATACAAACTTGCGAGCGGCAAGTGTGTACATACATACAATTGCACAAAAATGAATTTGCAAGTACAGAGAACCAATCACAGGCACTGGTGTGCACACACAGGCAACAAAATACAAAAAGACAGTTCCACAAAAATGCACAAACACACCTGTGGCCTCATGTGGACACACGTATACACAAACAGACATAAACCCACTCAGATACACATGCATTTAATCGCTAGTAAAAGTATACACGCAACCATAAATGCTCTCACCCAGCACACATTCACTCCTACATGTAGAGAAGGAGAATCCAGCTTCAAAAAGTTGAAATCCTCTCCAGGATATTGCGCCAACCACGGTGATCATCAACTCTGGCCCACAAATCCAAATCCACTCTTGAATTTTCATTTCTCCCAGGTAATTAACTGATTAAGTGAACAGTTCTTGCCACTGATTGGCCAGACTGACGTTACACCTGACTCTCAGGTAAAGGAAGGGTGTAAGACCAGCAGGTCTGTGCCCTCGAGGGTTGTGATTGGATGTTCAAACCCCCTCAGTCAGAAGGAGGAATCACTCAGCGACCTGGTTGAGTTCATGGTGGCTGTTCACCGCGGCCGGACCCCTGGAATGTGCACCTCTGCCTCGATGTATGTGCATGTGCATGTGCTTAGTGCATGCATGTAAACATCAAAGCTGGTACATTTATGTCTCATTTTCTACCGATAGCAGCGATAGATGTCGGAAACCAATAGCGATTCCCCACAGCTGAACAGGAAGCAGCCTGCACTGCTGTATACTGTAGGTCTCTGTCCTCTTGCCAGCCTGTCGTAGCCATCAGCAGAAGTCATTACGAGCCCAAATCTGAGGGAAACTAACCTTACTCTGTGTGATGTGTCACGACAGCCTTTGTTTGACGTGAGATTGCCTAATTACAAGCTATAGAGCCGCCAGTGACGTCTTTCTGACGAACCGAGACAAAAGGCCTTTTAGTGCAGTTTTGTAATTATCTCACCTGCGCCGTGACACCTGATACTGTCTGAGCAAAAGGTGTGCGGCGTGTGTGTGCGTGTGTGTGTGTCTGTGTTTGGCTCCTGATGGATTCCTGCTCTGCAGGTGAGACTCTGTGGAGAAAGCTGAGAGCACAAAGGGCTGTAATCGCCGCTCAGGAAACCTGATATGAATGTAAATAACATTACGCTCCGATTAAACCTGGCTGTCTGCTGTAGCACAGAGACAAAACAGTCCCTGAGCATTTGTACTTATACATAATCCAAATCAACTGTCAAGCTATATAATGTGTTTGTGTGTGTCTGTCAGTATTGGGATGGGTGCAAATTTGTGTGTGCGTGTGTGAGCAAGTGTGTGCTTGTGTTTGTGCACGAATTCATATGTGTGCGTCAGTTTTTGTGTGTGTGTGTGTGTGTGTGCATATGAGTGTGTGTGTGTGTGTGTGTGTGTGTGTGTGTCTGTTTGTATGTGTGTATGAATGCGTGTGTGTCTCTGTGTTGTCTGAGCACATCTTTGTGTCTGTGTGTGTCAGTGCATATGAGAGTGCAGATGTGTTTCAATGTGTGTGTGTGTGTGTTTGTGTATGCATTTGAGTGCAAGTGTTTATGTGTTTCTTTGTTTTTGTGTTTGCGTGTGTATGCGTGTGTGTTTGTGTGTGTGGGTGTTTGCACGTGTGTGCGTATATGCGTGTGTGTTTGCACGTGTGTGTGTGTGTGTGTGTGTGTGTGTGTGTGTGTGTTTGCACGTGTGTTTGTGTGTATGCATGTGTGAGTGTGTGTATGTATGTGTTTGTTGCACGTGTGTGTATGTGTGTTTGTGTGTGTGGATGTATGTGTGTTTGCACGGGAGTGTGTGTGTGTTTGCATGTGTGTGCGTGTGTGTGTGTGTGCGTGTGCGCATGCGTGTGTGTGTGTGTGTGTGTGTGTTTGTTTGTGTGCATGTATGGGTATGTGTGTGTGTGTGTTTGTGTGCATGTATGCGTGTGTGCGCGCGCGTGTATCTGTGTGTGTTTGTGTGCACGTGCGTGCGTGCGTGTGAGTGTGTGTGTGCTCGTGCGTGTGTGTGTTTGTGCACACGTATGTGTGTGTATGTTTGTTTGTATGTGTGTGTGTGTTTGTGTGTGTGCGCACGTGCATGTGTGTATGTGCGCACGTATGTGTGTGTGTGTGTGTGTTTGTATGCACGTGTGTGTGTGTACTTACAGCAGTGTGTGTGTGTGTGTGTGTGTGTGTGTGTACTTATAGCAGAGTGAGTGCGTGTGTGTGTGTGTGTGCGTGTGTATGTGTGTATTTACAGCAGTGTGAGTGTGTGTGTGTGTGTGTGTGTGTGGCGTGCACATGTGAGTCTCAGTGTGGGAGAGTCTCAGTGAGTGAGAGTCTCAGTGTGGGAGAGTCTCAGAGAGAGAGAGACTCAGTAAGGGAGAGTCTCAGTGTGGGAGAGTCTCAGTGAGGGAGAATCTCAGTGTGGGAGAGTCTCAGTGAGGGAGAGTCTCAGTGAGGGAAAGTCTCAGTGAGGGAGAGTCTCAGTTAGGGAGAGTCTCAGTGAGGGAGAGTCTCTGTGTGGGAGAGTCTCAGTGAGGGAGAGTCTCAGTGAGAGAGAGACTCAGTAAGGGAGAGTCTCAGCGTGGGGGAGTCTCAGTGAGGGAGAGTCTCAGTGAGAGAGAGACTCAGTGTGGGAGAGTCTCAGTGAGGGATAGTCTCCGTGAGGGAGAGTCTCAGTGAGAGAGAGTCCCTGTGTGGGAGAATCTGAGTGAGGGAGAGACTCAGTGTGGGAGAGTCTCAGTGAGGGAGAGTCTCAGTGCTGCTGCCCATACAGATGGAGCCTATATCAGATATAGCAGCAGAGACACCAGTCATGTCAGCACGGGCTGCTGCTCTGCCGCTCTACTCATCTCTCTCTCTCTACTCCTCTCTCTCTCTCTCTCTCTCTCTCCTTCTCACTCTTTCCTTCAGTCTCTCCGCTTGTTTTTTTCTAGTGGCACTTCACAATCAGGCCACATCACCTGACACTAAATACAAATTTACTAATTTCAGTCGACTAGCTCACAAACATCTTTAATGATGCAGTGAAATGTATGAACAGAATTGTGGTGGTGGTGTGTAGGCCCTGATCTGATCAGTCCTTCCCCCCTGTTAGCATCTCTCCCTCCCCCAGTTAGCATCTCTCCCTCCCCTCTGTTAGCATCTCTCTCTCCCCTTTGTTAGCATCTCTCCCTCCCCTCTGTTAGCATCTCTCCCTCCCCTCTATTAGCATCCCTCCCTCCCCCTGTTAGCATCTCTCCCTCCCCTGTTATAGCGTCTCTCCCTCCCCCTGTTATAGCATCTCTCCCTCCCCCGTTAGCATGTCTCCCTCCCCCATGTTAGTATCTCTCCCTCCCCTCTTTTAGCATCTCTCCCTCCCCTCTGTTAGCATCTCTCTCACCCCTCTGTTAGCATCTCTCCCTTCGCAGTGTTAGCATCTCTTGCTCCCCTCTGTTAGCATCCCTCCCTCCCCTCTGTCAGCATCTTTCCCTCCATCTGTAAGCATCTCTCCCTCCCCTTTGTTAGCATCTCTCCCACCCCTCTGTTAGCATCTCTCCCTTCCCAGTGTTAGCATCTCTTCCTCCCCTCTGTTAGCATCCCTCCCTGCCCTCTGTTAGCATCTCTCCCTCCCCTCTGTTAGCATCTTTCCCTCCCCCCATTAGCATCTCTCCCTCCATCTGTTAGCATCTCTCCGTCCCCCCGTTAGCATCTCTCTCTTCCCAGTGTTAGCATCTCTTCCTCCATCTGTTAGCATCTCTCCGTCCCCCGTTAGCATCTTTCTCTCCCCTCTCTTAGCATCTCTCCCTCCCCCTGTTAGCATCTCTCCCTCCCCGTTAGCATCTTTCCCTCCCCTCTCTTAGCATCTCTCCCTCCCCTCTGTTAGCATCTCTCCTTCCCCCCTGTTATCATGTCTCACTCCCCTCTGTTAGCATCTCTCCCTCCCCTGTTAGCATCTCTCCCTCCCCTCTGTTAGCATCTCTCCCTCCCTTCTGCTAGCATCTCTCCCTCCCCTCTCTTGGCATCTCTCCCTCCCTCTGTTAGCATCTCTCCCTCCCCCATTTTATAGCATCTCTCCTTCCCCCCTGTTAGCATCTCTCCCTCCCCCCTGTTTGCATCTCTCCCTCCCTCTGTTAGCATCTCTCCCTCCCCCATTTTATAGCATCTCTCCTTCCCCCTGTTAGCATCTCTCCCTCCCCCTGTTTGCATCTCTCCCTCCCCTGTTAGCATCTCTCCCTCCCCTCTGTTAGCATCTCTCCCTCCCCCCTGTTAGCATCTCTCCCTCCCCCTGTTAGCATCTCTCCCTCCCCTGTTAGCATCTCTCCCTCCCCCTGTTAGCATCTCTCCCTCCCCTGTTAGCATCTCTCCTTCCCCCCTGTTAGCATCTCTCCTCCCCCCTGTTAGCATCTCTCCCTCCCCCTGTTAGCATCTCTCCCTCCCCCGTTAGCATCTCTCCCTCCCCCTGTTAGCATCTCTCCCTCCCCCCTTTAGCATCCCACCCTACCCCCTCCCTCTTCCGGAGTTTTTGCAAGCTCTACGTCTCTCTGTCACCGAGTGAGGTCTGTCCGTCTCTGAGACCTTGCGGTCCTCATCAATCTGTGTCTCCTTTTGAATGCATTGATTCCTCAGCCTGTCTCACAGCCCCCGCTGCCTCTCATGCTGTTTTAATATGAACAGCTGGTATATGTATCGGTATGCAAATATATGCATGAGTTTTGTGCTGCCGTGCTTTTACAAACTCACTAAAGAACACATTCAGAATGACAGCACAAATGAGCATATCTGTATTCACACACACGGGTGCGCAGGCACACAAATACACACACACACACACACACACGCACGCACGCACTAACGAACACACACATACTCGCACTCATTCACACACAGGCACGTGCACTCACACATACACACGTATTCATACACGTGTCATAAACACACACACACATGCTCACACATACACACACACATTCGCACACACACACACAAGCACACATGACTGCACACATACTCACGCACACATACACATGCGTGCGCTCACACATGCACAAACTCATACACACGCACACACACACACACAAGCACATATGCACGTGCGCGCGCACACACACACACACACACACACACACGCATACACATGCCGGTGAGGAAACAACAAAACAATAAAACACAGGTAAGTGATGACCAGTCATGCTCAGCAGCTGCAGTTTTAACACCTTAGTAGCATTAGGTTTGCTCTAAAATAAACAGCTTATTGCTGCATGGTCATGCGTGTGCATGAACGTGCTCGCATTTACATACTCAATATGTGAACATTGAACAACTCAGTGAGGAATGGAAAAAGCAATAAAAATAGCCAAAGTTTGATACGCAGAATAATTGGGGCAAGTGCACACAGCACGCAAGTCCCATATTAGTCAGCTCAATGCGCCCCCTGTTTGTATGTTTGTATGTATGTATGTACGTATGTATGTCTGTCATCAACCGACCGCTCAAAATTTGCTCGCCCCAAACATGCTCTGCATGCTTCTCGTGATTATTCATAGTCAGGAGCTGCTGTTCAGACGACTTGATTGAAGAAGCTATGCCGTAAATTGAACAGCTCCATGTACTTCTTGATGTTTGTGCACATACATGAATTCACAAACATAGTCATTATGTCAACATCAAGAACCGCAGGAAAGAGGTCCGTAAAAGCAATTTAAAAAGCAGCCAAAACGTGATACACAGAACTGATATTCAGTCAGGTCCACTTTGTCAAAACCCCAAATTATATTATCATTTGCACTGAATTTATTTGCAATATTTGAATTTGGCGGCATGGCTCTGTTCTGGGGCCTCCCCGTCCTACCACGCGTATGCATGAAAAGCCAGTGGGCAGGGAGAGCCATAGACCCGCCCTTCCATGCATACGCGTGATGCCATGGGCGGACAGAACAGCAGTAACCCCCAGGGGTACAGAACAGAGCATCAGTGATGCATCGTCAGTGAATAAGTCAGATAAATGTGTACAGGAGGAGCTGGGGATGGAGGGGTTTGCAGAACGAGCAGAGAAGCAGTAACAGTTGGCAGGCAGAGCATCTTTAAATATGGCGCCTTGTTTTAATTGAGTGCCTGGAGGGAATCAGCTGAGCTGTCAGCTGATGTGGGCATTGCTTGCGATCTGAACCATCACTAATGAAGGCAGGCTTGCGAGCTGGGCGTGGCCTGCCTGAACTACCGCTGTGCTGAAGTTACTAGTTATTACTAGAGAAGTTATAGGTTAAAATAAAAAAAAAACTTCTTGCTCCTTCATCTGTATACAGAAAGATGCAGTGCCTGCTGATTGACTTCCCACAAAAATTTGACTCCTGCAGCTCAAATGATGGCACATGACCTTTGAACTCTCTGGAGGATGTGAGATGAGTGTTCAGATTGCACTGGATGCTACTTCTACTCGCTGTCTTTCTTTTTTTCTTTTTTTAACAAATTGCTGCTGTGAATCTGATATTCCCTCTGTCGCTCGGCCGGGCTAATAGTTGCCATTTGTCAGAATTTGATCTGCAATGCGGTGTCCATCGTTTGTGTGCAATGCCCTGGAGGAACGGCCCTGCCATTTGTGGGATTATTTTGATTGAAGTTTCTCTGTTACTGTTGAGATATATAGTCATGTATTCATTTGGGTACAGTTCTGTAAACAGTTTAACCTGGAGTGAAAGAAAATAATCAAATTTTCTCCTCAGGCTATGTGTGTATTTATTGATCTAGTTTTGCAGTCACTGTCTGATTGTGTTTATCGTCTGTCAGCTGTATAATACACTGCAAGTCCAACCATGTTTTATAATGAAAAGCAGGGCTGTTGTTAGAAGAGTGAAATTTTGTTGAAATTCTAGGGGCTTTCGACATGGTTGGGGACTCATGCCTTGAGAGGGTCCATAGAAATATTTGCGGCATTGGGAAACCTGCAATATTTTTGGGCAGCCCAGAGTTCATAGTTCAGTCCCTGAGGGCAAAAGTGCTATTGAATCTCAGTGCGTTTACATGACGTTAGAGAAAAAATCGAATTGTTGTGTTAGTCCGATTATAACCGGACTTTTAAAATGCATGTAAACGTAGTAGTCCGACTGGAATTTCTCATAGTCCGACTAACACACCCAGATAATGCGGTTAATAGTCGCATTATGCCTGCATGTATACGCTTGAATCGAACCGAACTGGACTATGCGCTCTGAGCATGCTCCACATTCTTCGTGCAGGGCTTTGACCCTGTGGACATGTAAACACAAAACTGCTTAGTGAGAACTCTGAGCTTTGACTAACTAGCAAGTTTGTACTGTACAGTTGCGAACCTCATCTGCAAGGGTATTGGTCCTTGAACAGTCACGCCTTGGGGTCTCTTAATTTCTACCATTAATCGGCATGATTTATCGAATGACTTGCACTTCATCCAAAATTTTTCCTTCCACTCGCTATCGGCAATGACACTCTCCCGCCAGCCATTACTCCTGACCCGCATCCAACATGCACTGGAAGCCCAGGAGTACGTTTCCTGAAAGCACAGATGCTGACTCACATAGTTGGAACCGCAGACTGTGAATGGACAAACTACCTTCATTTCTAGCAACTACTCTTCTGGGAAACACACTCTGGGGTAGTAGAAAGGGCACAAAGTGAAGCATAGCGGCGTTTCAGCTAAGCTTCGGCGAACGCCATTACCACCGGTGATAGCCAGCATCTCAACTGTAGGAAAAGCACAGCGAACAGCCCGTATTAAAAGTACAGAGCTGTAAAGTTGTCCATGTTCTCGTCACTCGATCTTATTCAGTCAGTGCACTCAACATGCTACTAGTTTGCCGCTAGCTAACTTTTTTGTCAAATGTTTGGCCAGTGAAGTAATAGGTCTGTCAGAAAAATATCCAACATGAACAAGCTGAAAGGCATATCGCCACCTATTGTAGCGGTGACGGGCATGCTTGGGTCAATAAATCGAATTTCGTCCTACGCATGTATACTGGGACAAGGATAGTAGTCCGATTGCATGGCCTAATCGAGCTATTACCGTAGCTCGACTTAACTGTGCATGTAAACGTACTGTGTGATATTGAGCGGAGGGTATTGATGAGATCATGTGATATGCCCCGTGACGTGGATCTGTTCATCAAGCTGCTCTTGGGGGAAGTTTGCCCTCAGGGCGTCCAGGCCGAAAGGCTTCAGGAGCTGAGGTGACGAGGAGCAGAGCCACACCATCAGTGCTGTGAGTGCTGTGAGTGGATGAATGGTTTAGGCTCAGGACTATCATGCAGACCACCAGACTTCATGTCCTTTGTGAATCTAAATGCTGACTTATTCCTTTTAGACTTGCTTAAAATTTTCAGTTTTTTATGATGCCTCCAGGCCTCACTGTAGGTGGGAAGCATTCTGTTCTCTCGTCGTATGTCTGTTTGTTTGTTCTTTTGTCCATCAGGCTTCTCCTGCGTGATCGATATCGATTGATGGAGACTTTTGGAGAGGACAGATTTTGACCAAATCGCACAATTCCCAACAAAGGGTAGAACTGATTAGCTTTGGAGGTCATTGGGTCAAAGGTCAAGGTCACATTATGTCAGCTGCATTTGGGAACCAAAGGTCAGTTTTGAGGGCGTATGAAGCTGTGGCACGCAGAGGCGTAGAAATCGATGCTTTGTGTTGACTGCTACCTCGCTACTTTCAGTTTTCAGTCATGGTTTGGTTATTTTTAGGTAACCAAATTGATTATGTTTAAGCGACAGAACTACTTTTTTAGGTTTAGCCTCCAAAGCTATTTGGGAAGGTTTAGGCAAAGATCATGGTTTGGATTAAAATAGACACTTTCACAGCGTTAACCACATCTTTAAAAGGCTTTCTGGCAGGTGGCACTGAAAACAAACCTCTGCGCTGTGGTGCCATGGTCGCACGCTAACAATTAGCCAAAAATAAGATCGCTCTCTCAGCTTGCATGTTGCACAGGGGAGATCAGTGTGGGCAGAGTGAAGTTTCGCGCTGGATTTTGAGGCAGACGGTACTCAAAGCATGAAGCGGCAGAGCCTGTTCGCTGCAGTCTGTTGTACAACCCTCATCTTCCCTGAGAGACGACAGGCATTCGCTTGCATGTAAAGAGACTGGGGAGCACTTGCCTCAGTTCTGTCACCTTCTGGGCTTAATTTTTTAGGCCTTTATTGAGTGAATCACCCATTGTGACATGGACATGTGAAGTCAGTAACGTGCAGCATCTGGGCAACGACTGACGCTGGTTCAGACCCCCCCCCCCCCACCCCCTTGTGATAAAGTGCTTTAGATCATGTGAGTGATATCATGATATCAACGATATCATGGAAAACCTATAGCTATTATAGCTGCTATAATCAGCTATAATATGATTATCCAATATTATTTGGCACATTGGTGCCATAAGGTTGACTAACTGGGGCTATTAAAATATTGCACTTTAATGGCAGGGCCAGTAAGTCCCTGGAGGAGCCGCTGGTCAATCATTGACGTGAGAGCCGAGCTCCACGCGGGGGCAGTGGGGTCCTGTCGCCTGCGGTGCCCAAGCACAAACACACAGGTTCCACACCGTTCCCCAAACATGCCATCAACATCTCCGCGCAACGTGGTGTGCGACACGGCCACTGACTGACGCTGCATCATAGGCTACACGAGAACGACTAATCGGCTTGGTATGGTGGTCTGTAATCGTCCCTGGGTTTGTCGCGGTTGTCACGGTGACATTGGTAAGGCAGCTAGGAGCCGGAGACTTACCTCTGCCGCTCGGCCGCGCTGTCAGAGAGGCAAGTCTGAAACTGCAGTGGAGGCAGCTGATGAGCACACATGCCGCTTTAGAAAAATGTTTCACAAGTTTGAAAGGCTGTGATTGTGTAACCCGCAGTCTGTCTCCACATGAGTCACACGGGCCGGCTGCCTGTCTGTCTGGATCACTGCATGAATACCTGCATTGTATTAAACAATAATGTGAAGGAAATTATTTTATTACAAGAAGAGCAGGATGGCTGGGTGCTGCTGGAGCACTGTTGAGCTGAAAGAGAGAGAGAGAGAGAGAGAGAGAGAGAGAGGATTAGAGAGGCAGAGCAGTAGCCCGTGCTGACATGACTGGTCTCTCTCTGCTGCTATATCTGATATAGGCTCCATCTGTATGGGCAGCAGCATTGAGACACTCCCACACTGAGTCTCTCCCACACGGAGTCTCTCCCACATTGAGTCTCTTCCTCACTGAGACTCTCCCACACTGAGTCTCTCCCTCACTGAGACTCTCCCACACTGAGTCTCTCTCTCACTGAGACTCTCCCACACTGAGTCTCTCTGTCCCTCACTGAGACTCTCCCACATTGAGACTCTCTCTCACTGAGACTCTCCCACACTGAGACTGTCCCTCACTGAGACTCTCCCACACTGAGACTCTCTCACACTTAGACTCTCCCACACTGAGACTGTCCCTCACTGAGACTCTCCCACACTGAGACTCTCTCACTGAGACTCTCCCACACTGAGACTGTCTCTCAATGAGTCTCTCCCACACTGAGACTCTCCCTCACTGAGTCTCTCCCACACTGAGTCTGTCCCTCACTGAGACTCTCCCACACTGAGACTCTCTCACACTTAGACTCTTCCACACTGAGACTGTCCCTCAATGAGTCTCTCCCACACTGAGACTCTCCCTCACTGAGACTCTCCCAGACTGAGACTGTCCCTCACTGAGACTCTCCCACACTGAGACTCTCTCACACTTAGACTCTTCCACACTGAGACTGTCTCTCAATGAGTCTCTCCCACACTGAGACTCTCCCTCACTGAGACTCTCCCAGACTGAGACTCTCCCACACTGAGACTCTCTCTCACTGAGACTCTCCCTCACTGAGACTCTCCCACACTGAGACTCTCTCTCACTGAGACTCTCCCACACTGAGACTCTCCCTCACTGAGAGAGAGAGATATAGTTTTTAAATGATCATTTTATTTTCAGAAGGAAGAAAGTTATCCAGCACCAACTGACCCTGTGTGAAACTGAATTCTGCAACAGTTACTGAATCAGCCACTTAAGTAAGCTGTATACAACAAGTTAACAACATGCCGGTCATAGCACAAAAATAATTGCTCACCATGCCAGGCTGTGAACCGTTTATTTGTGCAGTAATTTTTTTTATATCAATTGGCATGAAGTTGTATTTTCGGCTTATACCATCGTTACCATACACATTATGCTAACCTGAGACATAATTTTAGTATTTACATCCAAAAATTGCATTTAAATGAAGACTATTTGTTTCTTCCTCTATTAATTTAGAAACTGCCAAAACTCCTGTTTTTACGTGGAAACGTCCGGTCACTAGTTTCTTTATTATTTTTTGTGTTGCTGTACAGGAGCTGTGGATACTGATTCCTCAATGTAACAGTTCAACTCAGACAGCTGTTTTCGCATTTTGCTTTCTCCAAATTATCATTATCACAAATATTAATAGTTACCTCAGAAAACAAGAGCAGACACCAGGATTGACTGCTGCCAGCCCTGTTGAATCTAAACATCACTTTGACAGAACCTTTCCAGCCATGTGATTAAGGCTGGAAGTTGTCAACAAGCAACATAATATGCCACAATCAAAAAATATTCCAGAAGGCATGAGAAAGAATGATATTTTAAAAATCTCAGCCTGTAAAGGGTTACTGTGACATTTCTAAGACTCTGGGACCTCAGTGAACCCATTTTTCCGAAGTTCTAATGTTGGGGAATCTTATCCGGACTGACAGGTCCATGTGCCTCAGGAGAGGTCAGTATTCATGTCACCATTACAGAGAAACAGGGCAAAAATGGTGTCCATGGGAGGGTTAAAGGGTGAAAAACAAGAACCAAGAGCGACATGATGCAGATCTCACATTTGCCAAAAAGCACCTTGATGAAAAGTGCCCCTAAGCCTTTTGGAATAACGTTTTATGGAACAATAAGTCCAAAGTGTAACTCTATGGCAGACATGAATCTGATTACATCTGGCGTAAAGCTAACACAGCATTCCGTGTTGTGAACATCACGCCATCAGTCAAACACAGGGGTGTTGTGATGGTGTTGTGATGGTGTAAAGACGCTTTGCTGCTCCAGGACCCGGGAGAGTCGCGAATTCTGCTCCCTACCAGTCCTGCTGGAGTATGTCGGGTCATTAGTCTGTGATCTGAAGCTCAGCACAGTTGGGTAATGCAGCAAGCCAACAATCCAAACCACAAGTGCAATTTCACTTCTGAATGGCTCAAACTAAATGAAATTAAGATGCTGGATTACCCAAGTTAGTTTTTGACTTGAACCCCACTGTGATGCAGTCAGGACCTTAAACAGGAAGTTCATACTTGAAAACCCCA
Organism: Gymnothorax javanicus; assembly: GCA_029692085.1. Classification (NCBI taxonomy): domain Eukaryota; kingdom Metazoa; phylum Chordata; class Actinopteri; order Anguilliformes; family Muraenidae; genus Gymnothorax; species Gymnothorax javanicus. The sequence continues at coordinate 357,603 of CM056196.1, read as the reverse complement.
CACTGTAGCTGAATTATAACAGTTCTGTGCAGCAAAGCGGGTAAAAATTCCTCCACTGAGAATTGAAGAACTGATCGGAACAGTTTAGTTGCAGTTATTGCAGTATCAATCATTAGGTTTTGGGAAGCAATTATTTCGTCACACTGGTGCTGTAGATGTTGAACAACTTTTTATCAATTTATAAATGAAACATTCATTTAAAAACTGTTATTTGTTTTGGCTCATGTTCTCATTGTTTTATGTTTTGTTTTGCATTGCGATCTAAAACCATGAATGAGAGAAATGTTCAGAGATAGAGAAACTATGAGGGGAAATAATTCCTCGCAGCACTGTGTAGGCAGAATGTTCATGAACAGATGGTTTTAGGTGGTTCTTTTTGAGAAGATAAAACATAAATATGAGACGGGAATGTGCCGTAGTGTTATCGTGCTCATGTTTTTTTAAACGTGTCAGTGCTGAGTTTTTGTGTTTATTACAGTCACTCTGTACCTGGCCCAGGTGTCAGGTTTGTTTTATTGGATGCAGAAACACAGAGGCTCATTGTTCTTGCGCGTTCTTGCACAGATAACACACTGAAGAAGCTGTTAATCTTTGATCAGGTTTAATCAGATTTAGCAAACGAACCATGGAAATATTTAGGCCGTCAGAGGGTGTTGTCACTTATTGATTAGAGTTTGCTTATTTCGGCTCTGATTGAAAGGAGATGTGCTTTGCAAGCAGGAAGACACAAGCGGAGACAAACTCAGATGTACTCAGTCGTGCGCATATATCCATGCTCTCGCGCACATATATGTGTCCAATCACTGGAAACTCTGCTAGAAATGATTTTGCCTGAGACTGGATGAGCTATGGATTGAATTAAATTCTTTGTGTGATTTTTTTAGACTTGTTGTTCTGTGGTTATTTGCAGCTGACTTACGAAGTGTCATGTCTGCCCTTGTCAGGGGGCTTTGAGTTTTGGCTACCATTATTTTTGAATTTTTTTTTTTTTTTTTTTTTTGGTATTTAGCATGTATTTTCATAATTCTCGGCACTGTGCTCTTTGCCATCTTGTGACAGTGAGAGTACCCTTGTCTTGCTGCGGACACTTGCTTAACTAAGCACTGCTGGTTAGATCACTTTTAAACCAACGCATTGGGCCGCTTAGCATTTGAGATTGTAGAAATGATGCACACAATGCTTTTATAATTGTGGGTTAGAGACATCAATAAAAATATATTTTTTTGGCTGCATCCGACATTTTGTCCACCTTCTTGCATTTGTAAATATACACTGCTGCACAAGCATTGCGTTTGTACGTTACCACACACTCGCTCATACATATGCAGACTTTTGCCTTTGCAGTCTTAGACATTCAGACATCTGCAGTATGCGCACACACACTCACACACACACACACACACACACTCACACACTCACACACACACACACACACACACACACACTCACACACACACACACACTCATACACACACACACAAACAAGAAGCCAGGCATCTTTAGAGGTGCTGATAGTATCCTTCAATACAAATCCCAGGTGAAACTAACCGCACAGAAAAGCAGGAGTAAATTGTGTGTAGAGGAGAGGAGCTCCGGGCTGGAGGAGAGCGACAGAACAGGCCCTGGGAAGATGAGTCTATGGGGCACCTCTGTTTCCCCATCAGCAGCCTGCTCACCTGAGGGTAGATAGACTGCGGCTTTGACAATCACGGTTTTCAATCTGAAATTCAATTACTGCGTGCCGACGATTGCCTCCCAGAGCCGTTCCCTTTCTCCCTCCGCTATACACACTAAATTATTGCTTTTCCAGATAAGTCACCAGTGTTGACCAAACTGGAAGGCTCTTCCTTTCAATATAAAAATGGGGATGTAAGATCATTTTGTTCTCAAGATTTCAATTCAATAGGTAATTTCTCAGTTTGATTTGAGGAGGATTTGATGTTGACCTTTACTGAAATACAGGTGTGTTTCATGTGCTTCTTAGCTTGGGCATCTTCTAGCCAATGGCGGTGGGCTTCCTGTTTGTGCTGTAACCAGTGGCGTGTTTACAGCGAGTTTGGACACTGTCAGCAGTGTAGGGTTCTTAAAGCAGGCCCTACAGCTGTACAGTAAGTGAAGCCGGGTCAGTAAGTAAAAGTTCTGCCATGAGATTGTTCCAATCATAATGATCACGATCCAAACTCTTCCATCCATCCATTATCTTACCCACTCGCGAGTGTCTGATGGGGAAAAGGCCACATACCTACAAATGTGAGTTTCATTTGGTCATTTCCAACACAAAAGTCATAAATTGCATTACCACTAACATACATTTGATTGATTGCTCTGAGTGATTGTTACGGAGCTAGAGCTTAGATTGTATTTTGAAAGAAACATGCCATTGAGTACCCAAGAAAACGATACACGATTTGACTTGATTGCTTCTGTTGAGCCATTTCAGGGACTGAAAAAAAAAAAAAAATCAAGGACCTTTTCAGTTTAAAACTGGGAAACAAAAATACTGAGAAAAAATGCGGCCAAGGAGAGCATGGGAGGGAGTTTTAATTTATTGCATTTTCGTTCCTCAAGATTACTTAGCCATCAATGTAATAACAAGTGTGCTATGCCACTCACGTGCACCTTCATCACTGTCAATGCTGCGAATAAAAATTCCTTTAAGATAAATATTGATGATTATAATTAATTAATTATCATAATTAAGAAATTATTTAATTTCTATATCCTCTCTGAAATATTTTAGGTAAGAGGTGTATAATTTAGGAACTGGATCATCATATACAGTCCCCTGCATACAGCGCCCTCCATAATTATTGGCACCCCTGGTTAAGATGTGTTCTTTATCTCCTAATAAATTCAGTTTTTTTCTAAATAATGTATGACCACAATGAAAAAAAGAGGAAAATCCAACCTTTAATTCAAGTGCATTTATTCAGTGGGAAAAAATCCCACATTAAGAAATAATTCTTTTACATCAAATCATGTGTGCCACAATTATTAGCACCCCTGATGTTAATACTTTGTACAACCCCCTTTTGCCAACAAAACAGCACCTAATCTTCTCCTATAATGTTTCACAAATGGGAGAATACAGAAAGAGGGATCTTCGACCATTCCTCTTTGCACAATCTCTCTAAATCATCCAGCGACCTGGGTCCTCTCCTCTGCACTCTCCTCTTCAGCTCACTCCACAGGTTTTCAATGGGGTTGAGGTCTGGGGACTGAGATGGCCATGGGAGGAGCTTGATTCTGTGTCTGGTGAACCATTTCTGTGTAGATTTGGCCACATGTTTAAGGTCATTATCTTGCTGAAAGACCCAGAGACGACCCATCTTCAGCTTTCGGGCAGAGGCCACCAGATTTTGATTTAAAATGTCCTGATATTTCAAAGCGTTCATGATGCCATGCACCCTAACAAGGTTCCCAGGGCCTCTGGAAGAGAAACAGGCCCACAGCATCACCGATCCTCCCCATACTTCACAGTGGGCATGAGGTGCTTTTCTGCATACTCATCTTTTGTGTTCCGCCAGACCCACTTAGAGTGTTTGTTGCCAAAAAGCTCTATCTCGGTCTCATCTGACCAAAGCACACGGTCCCAGTTGAAGTCCCAGTACCGCTTAGCGAACTCCAGACGTTTGCGTTTATGATTGTGAGTAAGAAAAGGTTTTTTCCGTGCAGGCCTCCCAAACAGCTTGTTGGCATGTAGATAGCGCCTGATGGTTGTTTTGGAGACTTTGTGACCCCAAGATGCTACCATTTGTTGCAATTCTTTAACAGTGAGCTTTAGAGAACTTTTTTTTCTCTTACCATCCTCCTCACTGTGCGTGGTGGCAAAAATAACCTTGCGTCCTCGTCCAGGCTTGTTTACCACTGTTCCAGTTGTTTTTAAAATTCTTAATGATTCCTCTGATAGTAGAGATATGGGCAGCTGCAGGCGGCGGCTATTTTCTTGTAGCCATTGCCTGACTTGTGAAGGTCGACACACATCTGCCTTACTTGAATGGTGTGTTCCTTTGTCTTTCCCATGTTGAAGAGTGGATAAGAGAAATGGCCTCTGTGTCACGTCATATTTATACCCCAGGGAAACAGGAAGTGATGAATTACTAATTAAATGTTCCTAGATACTCTGATCAACTTTGTAAACTACTGTAGAAATGACAGAAATACTTCAATTACATTTATTTCCTAGGAATTGTTAGGGGTGACAATAATTGTGGAACAGGTGATTTTATGAAAAATAATTATTTCTTAGTCAGGGATTTTTTTTTTCCCTTAAAATTCACTTGAGTTGAAGGTTACATTTTTCTGCAATTTTCAGTGTGAGAGTATGCTTCTGCAATAAAAAATGAATTTATTTTAAGGCTTTTAACACATCATAACCAGGGGTGCCAATAATTATTGAGGGCGCTGTATATTGGTAGACATGGACTACCTCTGCTTCCTGTTAGATGAAGGACAAGGGCTGGTGGGAAACCATCTCAAATATAGGAAAACATACGAGCTGAATTCAGACCGACAGCCTTCATGATGAAGCAGCAGAGTTCAGATGTAGCCCTGTGATTTGGCTTGAGATAATCCTGCTGGGCTGAACACACAGTGGGGGGTCTTACACTTCCGAACCACTTGAAGAGCAGACTCTGTGTTTCTGAATCCTGCTGTTCGGAAACGCGGGACTAAAGAGGCCCTGTCGCTCGCGTTAGCACATGTATCAACAGCCTGCCGTGGTGAATCTCCCCTCCGCCATTCCTGTGCTCTTCTGCACAACTCCGCTGGGGGCCAGTGCTGGAAGCTTGTTTAGGCCCCGATGCGTATTGAGTCGACTCATCTCTCCACGGCAGGAGGCTGGAGTCGGGGGGTGAGAGTTATAGGGCCTCAGATCTGAGAGTCTGTGCCGGGGGGGTTAGGGTTAGGGCTAACTGCTAACGGTGACCCACACAGGGGTAGGGGGGTCTGAAACACACCAACCTGCAGTTCTAATGGTACAGCACAAAGCTACACAGAAAAACACACTGAAACACACACGTCTCTCTCTCACGCACACACACCTGGAAATACATTATCACAGTCCCAACAGTAGGAACCCAGTTATGTCTTTTATAGTGAATGTTTTCAGACGGCAGCTCCCAGATGGCTTATGCTGCGCGGCTTCTTCTCCAAATTCATCATCACAACCACCTCGCTCTTTATTTTCAGTTTTCTAATTAATGAGCTCAGACAGAAGTTAGTGGGAAAAGTTTGTGTCATTCCATCTGAGAGCCAATTTAGGACCAGGGGCACAGCTATCCATTTTTGGGGGGGTATGCAACAACAACAACAGTGCCCCCCCAACACCTACATCCAGTGTTCTCCACTTAATTTTTCAATGACCAGGTGGTAGGTGGCGGTCTTTTGCGAGCGGGTGCCGCACGTTTCATTTTGTTGACCGGGGGGACGGACATGGGGGGTGAGAGATGCGTTTTATTTCGTTGATATCACGCACTCAATCGCGCGTCTTCCAGTACTCTTTAAATTATATAATCTTGTAAATATCATAGTCTTGTATCTTCATCTGCTTGCGGCCAATTGTATTGGCACCCCCCCTCGCATAGCGCCCCTATGCGCTGCATAGATTGCATACCCACTTTTTGCACCACTGTTTAGGACACTATGATTACAACTGATATTCAAGACAGACAGTGGGAAGTGCAGTTTGGTTTAAGCTCAGCTTTATACCTGCTTCAGCTGACAAGCTAATCAAGCTAAGGACACTAGATAGAGTCATTATCTGAAATAAACCCTGCGCCCAGACCAGCTGCTTTTGGGTAAGTTTGGATGGTGCTGCCCTCCTCCTTGGCGCTGTGTGTCCCCTCATAACGAGACGATGTAAGAGCAGCCAACACTGCCGGGGTCAAAGGTCAACGAGTCAATTCAGCAAAATTCAATTCCTGAATGGAATACTGCCCATTATGATCCACAAGGATTCATTATCAATTAGTGAATTGAATTTCAGTTCACTTTCTGGTCTGAGCTGAAATTGAATTGAGCTGTGTCTCTGGCAGACAGCTGGCTCGGTGGGAGGGGCATAAGCTTGTGCTTCCTCACTGGGTGCTGGTGTAGAGGACGGCGGACGTGATCGGTGGAAATATTATTGGTGCTCAAAGAGTTTGTGTTTGTTCTGTAAGAAGCAGTGATAGGAAACCTCAGTCTCGTTCTGACCAATCAGTGATGCCTCTGATTTCACCGATCAGCCCTTGCAGTCTCCTCTGAAGGCCATGCAAACAGAGTCAGGTGTGTTAGAATAGTCTGAAACACGACCCGACACTGCGGAAAAACACTGATCTTTAACCATAATGCAGAGGCAGAGAGAGGAGAGAGAGGAGAGGCTGGAACAGCTGGGATCGGTCCCATCATGTGGCGATCAGAGGCTCCGCAGTGCATGTGCTTCCCAGGGCCCTGATATCCTGTATAAGCCAGGAAAATCAACTGAAAGATCCCACTCAAGCGCAAACACACACCCAAATACACACATGCAATATCCACGGCTCTGCAGAAACACACACAAGCCATGATTTGAAGCCTTCTGCACCAGTAAAAAAACTCCACTCTTCATCCTGAGCAGACTAACCTGTCCTGGGAGAAGAAGAGAGAGATGGTGTGAGAGTGCTTTTCCTCCTTTTTCTCAGCAGGTGAAGCCCATTGGCTGTTGCTAGGAGACATCAAGACTTCAGGGCAGGGTTGAGCTGGCGTATTGGCTCACCTTTCACCCAGCTCCACCCCCTCCTCCCCAAACTCACCTGGCCCCCGTTTGCTGTCCCTCGTGTCATACTTTGGGACATTATCTTGGTCCCCCAGGCCACAGGTGCACTTTGTGACAGGGCTGGGACTGTAGGGCTGTCACCCAATCACTGTCAGAGACGGGCCGGGGGGCGTAGGGCTGTCACCCAATCACTGTCAGAGACGGGCCGGGGGGCGTAGGGCTGTCACCCAATCACTGTCAGAGACGGGCCGGGGGGCGTTCCTGTGTTATCCGCATGTGAAAAGACCCCAGGCCTAATCCCTGTCTCCTGCCGTCTCCCAAAGTTCCCAAACTCCTGAAACTCAGAGAGTCCCAGCGGGAGGCTGAACACAGTGGTGCCCTGAGACAGGAGAGAGGGCAGGAACTCTCACCGGGGCGAGCCTGCGATACTAAACCAGTCAGTTATATAAATAATATTCAAATTAATCATTAGGAATGCATAAATGCTTTTCAAAGCCAAGTTCTCTTTATTTTTCTCTCATGTTTCTCCATAAATCAAATCTGATTTCAATCAACATTAACAGCTCTACTTAATCAGAACAGGAGATAAATGACTCTTTTGTCCATTGTGTTTAGAAGTGAGTGTAGCAATTGTGTGGCAGAATCAATATTCCCTCCCCAAAGGTTTATCATTTTTTGTTTTCCTTTCTTCATCTGTTTTCCTGATCGAGTTGCTTAGCAGACCTGGCGTCGTTTCACACTGATTCTGCCTCCGTTTATTGGGAGGGACTGAGGCTCGTCCTAGTGGTGTGCTGAACACTGAGGCCTCGGTGAGGCGAAGAGCGATCCTAATTATTCGAGAATGCGAGGCAAATTCTGGGAGTGTTCGACAGGGTGTTCTTTCATCTGTGAGAAATAAAAGAGAAGATTGAGAAGAGAAAAGCATGACGCTCAGTGTGCAGGTTATAGCAGGGAGGTTAGAGTTCGCTGTTTCTGCGTGGAGCTAAACTCTGCCCTCAACCGACACCTTCGCTCAGCTTTAATAAGGGGATTTCATGGTGCAAACTCACCGCCTGTAATATGCCCTGATTACCAGGTCCGCAGTCTGCTTTATTTCTTTTTTATACATCTCACCTGTTCCAATGCAAGATGTGAATCACAATTTCCTCATATTTACACTGCAGGACTGTGTTTCCCAGATTAATTTTTGGTGTGGGGTCCTATAAGAGACGGAATGCAGATCAAGGATCAGACCCAACATCCATCCATCCGTTGTTCGCCACTCATCCGGAGTCGGGTCTCGGAGGTTGCAGGTTAAGCAGAGAGGCCCAGGCATCCCCTCTCCAGCCACTTCCTCTATCTCTTCCTGGGTGAACCAAAGCTGTTCCCAGGCCAGCCGGGAGATATAATCCCTCCAGCGGGTCCTGGGTCTGCCTCGGGGTTCCTCTCATGATTGGAACATCATGATGGACATGCCCAGAACACCTCGAAAGGGAGGCGTCCAGCTGGCATCCGAGCCAGATGCCCAAACCGCCTACACTGACTCCTCTCTATGCGGAGGAGCAGCGTTTCTATTCTGAGCCTCTACCGGACGTTCAAGCTCCTCGCCCTGTCCCTGAGGGTCAGCCCAGCCACCCTGACTCCTCTACTTTACTCTACCTGATCGTGCTGGAGGAGTTGGTGTGCTTCTGGGATCTTGGCAGCTGTGTTGCCTGGAGCATTAGCTCCTGGTGGGGTCTCCTATCATAATTTGGTCCCAGGTGAGGGGCCAGACAAAATAGGATTCATTCGACTGCTCTGATGTGCTCCCTACAAGTTACGAGAACCTTTCTTTGGAACAGGGACACTGGGGCCCCCTCCTAGAGACAGGCCTGGGAGGAGAGGTTGCAGGCGAGCGCCAGGTGACCGGGTTTTATCCGGGACCCGGCCAGGTTCAGCCTCCGCACGCACCCATCGCCCACACGGAAAGGAGTGGGGATTGGGTGCTTTGTAGACCAGATCCAGCATTTACCAGATAATCAATACAGGCAGGATATGTCCAGGGGAAAAAACATCCTGGCTTAGCATTCTGATGTTATTTATAAATTTGATTAGAAAGCTGGTTAGTTAACTAGTTAGTTTGGAAGTGAACAGTGGGCCACCTGATATCTTACACAGTTATGGAGGTGGTCTGCGCTGTAATGGACTACACCCCCGTGAGAGAGATTTGTGTGAGAGGTCAGAACATTGCTACAGGGCTTTTCTTCCATTCCAGGCAGAAAAACATTACTGAGGGTTGGCAGTGTTGTTAGGCAATTACACCTGACAGGAAGTCGGCTTTCCAGTCGATCTCAATGGTGTGTGAAGTAAGGGCCCTGTGCAGGCTCTCCTGATCTGAACAAACCGCGTCTGGCTCTCGCCCTGTGTTTAGCTCTTTACCGACAGCGCTGCCAATCCTGGTCAGATATGACCGGCGAGAAAAGTTTTCCCTCTCCACGGTCATATTGCCCCCGTATCACGCCAGATTTCGTTTTGTTATACGTCAGAAGAATGCTAATAATCTGCTCTTTCCAGTGATGTACAAATATGGAAATGTTCGGGTATCGTCAGAATAGTTTGGCTCTTTGAAGCACAAAGCATCATCTTGTTTGTCTTCCGCATGATTCAAAGTATTCTTTGTCGTTTTGACTTTTGCCGAAATTTTTCTAGTGGATATCTATTAAGAAAATAAATTTTTGCTTGTTTTCTCCGATTTTTTCATCATTATCATGAGAGCTAATTTGCATTATATGTTATATAATAGGTGTTTTTTTCATAATCATACTCAAAAAGAATGTCCAAGTTCAAAGCTGTCTCATGAGGTGTCATGAAGCCATGTTGAAATGGACATAAATAACAGTGTTACACAGAGGAAGTGTTTTTCCTGAGCCATTTACTTCTCATGTGGGCCAGTTGGGAGAGAGTTAAGGACATTGTCATTCTGAGGCCAGAAACGGCCTCTTCAGTGTTAGAAGTACAGAATCATCTAGAACATCATTGCCTCCCATGGAATCAAGATTTTGGTACCTGAGACTAAACCGTGGGAAACAGCTACAGACAGGTTTTGTCCATATGCTGTACTTTTGGCCATGTAGTGAGGCTTGCAGGCGCAGAAGAGCATTACCAGCTCCCTCATCAGCCAACAAATCTGAGATTAATATCATCAGCTGCTGGTATGGTAGGTTACACCACAATGCCATACCCAAATGGCATAATCCAATGTCTTCCCAAAACATGTATAGTGTACCTTGTTACGGTTTATTAATTTATCACAGTGAGATGATGAGGCGAAACATTAAAGCTGATGCCTGAAGTTTGTCGTGGATGAAGTCCTTTTCCTCTCATACGTGACGAGGGGCTGTGATTGAGGGAACGTGACAGAGGAGATTCGGTGCCCTTAAATGTGTCCGTGTCTCAGCCCCGCAGCCCCACAGCTTTCTCACCCCTCAGGAACCAATGTGAAATAGTAATGAGTGTAAAATTACTGGTTCTCTTTGTGCTATTGGTTCTGTCACACAGGAAGTGTTGCTCCTGGGAGTGTGATGTGGAGTGTGTAAGCTGACCGTGTATACTGGAGTCCCACACCCATCAGATCTATTCTAATCCCACTCTGGACGGGCGGAGAGACGGATGGGTTTGGGTTACAGCCCGGGGAGGGTGCTAATGTGGTTCGATCCAGCGTGTTTAGAGCGTCGTCCTGGCTGATGGGTGTGAGAGAGGATTCTGGGTGTTAGGGGGAGCAGATCGCAAACGGAGGAGGAAGGAAAGAACAGAGTGATGGGGAGTTAGAGAAAGAGGGAATGGAGGGCTGTTTATGATAAAGAGGAAACTCTGATGCCACTTTGACCCCGGATGTTCTTGAGATTAAATCACAGCTCCAACACTGAGAATCACCTGCTCAGGTCTTGAGCTAGCAGGAGAGACAGTTGTGCAGAACTGTCATTTGTGTGTGTGTGTGTGTGTGTGTGTGTGTTTGTGTATGAGTGTGTGCGCGTGCACGCATGTGTGTATATTTATGTGTGTAGTTTATGTGTGTGTGTGTGTGTGTGTGTAGGTGCGTGTGTATGAGTGTGTGCATGAATGTGTTTTTGTGTATGTGTATGTTTGTGTATGAGTGTTTGTGTGTGTGTGTGTGTGTGTGTGTGTGTAGTTTGTTGGTGCACATGAGGCCAGTTAACACCTCTGCTTGAACAGATCTGCAGGTTAAAGCAGGCCTGTCCTCAGCCCCCGGTCCCCTGTTACTCTGGCCTTAGCTTCACTGCATTAGCATTATATCCTACATATTTGTTTGGTTTTCAGCTGAGGAGGTGTCCTTATATAGTTTGCAGTGCTTAAGTACATATTAATCATTTAAAAATAGGTTATAAAGCAGGAAGTGTTTTTCTCTTTTTCAGAAGCTCTGACTGTGTCCCTGCCTCATAAATGCAAAAAGTACTGCTTTGCTCCAGGATTCATTACACTACTGTTACTTTGCTATGGGGCCTTGGCCAGGGGCCCAACAGCTGCCCTGATCTCTCTGTCTCTACACTGGGGCCCCAGTCACAAACCTGTCCTTTCAGTCATGCTCCTCTGTGAGCCTCAAACCCAGAGCCAGTACAGGGCTTGTGTCTCTTACAGGTAAATGAGCCTCACGGGCCGCAATCCGCTCAGACTGACAGTCAGCGCAGGAGGCGAAAGCTTCATGCTAATGTCAGTGATGCTACTTTTTATCATGAACGCAGAAGCTGCCAAAGGACAAACTGTAGCTTCTGTATGGTCAAGGGCCTCATAGTCTGAACGTTCCCTGTATGGTTAAACACGGCAAGAAAACCTGTCTTAACAAGTGCTTTAGTCCTGAAATACTGCTTATTTTCAATCTTTTTGCTTGATTTTAAGTGTGAGTGACAAAAACTAATTTAAAAAATGACTGTAGTGTTTTTGCGGTGTATGCACGCATTAGCTATCTTTGGATAAACTGTAGCTGTCTCTAGTCCCTGTTTGGACACAGCAGTTATTGCGTGGAGGAAATCCCTTCATGTGTTAAATCGGAGCCTTGGACAGTTGGGGAGAAACCCAGTGCGACCCCCAGATAATACACTGTTAGCTGGTCTCACACAGCCTGTGTCCTCAGGTCCTTTGTTAGCGCAAGCTATTGTAATTCTCCGGTTATTGTTACAGCGAGTCTCAGTATTGGTGTTCTGTGTCAGGCCTGCATGTTCTCCGGCTGGTCTGTGCTTCGAGTTAATCCTTAATCCTCTGTTCACAGCAGGTTGCCAGGTTGTATCAGATTGAGAAATGGCTGAATAAAGTTTGCTGTAAATATGTTTGGGTCGATGGTGAATGGGGGATTTCTAAAGAGCACACAGAGGACATGGTAGCCTTGGCTCCTCTCCGTGGAGGAAGTGATATCACACGGTTTGTTTGCGTTTCCTCCTACAGTGGTCAGAGAGAGGGGCAGGGATTCTGGATTGGGGCAGGTCCCTGCGTTTGACACGCCCCATCGGACCCATCCAGATGCCACCCGAGCCAAGAATACAGTGAAGGTTAAAGGTCACGCCCCGGCGTCCACCCCTGGCCTTTCGCTGCTCACCGTTTGCCTCCTGGTGGCGCTACACTGGCGCCCGCACTGACCGGGACCTGCTGTGGCTCCTCCCCCAAACCCCGCCTCCTCGCTGCACAGGCCACACCTCTGGAACACAGGACAGGACAGAGAGGGTTGGGTTGGAGGGTGGGGGAAGGGGAGGGGTTTTGGACGAGCCACACCCACGCCCACGCTCAACCTAACCTGCTGCTTAAGCTGGGCTGCCCTGTGTTGTCAGGAAGTCCACGGTGCCTTATTTTGTTCAACTCTTCAGATGGATTAAGGTCATATTGCCTTTGCTCTCAAGCTGCTGATACTCTGTTTCTCTAAATGGTTTCCAAAGTCTGCTTCCCCCCAATCCCCCCACCCCCCTCAGTCACAGTCCACCGTCTTCCTTATTCACTCTGTACTGTGTTAGCCCTATCTATCTATCTATCTATCTATCTATCTTTATCTGTCTATCTATCTTTATCTGTCTGTCTGTGCCAATCTGTCTGACTGTCTGTCTGTCTGTCTGTCTGTGCCAATCTGTCTGGCTGTCCGTCAGTCTCTTTCTCTGGCTGTCTGTCTGTCTGTCTATCGATCTAGCTCTTTAGCTGACTGTTAGTCTGCATCTATCTGTCAGTCTGTCTGCCTGTCTGGCTATCTCTCCATCTATCTATGTCTGTCAATCTCTCTCTGTTTATCTATACGCCACTTTATCTCCCATCCTCTCCATCTATGAGCCTATCTATGATATCCTGTGTATTTGAGTGTCTGTCTTTTAAACATTCATATCGGCAAGTCAAGGCTCTTTCTTTGATTCTGTATCTCCTACATGAGTCGACTCAAAGTGATTCAAAACGCCCAATCTCTTTAATATTCTGTTTTTGTGAAGTTTTTCTACTCTCACTGCCATGAACCCTTGATGCACTTTAACAGCGGAGAATAAAACGAGACCATGCGCCTGCTGTTTGAAAGATGGGACAAAATTTCAGCTGAGTGTCATCAGAAATTCTGCTTCATCCACATTCACAAGTACACATGTAAACACTATGTGCACAAATGTACCCATCCCCACTTCCTATGGTTTACTTGCGCTAGAGAACATGCGCTCGTATACACTGATACTGCACGGGCAAAAGTCTCACTTAAAGCAATTCCATGCAGTGAACATTTGAAACTTTAAAGTTTCAAAAAATGTTGTTTCCAAAAATGTGTAATGAACAGCAGCAAACTTAAAAAAAAAAAAAAAAACTAAATAAAATCAATGTTTGGCATGAGCTCCCTGTGCTCCCTATGAAAATGAGCGGCTCTGTCGCTTAACGTTGTTATTTCATAATAAAATTGGCAGGTTGATTATTCTGAGCATATTGCAGAATTCGGCTCATTTCCTCCACAGACTGGCAGTCCCATCAGATTCGTTCTCACCAGGTGATGCTGCACAGCCGCGATGATGCCCAGACCAATGCACTGCGCAGGCTATACCATCTGTTACTCGATAAGAGACAATAATTTCATTGTAATAGTCAATTTGTTTGTAATATTTGGAAATCTCAAATCTCAAAATCACTAATGCAGACAAAACAGCAACAGAAAATTTATATTAAAAAAGCCTGTTCAGAGCTGGCTGGACACAGGAAACATTACTTTCTGTCATGGTTTAGTCCCGCCGGATGCAACAAGCAATCCGGTGGGCACAGGGCCCATGTACCCAAAGGCTGAAATTGGTAATTACTTTCATTCACAGGAAACATTACTGTCATTCACAGGAAACATTACTTCACTCACAAGAAACATTACTTTCACTCACAGGAAACATTACTTTCACTCACAGGAAACATTACTTCACTCACAAGAAACATTACTTTCACTCACAGGAAACATTAGTTTCACTCACAGGAAACATTACTTTCATTCACAGAAAACATTACTTTCACTCACAAGAAACATTACCTCCACTCACAGGAAACATTACTGTCATTCACAGGAAACATTACTTTCACTCACAGGAAACATTACTGTCATTCACAAGAAACATTACTTTCACTCACAGGAAACATTACTGTCATTCACAAGAAACATTACTTTCACTCACAGGAAACATTATTTTCATTCACACGAAACATTACTTTCACTCACAAGAAACATTACTTTCACTCACAGGAAACATTACTTTCATTCACAGAAAACATTACCTTCACTCACAGGAAACATTACTTTCACTCACAGGAAACATTCCTGTCATTCACAAGAAACATTACTTTCACTCACAGGAAACATTACTGTCATTCACAAGAAACATTATTTCACTCACAGGAAACATTACTTTCATTCACAGGAAACATTACTTTCACACATAAGAAACATTACTTTCACTCACAGGAAACATTACTTTCACTCATGGAAAACATTACTTTCACTCACAGGAAACATTACTTTCACTCATGGGAAACATTACTTTCACTCATGGGAAACATTACTTTCACTCACAGGAAACATTACTGTCATTCACAGGAAACATTACTTTCATTCACAGGAGACATTACTCTCACTCACAGGAGAGCTGCACACGGGATCTATCTCCCTGCCCAACTGCTAAACACAGAGCAATGGGGAGAGAGATCAGCAGAGATGGAGAGAGAGAGAGAGAGAGAGAGAGATGTAATGGAAAATCAGATTTTGCAGTCCTCTGTGGTCTGGGCTGTCCTGGTCATCCTGTCTTTGAGATAGAGCTTGAGCTGTGCTCTGTACGCACCATTAGTAATGCGGTAAATAAAAACCCAGTGGGGTTTCACTTTTATTCTAGAGAAATTCCCCTCATTCCTCTTCTATCAGCTGTTACATGAAGCAGTTACAAACAGGAAATATTGAACACAGACAAAGTTAAAGTCACTCATTTAATTTTGGCGAACCGTTCCTGGCATGGCTGAGAGTCTGAGTGCCTGGGCTAGAGACAGGAACACACATCAGACAGGCCAACGCTCCACTGCCGGGATCGCACAACATTCACTCACACGCTCCGGCTTTTTGGTAGTTTAGGAAATCAGTTGGCCTGACATTAGAGAACCAGCAAAATAGGCCCCAAGGTGGATTTGAACCCACAACCTTTTTGCTCAAAGCAAAAACGGTTCCTACACCTGAGCTCTGGGGTTTCTACTCTAAAGCTGCTCCGCAGATAATGTCCTCTCTTTCACTTTCAGACATTTTCTTTCTGGTAGATGAGATGCAGGCTCATGATGGTGCTTTTTTGGGAAACTGCAGTAGAAGAGGGGAGAGCAGGGAGTTTTGTGTGTTAGTTTTGTGATACAAGAGGGGAAGCCCTGAGCTCAATGCTTGAGGTGCTGATGGTAGTTTGGCCTCATGAATTTTTTTTATTGTTGACAGCATGGCACTAATCACAAGTCTAGAGACCCAATTCCAGCCCTATTTAGGAATTTCTCACCACCTCTCTAATCACATTTATGGAGACGTCTAACTGAACTGCTTCAGTTTCATGAGCCAAACCCTATCTGCTCAGCCATCAAACCCTAGAGGCCTCGCTCCCAAACTGCAGTGGTCCATGCTCATTTTCATCAACATATGAAATATCATCAGGCGAAAATTAAATATCCATAGTTAGACAATTTCATCTTTTCGTAATATTGTCCTTTTGTAGGATTTCAGCAACAGTTCAGAGTGTTACTTTATAATCACTAAAATGAATTAGGAAACCTTTCCTTCTCTCACAAAGACCAGTGAAGAGGCCCTATCTTGCCCATTCAAGGCTCCCCAGCCAACACCTACTCTTCTCCTAGACTCCTCTCTCTCAGGCCAAATCTGCGCCACCTCCAAATCAGATGCCTGAACCCTGGATGTGCCACCAATCTGAGCAAAATATCAGAGAACATCAGAGAATACCACAGCAAAGGTGTGCCCTTGGAAGCGAGATTGGTTTGTTAGCGAGGTTTGTTGAGGCTAAAGCCAGGGTCTTCAGTGTCATGAAGGTAGCACTCTTCTACCCTACCTGCCATAGTAACCTGTGGTATCTCCATCTGCAAGTTTTGGGCTTGTCGAGCCAGTTCATGCAAAGAGAGCCTGACCAATTTTGAACTTGCTTTGCAGTACATCCCTTATGTATCTGAAGAGGGAATCTTGTCAGTGCAGTGATTGATTAGGCTGTGCTGAGACACCCCGACTGCGTTTCCTATACAGTATATCCATTATCGCCTATTTCTTGCCATAAGTCTTTTATGTGTAAATGTGTGGTCTCTGCATACTGTGTGTCCTTATGAACATTTGTGTATGATGTTTTATTATGATGAATAATCTGTCCATTAATTATGTTTAAGTGGTCTGTGCATTGCCAGGAATTTAAAACTTAGCAAAGGAATGCAAATAATATATTTATATATACATGAAAATGTAGGACATCTTGGGCTTTCCTGATTGCTGTTGAAAGTGCAAAGTCAGTTGTATTTTCTGTTTAAGTGTTTAAAGAGTGCCCAATTTCTACTGGGGGAGAAACAGAATTCTTCTCGTCCAAGAAATGATTTATTTAGTTTCATTTCCTGTATCTTCAAGCTGACATCTTTGATTGACAAATATCAAATGCACAAATAATACTTCTATGGCATGTGTATAAAATGTATATATTTTACCCCACTCACCTTTCTTGCTGTGTGTGCTTCATGTTAAACATAAAATCTATGCAGTTTGGTTAAAATTCACGTGTTTGTTTCTTCAGTGAGTCTCCCTGTTTAGGTGATTGAATATTTTCACTTTTTGTAAAATGACATCAGGTTATACAGTAGAATAGTTTTTCTCTCCATCATGCCATTTAGTTGATGCACTTCCACACATGCAGAGATACTTGAAGCATTTGTACTTATATTTAGTACTCATTTATACAGCTGTATATGAGCAATACAGGGTAAGTACTGTACCTAGTTGAGGGACACATTATTAGCAATTTATAAGGAACTTGATTACTGTGCCTTTTGTTCACAAGGGCAATTTCTTGTCCAGTAAACTAGAGCTCCTCTCCAGTCTCTTTGCCATGTTTTTTTTTTTTTTCGATTCGTTACTTCTTTCCCAACCAACATTGTGTATTCTCATGTGACCACAGTGATTTGTTAGCTTTGTCACGTTGTTACGACGCTTCTGAAACATTGCCAGAACGTTCTGTATCATTAGCCAGATTGCCAGTGCATGGCGTTGAACCTCCTCTGACCTGGCCCATGAAAAGTCCCTCCTTAATCTCGTGACATGATGAGTGTGTGGCTCAATTAAAGAGCTTTCCATGGAACCGCAGCTGGTTTTCCTGAGACCGCAGTATACAGGCAGAACACCCCTGCTCTCTTCTGCTCCTCTCTCCGATCATACTGTGTTTGTTTGTTTTTTTTTTTTTCGCTAAATGCCTGAAGCTAAAAACCTTGCGCTTAAGAACACAGGAATCGTTCCTTTTGTGTCAACGTATTATCATGGTGAGGTCTTCGCATTATTTACCCGATGAGACACTGCTTGCTCTGCGCTTCTGGTGACCTTGTGCCACTTCAGCAGTGAATTGAGAGACTGAGAGGGAAAAATCGGCCTTCTGTTGGGCTGTACTGGGATATTCCCAGTTTGTGAGAGCAGCTTACACTGAGACATGCCCCAATGAGGTAAAACTGAGCTCTTCCTTCCTCTCATTTAATGCTTATATTAACACCCGTGGAAAAAAGTCTCAAAGAACAATAGGAATCAGTTCCAAAAGCTGTAAAATATTTTTCTACAATAGTGTTCATTGTGCACATCACAGACAACTTTGAACAATTATTTATGAAGAAAAGAGAAGCTTTGACATTTAAAGCCATCTCATGTAGCTAAATTACAAGGGCCTACATCCTGGCGGGGAGACAGTTAAGACTGGCCCAGTTAAGAGGGAACAGATTTGTGCGATGCAGAGCCATTTTGAAGGTGCATTTAGAGGTCATTCTTCAGGGGAACTGTTTGCTCACCTGTGCAGGAAACTGTGCTTTTGAATGGGGGGTTATTGTTTGCTCGGGAATTCAAAGTTTTGATTCTATTAATCTTCCGTCGCCACCGTGCTGGGAATATCCAACTACACAATACTGCGCAGTTTAACTTCACTATTTTTGTTTCTCTCCTAATAATGATAATAATTATAATAATGTTTCCGGTCATTAGATCCCTGAGAACTGAATTTGTGTTCAGTTTCTCTCCCCACAGTGACGTCAGACACACCCTGTATGTAGAAAGCCTCAGCCGTCACACACCAGCTGAGATTCTGCAGGTCATTGGCCAGAGCTGCATGAGACTGAAATACACCCTTCTTGGTCCTCGGATCTAACACTCTGTTGCAGTTTCATGGTTTGTCCCGCCTTAGACCGCCGTTTGCAGGTGCTCATCTCCGCTGACTGGGGGCACCTCAGAGGCCTCGCCGCTGCCGAGACGGGTCCTCTCATCTAGCCACTCGCCTGACTGTGACATGTGCCACTGATTATGAGAAAAACAACGCTTTTCCTCTCCTGAGAGTGTTTTTAATGTTTTGGCTTATTGGTATATATGTTACAGGCAAACTGCGTAACAGGCATTCACGAAATTCCTGGAATTTCGAATCAGTCATTTCACGAAATGCCTGATTACACAGTTTGACTTTAACATATATAGTTGAGGTGAGGGGATTATGTCTGATTGGTTATTTGGGCCGGTTTGACCTTTGACTTTGATTAAGTGATCTTGACCTTGAAGTTTGTTTCTGAAGCGTATCTCAGGAGAAATTAACACTGGAGCCTTGATATAAGACTCAAATTAAATCATTCCCACTACAGCTATGCCTTTTGAGGGTTCCTAAGAATTACAGCCTTTGAACTTGGCACAATCGAAGATGCCTTTTTGTTGAATATGTCTCCTTAATTATTTGGCTGAGGCGCTTGACTGTGCATCTGTCCTTCACACCTGTGCATCTGTCCCTCACACCTTTGCATCTTCCTTCACACCTGTGCATCTGTCCTTCACACCTGTGCATCTTTCCTTCACACCTATGCATCTGTCCTTCACACCTGTCCATCTTTCTTTCACACCTGCGCATCTGTCCTTCACACCTGTGCATCTTTCTTTCACACCTGTGCATCTGTCCTTCCCACCTGTCCATCTTTCTTTCACACCGGTGCATCTGTCCTTCACACCTGTCCATATGTCCTTCACACCTGTGCATCTGTCCTTCACACTGGTGCATCTTTCTTTCACACCGGTGCATCTGTCCTTCACACCGGTGCATCTGTCCTTCACACCTGTGCATCTGTCCTTCACACCGGTGCATCTTTCTTTCACACTGGTGCATCTGTCCTTCACACCAGTGCATCTGTCCTTCACACCTGTGCATCTTTCTTTCACACCAGTGCATCTGTCCTTCACACTGGTGCATCTTTCTTTCACACCGGTGCATCTGTCCTTCACACCTGTGCATCTGTTCTTCACACCGGTGCATCTGTCCTTCACACCTGTCCATCTGTCCTTAACACCTGTCCATCTGTCCTTCACACCTGTGCATCTGTCCTTTCACACCTGTCCATCTGTCCTTCACACCTGCGCATCTGTCCTTCACACCTGTGCATCTTTCTTTCACACCTGTGCATCTTTCCCTCACACTGGTGCATCTTTCCTTCACACTTGTGCATCTGTCCTTCACACCTGTGCATCTGTCCTTCACACCTGCGCATCTTTCCTTCATACCTATGCATCTGTCCTTCACACCGGTGCATCTGTCCTTCACACCTGTGCATCTGTCCTTCACACCTGTCCATATGTCCTTCACACCTGTGCATCTGTCCTTCACACTGGTGCATCTTTCTTTCACACCGGTGCGTCTGTCCTTCACACCGGTGCATCTGTCCTTCACACCTGCGCATCTTTCCTTCATACCTATGCATCTGTCCTTCACACCGGTGCATCTATCCTTCACACCTGTGCATCTGTCCTTCACACCTGTCCATCTGTCCTTCACACTTGTGCATCTGTCCTTCACACCTGTGCATCTGTCCTTCACACCTGCGCATCTTTCCTTCACCTGTCCATCCTTCACATGTGCATCTGTCCTTCACACCGGTGCATCTGTCCTTCACACCTGTGCATCTGTCCTTCACCTGTGCATCTTTCCTTTCACACTGGTGCATCTTTTTCTTTCACAGTTGTGCATCTGTCCTTCACACCTGTGCATCTGTCCTTCACACCTGTGCATCTGTCTTTCACACCTGTGCATCTTTCCCTCACACCTGCGCATCTGTCCTTCACACCTGTGCATCTTTCCTTCACACCTATGCGTCTTTCCTTAATACCTATCCATCTGTCCTGCACACCTGTGCATCTGTCCTTCACACCTGTCCATCTTTCTTTCACACCGGTGCATCTGTCCTTCACACCTGTCCATCTTTCTTTCACACCGGTGCATCTGTCCTTCACACCTGTCCATATGTCCTTCACACTGGTGCATCTTTCTTTCACACCTGTGCATCTGTCCTTCACACCGGTGCATCTTTCTTTCACACCGGTGCATCTGTCCTTCACACCTGTGCATCTGTCCTTCACACCTGTCCATCTGTCCTTCACACCTGTGCATGTGTCCTTTCACACCTGTCCATATGTCCTTCACACCTGTCCATCTGTCCTTCACACCTGCGCATCTGTCCTTCATACCTGTGCATCTTTCTTTCACACCTGTGCATCTTTCCCTCACACTGGTGCATCTTTCCTTCACACTTGTGCATCTGTCCTTCACACCTGTGCATCTGTTCTTCACACCTGTGCATCTGTCTTTCACACCTGTGCATCTTTCTTTCACACCTTTGCATCTTTCCTTCACACCTGTGCATCTGTCCTTCACACCTGTGCATCTTTCTTTCACACCTGTGCATCTTTCCTTCACACCTGTGCATCTGTCCTTCACACCTGTCCATCTGTCCTTCACACCTGTGCATCTGTCCTTCACACGCTGCTTAAAGATAAAACAGGAATTATTTTGCACACTCTTCCTCCACCTATCGAATAACTGCCAGCATGCGATAACTGCATTCCACATTTACCTCCACTCAGCATATACTGTAGCTGTTCACTACTTTATCTCCCTGTCCAATTTCCTGTTATTCTCATTTCATCTTTTCAAAAATATTATTCCCTGCTTATAAATCCTCAGCTTCTGCCAGTCCCATATACTCAAAATTCGTATGGTCTGTGGACTGCTGCTGCCTAGAGTAACTATATAAAGAGAGTGGCGACATCCTATCATTTGGTGTCATTTTGATTCCTTCTCTGGCGGTTGCCAACCTTCCCTTAAAATACGGAATCCCTCCATATTTGGAAAGTAAAAGACTTGTCTCTTATCGAACTGATAAGGGACGCACTTATTTCCGAATTTTTTAACTAGTCCTCCTGTTGCTGCTGTCTCTGCCTGACTGAAATCGCTTCTCATTCATCAATGAACGGTGTCAGCACTACCCACTGATCTCCCCTCGATACCAAAACAAATTTACAACACTATTTCGAAACTGCAGTCCATTGCCATTGGTTGATGTTCGCTAATTGACTATCACTGTTGTCAGTTTTAAACTGCAATGTCAGCCAGCCAAGCAGCTTGGAGAGCCAAATAAGTTGAAGTTTGTCAGAAACGATTTTTCGTACTTTTTGCCAACCTTACCAGTAAAGTTTGGCTAATGTACTGAGCTAGCTAGCCTCTCCAACAACCAAAGCCAACTTGGTTGGCTAGTTAGTTAACGTAGAGCAAATATTAGTGAGCTAGCTAGCTAGCAAGCATTACCAGCTTACTAGCTGGTATTAATTAGCTAGCTTGCTAGCTACCGCTCGCAATTGGAGTACGACGAAGTTTGTTTCCATCCCATTCTGCTCAATTTGTTTTCCTGAACCTTTTGTATTTGTTATCTAGTGAACCTGGTACCCTGTCTCCGATCTGTTGCTGCACCCAAATGCGCAACGACCCAAAATTTCATTAAATTACTTTGATTCACAGTATGGTGCCGGAATCAAAATGGCTCCATGAGTCATGTGACCAACATTTTTAAGGACATCCAATGTCACTACTGTATTTAAGTATACTGCTGCCTACTAATGGTCATTTTAATCCACCATGTTAATGGCCTCCTTGGCCATTTTCTTTACTCCATCTTGTTAATCTCATTTTCTATCTTTTTTTTTTGTTGCATCACTTTAGGTCTCAAACCCTCAAGCCCATTGTTGAGGAAATTAAATGAAAGGCATTGCCTGCAACTTATGGGGAGGAATAGGCGGCTGAATGGTCCTGCGTATGCTAACCAGGTCTATAAATAAAATCCCTTTCAGTATAGTCACTATTCATTACACCTTCCAGCCTCAGTGATACAATGCAGCTGCACTCAGAGAAGTTCAGGCATTGATAAAACTGCCCACGCATTAATGACCTTTCCTTCAAAGGTAGCTAAACAATTCCCTTGTTTTTGCCTTTGCAGAAGCCTGTGGTGTAAAAGTCACCTTGTTTAAAAATGAAAAAAAAGAAAAAACTGAGGGGAGGTGGGGAGAATGGAGAAACAAACACGCTGGTAGTGTCGGTCGGACCTCGGCGGGGAGCCTCATGAATTGACCTCCATTCCTGCCTGGCATGGGTCCAGTTCAATTGTCAGTGCAGCCCTATGAATTATGATTCATTCATACTGAGATGCAGTCAGACCTTCTCTAATCCTCTGGCTGCTTTCGCAGGAGCCTTTATCTTCAGCCAAGATGCTTAATTAGCATAATTGAATTCACACCAAGCCTCCGTGACCTACGGGTGCTGTCAGTCACATCCACGGCTCACGGGTATCTGATGTCATTGGTGGGGACCCCTCCTGCGTACTGGAAGGGGGGATATTCTGTATCTGAGGGTAACCTGCACCTTTCCTTTCTCTTGGTCAAATCACAAAGATCATTTCTGATGGGACCACTTCGTCAAAAGAAAATATTTATTGCAGGGCTGCCAACTCTCACGCATTCGCTGTGAGTCTCACGCCTCTTAGAGGCATTCACGTTCCCATGCCGCAGTCAGCAATTATTCAATTGACGCATATTTAAGAGATTCTCAAGCGGAGTTGAGTCCTTGAGCATGG
Source organism: Gymnothorax javanicus (assembly GCA_029692085.1). Classification (NCBI taxonomy): domain Eukaryota; kingdom Metazoa; phylum Chordata; class Actinopteri; order Anguilliformes; family Muraenidae; genus Gymnothorax; species Gymnothorax javanicus. Next base: position 334,223 of record CM056196.1, on the reverse strand, counting down.
AAGTTAACCAGTTTCACGTGCATTACGGTGGATTTCACCACTAGAGACGTGGAAATCAATTATGACTGGAGAATTCTCAGGCTTTTCTTTACTGAGGGATTGAAAGTAATGGAATTGCATAAAAACATTTCAAATGGTCTTATTTCATTAAAACAATTTAAATGATCTTGAAACACATGCATTGTTTCCAATCCCTGAGTAAAGAGAAGCACAGGAAGTCCGGAGTCATAATCGCTTTCCATGTTACTTGTGATGAGGTCCACCTTTACGCAAGTGAAAGTGAAACTGAAACTTCAATGCACAAGGATTTTAATTCCGCGTGAGAATCTCATTAAGCATTCAATGAATAATTGCTGACTACGGTGAATACACCTTAAAAATGCGTGAAACTTACACCATATGCGTGAGATTGCGTAGAAAGTTGGCAGCCCTGTTATTGGCAGCATACAGGCATACAATCATACATTGAGTTTGGTGACATGGCTCTGTTATGAGAGATCCCTGCCCGTCCGAACGTGGAACCGAGGCAGGAAGCTGCTACTAACCCCCCCCTCCAAGGAACAGAGCCAACAGCAACAATGACCTCACAAAAGAGACATTGCTATAGAACGAAATCTAGACAAAGAGAGCCGGGTTAATGAATACAATAGATCGGTGGAGCTGGGGTGGAGGAGGGGTGTTGAGCGAGCGCACAGAGCAGCAGCTTCCCGATGGCGAGCTTAAGTAGAGTAGCATATTACCAGCCAAGCAATCATCAGGCAGTTCGGTCAGATAACATTCATTTGCACTCAGGTGACTCCCCAGCAGGTAGAAGCTGCTCCTGTGTTAGCAGGCTTGACTTCATAGCCTATCAGAACTTACATCAAGGAAAATGTGTCCTTCCCATGCGCTACTGTGTCTCGCCGAGAAGACATTTCTCACTTCATATGTTTTTGAACACTGAAAACATTTTCAATAATTTAAGTGCCAGCTAAAAATAAATTACACTGCTGAAAAAAGCTAGAATTCATGTAAGTTTTGAATGCATTATTTATGTTATTGCCATCCATACATGTATCACATGTATTACATTCACATTGTCAGTGTCGCCTATTAGTGATCATTTTGTAATTTCTTAATTAATAGTTGTGTAATCATTATAGGCTTGTGTATTGGTTTTGATAATTCAGTAGTAAATTTTGTGATTGTTAATCAGGTTATCTTAAATGGAAGCAAGTTAAGAGCAAGTACGCATTTAAGGTGAGAAGCTCGTATACCTCTCACAGCATGCCACCAGAAATCTGTGAGAGAATCTGCAGGCATTTTGGTTGAAGTGTTTAAGGAGATTCTGATACCTGAAATGAGTTTGGAAATAATAATTAGAATAAACCATACTGTGTAGAAATATTTTTTCTGGAATGTGGAATGTTTTTATGATTAACCACTGGATCTGCCTCGCTCCTTTCGCCATGAATGTTCAAGTGGCTGTTTGAGGGGACAAGTTCATTGTGTCTTGCTAATTCGTGTTTCTTTGATTCTGCGTCTTCATATTCTATTTTTCTCCTCTTTTCCTGGTCCTCCTGATGAACAGCATTATGTGCAAGAGAAAGGGGGAAGGAAGGAAAGAAGGGAATGAGAAATAAGGGATTGGGGTGAGTCCTGGGTCCTAGTTTGTCACGGGAGGAGCAGCGATGTCTCGCTGGGGTCTGACTAGGACAGTGCCTCACCTGGGGAGCTTGTTATTATTTGATAAAATGCCACAGTTTTCAGTCTTTCACAGCTAAAGAAGATTCACATTCAGTCTAATCACTGATGGATTGGCGTAATATGCATTGGCTAACTGTGTAATCAGTCTGACCAGCTGTAACAGGGGGATCAGTGTGGTTTAGCCTGTCAGAGCAAGAACATTTCCCAATGCATCCAATCACAGTTGTATGACTGTAACAAGAAGTCTATCACTGTGGTGTTGGTGTGAGATTTAACTTATTCTCAGCAGTCCATGGTGTGAAGATCAGCATATAGCCGCTTAGCATGGCGGAGTCAGGGTGAGTGTTACCGCATTGTCCCCCCGACACCTCTCCGCCCCACCATCATGTCTCCACTGCCCTGTTCCTCACGAGTGTGGAGCTGTGCACAGCAGATGATGATGATGATGATGAATGGTTTGTTCAGATTTAAAATCTCTCGCAGCCAATTGGCTGAATTGTGGATTTCATTACAACATTCTCTAAAATTTAACAATGGTCATTACTTAAAAGTCATAACATTATACATTCATAACATTTACATTCAGTGCATAAATATTAAGAGTTTTGATTACAAATCAGTAAGTATGATTAACAATTTTATGTACATCGATAATAATCAGAGGCAACTGCAATAAAAGGATGGATTAAAACAGAATTCCAGACTTCTATAATCCAATCATTTAAAAGGCGCACAATATATGGTATCAGAGAATTTTGGTAACATTCAGTTCTACACATTATGGGTCTATATTTATCTCTGTTTCTGGTGGTTTTGTTGTGATAGGAAGAAGCCTTCAAGGGAAGTATGGATGGCATGAAAGTTTCTAGTTGAGTTCCAAACTTGCGACACAGTTCCTGCCTGCGTTCTGAAAGCAGAGGAAGTTTCAGGTCTTCTCTGGCCTGTTTATAGCTAGTATACTGTCTCCCTAGTATCGTGCAGACTGCTCGCTTTTGAACTCGCTTGAGTTCTTCTGATAAGGTACAGGTAAGCCCCGGGTGCCAGACTGGTGTGCAGTATGAAGGAGGTGTAAACAGTGAGGAGATCTTCGGTGGGTATGTTGAAACATTTGAGTTCAGCAGCATAAAGAGTCGTCCGTTTGCTGCTCCTATTATTTTGGTAACCTGGGTGTTCCATTTTAAATCACTTTGAAGCCAAACTCCTAGAAGTCTCGCGACTGATACAACCTCAAGGGAGGATCCGTTTATGGCTAGAACTGGTGGCAGAGGTGGGCATTTCAGGGCAGCTCAGGGCCCAGCAACGGAGATCTACCGAACCGAGTCTCCTGTCTGAACATAGCGCTGCTTAGTCAATAGCCAAAGCCCTCATAAAACAATAAATATTTAGAGCTTTCTGTTCCAAATTTAGGCTAAAATGTAATGATATGCTCAGAGAAACCAATCGCAACTCAGGGATAATCCCAAAATCATAAGCCTTTATTGCAAAAAGGGTCGGGACCAGAAGACACAAGAATTGCCAAGCCAAAAACAATGTCCAAAAAGCGAAGTCGACTAGACAGGCAGGGGTTAAAACTATCCATCCATCCATCCATCCATCCATCTTCTTCCACTTATCCGGGCCGGGTCACGGGGCAGCAGTCTAAGCAAGGATGCCCAGACACTTCCCTGGACACTTCCTCCAGTTCTTCGGGGGTATCGAGGCGTTCCCAGGCCAGCCGAGGCGTAGTCCCTCCAGCGTGTCCTGGGTCTTCCCGGGGCCTCCTCCCGGTGGGGCATGCCCAAAACACCTTCCCAGGAAGGCGCGCCCAGGGGCATCCGATATAGATGCCCGAGCCACCCCAGCTGGCTCCTCTCGGCGTGGAGGAGCAGCGGCTCTACTCTGAGCTCCTCCCGGGTCACAGAGCTTCTCACCCTATCTCTAAGGGAGCGCCCCGCCACCCTGCGGAGGAAACCCACTCCAGCCGCTTGTGTCCGAGATCTCGTTCTTTCGGTCATGACCCAAAGTTCCTGACCATAGGTGAGGGTAGGAACGTAGATTGACTGGTAAATTGAGAGCTTCGCCTTTTGGCTCAGCTCCTTCTTCACCACAACAGATCGGTACAGTGACCGCATTACTGCTGCCACTGCACCGATCCGTCACGCTCCATCCTTCCCTCACTCGTGAACAAGACCCAAAGATACTTAAACTCCTCCACTTGAGGCAAGAGCTCTCCTCCAACCCGGAGGGGGCTTGCCACCTTTTTTCCGGTCGAGAACCATAGCCTCGGACTTGGAGGTGCTGATTCTCATCCCAGCCGCCGCTTTCGCACTCGGCTGCAAACCGCCCCAGTACATGCTGAAGGTCCTGGTTTTTCCCTCTTTTTAAGAAGGGGGACCAGAGGGTGTGCTCCAACTATAGGGGGATCACACTCCTCAGCCTCCCGAGTAAAGTCTATTCCAGGGTGCTGGAGTGGAGAATTCGGCCGATAGTCGAACCTCGGATTCAGGAGGAACAATGCGGGGTTAAAACCAGTAAGGCAGATGTGCAACGGTACATACTGTAGACAGTAAGCTAAAACTCGTAGTCGAAATCCAGAAAGGTAGGTCATACACAGGGCATCCAAAAACAGAAATTGTGGTCATACAAAAACAGGTCAAAATCCAAAAAGACAAAACAGGAACAGAAGGGCAATGGCAAATTCAAGGTCGGGCGAAACAGTCGTGAAGAAGCAATAGACAAATGGCATACGAGGAGCTCTGCACAAATGAATACTGATCAATGTTCTGACAAAGAATGAACTGCAGTGAAGACTTTAAATAGACAAAAGGGAAGTCACATGCTATGCAGGGAACAGGTGAATTGGATAAGAACTAATTACAGAGGTAAGCACACATGGGGAAGTCCTAAACCACAACAATCGGCAAAAGCGAAGACACGGACAGGATCAACGCAGACAACCTATGACAGATAAACAGCTCCAGTCAAGGAGTTCTAAGTGCATAGACAATGAGTGCAGGATAGCAATTAAGCACGTGCGAGAGATCTCGCAGAAATGCAGGGAGAGGCAGAGAAAGCAAAAGGGGCGGAGTTACAGAGCAGAGCAGGGCAGAGTTAGTTATATTAGTAAACAGTGATATCTACACACCTAATCAAAATACGTGATTGTCAGTTAGTTAGTTAGTTCGTTACTGTACAGACAAAGGGATAAGTAAACAGTAAAATTACCAGTACTAACTAAGCAGCCTAGCGGTTAATTAATATGGTAATTTCAGAAAAGCGGGAAGGAAGGTAAAAACGAGACATGAAGGAAGTTCGTGAAATACCGGAAAACAACCGAAATCACCCGAAGCGTGTCATTTTTACAGGTGGAACAGGATGCGAAACATTAAATTCTCTGATTAAACTTTTATCCAGGATGAAACGATGAAATGGGCAGGGATCCAACTTCTTTGCTCGGGACCGTAGCCCTCCCAGTCAATGAGGTACTGAAGGCCACGACCCCGAGGACGACAGTCCAGAATTTCACGAACCGTGAAAGTGTCCCCACCGTCAATGTTACGGGGTGGCCGGGGGGGTACAGGAGAGGCACATAGCGGGTGATTGACAGATGGCTTAATTCTGGACACATGAGGCGTGGGATGCATTTTGCGCATGGAAGCAGGCAGTAACAGTCTGACAGCAGAGGGGCTAATAACCTAAGAGATGCTGAACGGTCCAATGAACCGTGGTGCCAACTTACGAGGGCCGCCTCTGAGTGGAATGTCCTTGGTAGACAGCCATACTCGCTGTCCCACTCAGTAGACAGGGGCGGGGATGCGCCTCTTGTCAGCAAGTTGTTTCATGCAAGTCACCGCTTTGAGAGGGTTGAGTCGCGTGGCTCACCAAGTGCGTCTGCATCAGCAGATGAAGGCGCGAGCAGATGGGACTGCTACTTCCTCCTCCTGGCTGGTGAATAGCAGAGGCTGGTAACCCAGGCAGCACTCAATCGGGGAAAGCTTCGAGGAGGCAGACGTGTGGCAGTTGATGGCGTACTCCGCCCAAGGAAGCTGTATGCTCCAGGAAGCAGGATTCTGGGAACATAAACATCTTAGCACCGTCTCAATGCACTGGTTGGCCCGCTCGGTCTGGCCATTAGACTGTGGGTGAAAACCTGAGGATAAACTGACTGATGTGCCTAGGAGTGTGCAGAAAGCTTTCCAGAATCTGGCAGTGAACTGGGGAACACGATCCAAAACAATGTCTGTGGGGATGCCGTGTAATCTGACTATGTGCTGGATAAGAAGAGTGGCTGTCTCTTGTGCAGATGGAAGTTTAGTAAGAGGAACAAAGTTTACTGCCTTGGAGAATCAATCGACGATGGTGAGTATGGTGGTGTTATGATGTGAGGGGGGTTTCTCATTTTAAAATTGCTGCTCCCATCTCCATACCAAGTTTCAGACAAAAGATTTCTGAAGCCTTTCCCATTAGCTGCTCTTGTCGTACTGTTTAGGTATATTTTTCCACTGTTTGTATATTGAGCCATTTTTAGAACTTATGATTTTTTTTTTTTTTTTTTTTGATATTTGGTTTTGTCCTGTCAGATGGTAGTCTCTATTCTGTCCCTTGTTCTTGTGTTGTACTGTACTGTTTTGTCAATATTGTCTTGAACTGTGTTGTGTTTATGTAATACTTGTTTCTTGACTTGCTGCATACTGCCAGATCACCATTGAAAAAGAGACTTTGGTCTCAACTGGTTTTATCTGGTTAAATAAAGGATTTGATTGATTGATTGATTGATTGATTGATTGATTGGGTAAACTGGTAATGAAATCCAGTGAGATGTGTGACCAAGGGCGGTGAGGTGTAGGGAGTGGTTGTAATAAGCCTTGTGGAGGTTGGTGGGTTACCTTACATTGGGCACAGACCAAGCAGGCAGAGACATAGTCACGTACATCTAGGTGCATCTGAGGCCACCAGAACTAAGAGCGCGGTTGACACTCGGATGGCAGGAGAGGTTGGACGCATGTCCCCAGTCCAGGACTTGCGGTCGCACAGCTTTGGGCACGTACAGGCGGTTGTCAGGGCAGGCGCTGGGGGCAGCGTTCTCAGCAAGAGCTTCCTTCACGGTGTCTTCGATGGGCAGGTTGACAGCGTTGATGAAGACTTCCGGGCAGAGAATAGTATCCGGACAGGGGTCTTTAGAAGGCGTGTCGAAACAACAGGACAGGGCATCGGGCTTGACATTCTTAGCTCCAGGTCTATAAGACAGGTGGAAGTTGAACCTTGAAAAGAATAATGCCCATCTAGCTTGGCGAGAGTTTGGGCGTTTAGCAGACTGTAGATATTCAAGGTTCTTGTGATCAGTCCAGACTAGAAATGGAGTTTGAGCGCCCTCTAGCCATTGCCTCCACTCCTCCAGCGTGAGTTTGATGGCAAGCAACTCACGGTTTCCCACATCATAATTTTGTTCCGTGGGAGAAAGCCGGTGCGAGTAAAAGGCACAAGGGTGGACATATTATCATTGGACGATCTCTGGGACAAAACCGCTCCCACTCCAATGTTGGAAGCATCCACCTCAACAATGAACTGCGCCTCAGGGTCAGGATGGATGAGGATGGGCGCGGAGGTGAATAGGGCCTTGAGTTTGGTGAAGGCGGTTTCAGCTTTGTGACTCCAGGTAAACTTGACCTTGGTGGATGTGAGAGCAGTGAGTGGGGCCGCGATGGAACTGTAGCCCCTGATGAATCGTCTGTAGAAGTTAGCAAAGCCCAGGAATCTTTGTAGAGCTTTCCTGTCTTTGGGACGGACCCATTCCGTCACTGCTTTCACCTTGGTTAGGGCCATACTAAGACTCCCAGTGGAGATTATGTAGCCCAGGAACGAGGTGGTGGAACAGGAGAATTCACACTTCTCAGCCTTGACGAAGAGGCGGTTCTCCAGGAGTCTTTTGAGCACCTGACGGACATGCTTACTGTGCTCTTCTTTGGGGTTGGAGAAGATTAGGATGTCATCGAGATAGACAAAAACTAACTTGATAAAGTCTCTGAGGACGTCGTTAACCAACCCCTGGAAGACAGCGGGGACGTTGGTAAGCCCGAAGGGCATGACGAGGTACTCCCAGTGACCCGTGAGGGTGTTAAAAGCTGTTTTCCACTCGTCACCCTCCCTGATGCGTATGAGGTGGTAGGCGTTCCTCAGGTCAAGCTTGGTGAAGATGGTAGCTTTTTGTAGTAGTTCGAATCCAGTTGACATCAGTGGCAGAGGGTAACGGTTCTTGACAGTGATGTCGTTGAGGGCCCAGTAGTCAATGCATGGCCGGAGGGAACCGTCTTTCTTGCCCACAAAGAAGAACCCAGCCCCAGCAGGAGAGGAAGAAAGTCGGATGAGGCCAGCAGCCAATGACTCTTGGAGATATTTCTCTATAGCCTCGGTCTCAGGTCTTGACAGGGAGTGCCCGGCTTGAGTTCAATAGCACAGTCATACAGACGATGAGGCGGTAGACAGGTGGCTCAGGATTTGCAGAATACTTCTTTCAGGTCCAGATATTCAGGGGGTACAATCTCCAGGTTGGGGATCTTCTCCGGCTGTGGACCAGGCACTTGAGCATGTGCCTCACGAAGGCATGACTGTAGGCAGCGGGAGCTCCAGCCCAGGATCTCATGCTTGGACCAGTCAATCTCTGGATTGTGCGTGGTCATCCATGGATTGCCTAGGACAACTGGCGAGTGAGGAGAGTCGATGAGGAAGAACCTGATGTTCTCTTAGTGGTTCCCCGAGATGAGTAGCTTGACCGGAACTGTCACTTGAGAGATGAGGCCGATCTTCTGGCCATTCAAGGAGTTGGCTGTACATGGGCGTGAAACCTCCTCTAGGGGATTCCTCATTCCATGACAGGTCAACAAAACTCTCCTCAGCACCAGAATCCACCAGGGCGGATGCTTTCTTGGTTCGCCCACTCCACTCAAGGGTGACAGGCAGGCAGGTTCGGTTCTTGGTGGAGCTTTCAACAGGAAGTATGCCCACTAGCACTTCTCGTTGAGCTAGTGGGCGTTGGCCCTTTACCGGACACCTAGAGATGAAGTGTCCGGCTTCGCCACAGTACAGGCACGCCCTCTCTCTCACCTGTCTCTCACGTTCTTCCTTGGGAAGTCGGGCATGGTCCACCTGCATGGGTTCGGCCTCTGTAGCACGTCTGGAGTAGTGGGAGGGACTGGGTGGTGAGGAGGGGGTCTCCGGGGTAGAGCTGGCGTCCCACTGGCGGCGGGCCCTGGATCGGTAGAATCTTCTTCTCTCCTCCAGGCAGGAGTCGACATGGATGGCCAGGTCGTTCAGTCCTTCCAGGTCATCAGGCAGATCACGGGTCAGGAGTTCGTCTTTCATCCCTTCAGATAAGCCGTTCAGGAATGCGTCAAACACATCTCTCTCCTCCCATCCGCAGTTGGCCACCAGGGTCCGGAACTCGATGGAGTAGTCCGAGACAGCGCGACTCCCCTGACGGATCCGCAGGATATCCCTCCCCGCTTCATGCCCATGCTTTGACTGGTCGAAGACTCACTTCATTTCCTCCTCCAGCAGTCTTGATGTCTGGACACAGGGCAGACCTGGCTCCCACACAGCAGTGGCCCATTGCTTGGCCCTCCCGGTGAGCTGAGTAATGATGTAGGCTACTCAGTCGTGAAGGTAGTGGGCTGCAGACTGAAGATGAGGTTGCACTGCGTCAGGAAGGCTCTGCAGGACCCGGGTTCTCCACTGTACTTCTCTGGAGGTGGCAGTCGAGGTTCGTTGCCAGTAGAGGGAGTCAGTGCGCTGGTGACTGGGACTGGAGCGGGTGCCGGGGCAGCGGGAGTTGTCATCACAGGAGCAGGTGGCTGTGGAGCTGGAGCAAGCTGAGTGGTGTGCATAGCCGTCGTCAGATCTGCCATGCTGTGCGTGAGCGTCTGGAGGTCCTGTATCACGGCGTTCAGCTGCTTTTGCTGGGCTCCGAGCATAGCTCCCTGGTTCTCCACCACCGACTGGAGCTGGGAACGAGTTGCTGGTTGCATTTTGTCAGAACGTACTGTAACGATACGCTCAGAGGAACCAATCGCAACTCAGGGATAATCCAAAAATCATAAGCCTTTATTGCAAAAAGGGTCGGGACCAGAAGACACAAGAATTGCTAAGCCAAAAACAATGTCCAAAAAGCGAAGTCGACTAGACAGGCAGGGGTCAAAACCAGTATGGTAGATGTGCAACGGTACATAGATAGTGAGCCAAAACTCGTAGTCGAAATCCAGAAAGATAGGTCATACACAGGGCATCCAAAAAACAGAAATCGTGGTCGTACAAAAACAGGTCAAAATCCAAAAAGACAAAACAGGAACAGAAGGGCAATGGCAAACTCAAGGTCGGGCGAAACAGTCGTGAAGAAGCAATAGACAAATGGCATACGAGGAGCTCTGCACAAATGAATACTGATCAACGTTCTGGCAAAGAATGAACTGCAGTGAAGACTTTAAATAGACAAAAGGGAAGTCACATGCTATGCAGGGAACAGGTGAATTGGATAAGAACTAATTACAGAGGTAAGCACACATGGGGAAGTCCTAAACCACGACAATTGGCAAAAGCCAAGACACGGACAGGATCAATGCAGACAACCTATGACAGATAAACAGCTCCGGTCAAGGAGTTCTAAGTGCACAGACAATGAGAGCAGGATAGCAATTAAGCACGTGCGAGAGATCTCATGAAACGCAGGGGAGGCAGAGAAAGCAAAAAGGGGCGGAGTTACAGAGCAGAGCAGGGCAGAGTTAGTTGTATTAGTAAACAGTGATATCTACACACCTAATCAAAATACGTGATTGTTAGTTAGTTAGTTAGTTAGTTAGTTAGTTAGTTTCTGTACAGACAAAGGGATTAGTAAACAGTAAAATTACCAGTACTAACTAAGCAGCCTAGCGGTTAATTAATATGGTAATTTCAGAAAAGCAGGAAGGAAGGTAAAAATGAGACTTGAAGGAAGTTCGTGAAATACCGGAAAACTTCCGAAATCACCCGAAGCGTTTCTGCACGCAGACAGGGGAGTGCACTGGCATGATGACACAGATCACATCAGACATTACAGGGGAGACAATGTGCAATGCAATAATGGAGTGGATGAATATACGTGAAAAATAATAAATACAAAATCAGACAGATACAGATCATAACATAAAATGTACGTCTGTGGCGGCAGGGTGGCTGCGTGCTGTTATTTCTGCGGTGATATCGAGTGTCCGTCATTCAGACCTGCTTCAGATGGCACTGTGCACACCAGCTGCAGCCTCCTGAGGGGAATGCAGGATAATTAACGAGGGGCTGGTGCCACCTTCAAAATGCTGATTTGGGGCCAGTTTTTAAAAATAAACCTCTCTTCCTCCCCCCTCCAAAAATCAGGCTGCAGGGTGAAGTTGCTTTCAGACGTCGACTTCCAGGCTGCTCAGCCTGTCAGGCTGCGTAAACGCCGACCCCAAGTACAACCAATCAGATTGCGAACTGGAGTACAACCAATCCGCTCACGAGGCAGCCAATTCAATTCGGCAGCCTTTACTCGGTAAGTGGGCTTAAGAACATCAATATTGTTAAAAACGAATGCATTTAACCGTGAGTTTTCTCATTAAAGAAACTGATTCGTGAGGAAACGTTAGATATTTCAGCTACTTTGATTATGTTTACGAAGGCAAATTAGAGCTATTTTTTTGTCTTACAGTTAACTTATAGACCTAACCTTACCTAAACAGGTCATACTTGTCAACTTAAACACTTCTGCAATATAACTTCAAGTATAACTCTTTGAAACATAAAATTGGTCTACTTGTGAGACATCTTGTTCAATAAGCTGTCTAATTGAGCTTCTTAAAAACTTCAACTGCAAGTTGCTGTAACCTTAGCTGCCTTCAAGGCTGACCAGAGACACTAGTGCCTTACAGGCTGGTTAGAAGGCTAAGGTTGATTTCATATTGTATAATTTTTGATAATATTCAGTCAGATGCCTTCAAGGCTGATTGTGGAGACTAGTGCCTTCCAGGCTGGTTGGTGGGCTGATGATTTCATCATATATGTGTGTGTGTGTGTGTGTGTGTGTGTGTGTGTGTGTGTGTGTGTGTGTGTGTGTGCTATTCTGATGCCTTCAAGGCTGACAGTAGAGTCTCCCTCAGCATTACTGAGGGGAGGCTCTACTGAGTTGAAGCCTTCCAAGGCTGATTTAAAATCTTCTCTAAATCAATCTATTTTTCAGCCCATAGATTTATTACAGTTCGAAACCAACCACGTTACCTCAGAAAACTGACCGAGGTTTTGTTGCATATTGATGTTTTCTTTACTTTTTACACTCTTTTCAGGAGTTCAAACGATGTCTCGGGGCCGTCGTGGAGCCCTATCTACCCGCCCCGCTAAAAAAGTAAAAAAAAAAACAGCCCCAGCACCAGCCCCGGGCCCTGATGCCTTGAAGGCATCTGACTGAATACTCTATGAAAGATTATACAATATGAAATCAACCTTAGCCTTCTAACCAGCCTGCAAGGCACTAGTCTCTGGTCAGCCTTGAAGGCAGCTAACGTTACAGCAACTTGCAGTTGAAGTTTTTAAGAAGCTCAACTGGACAGCTTACTGAACAAAATATCTCACAAGTAGGCCAATTTTATGTTTCAAATAGAGTTATACTTGAAGTTATATTGCAGAAGTGTTTAAGTTGACAAGTATGACCTGTTTAGCTAAGGTTAGGTCTATAAGTTAACTGTAAGACAAAAAAAAAGTGCTTGTTTGCATTGGTAAACATAATCAAGATAGCTGAAATATCTAATGTTACCTCACTAATCAGTTTAATGAGAAAAGACAATTAAATGCACTCGTTTGTACAAAATTGATGTTCTTAAGCCCACTTAAGGCTTCCGAATTGAATTGGCTGCCTCTTGAGTGGATTGGTTGTACTCTAGCTCGCGATCTGATTGGCTGTACTTGGGGGCAGCGTTTACGCAGCGTGACAGGCTGAGCAGCCTGGTAGTCGACGTCTGAAAGCAACTTCACCCTGCAGCAAAAATCAGCTTATAATACTTCTTGGCAAAATTTTCATTTTTAAATCAAAATCTGTGGACACTTTGAGGACAGAGAGATTCAAACTCTTCATAAAACATCCCAGTAAAATTGAATGTATGATGGCACAGGAATACAGTAGGTTAGGTCTATATAAGGATAGATGGAGGGCGCTGAGAGTAGCAGAAGGATGGGAATGAAAACAACATAAGGAAATGTGTATGATTCTATTAATATATAAGAGATACACTTTATTGAACCCCGTGGGGTAATTTGTCCTCTGCATTTGACCCATCCTATAGTTAGGAGCAGCGGGCAGCCACAGAGCAGCGCCCGGGGACCAACTCCAGTTCTAAAGCCAGTTCCTTGGTCATCGGTACTGGTTGGAGCGTTGCTGTGATGCATGTTTTTGTGGGTGGGGGAAACCAGAGTACCCGGAGAAAACCCATGCGAACACGGGGAGAAATGAGTAAAGAAAATGCAAACTCCACACAGAAAGGCCCCAGGCAGGAATCGAACCCACGACCTTCTTGCTGTGAGGCAACAGTGCTAACCACTTGGTGCAGGTATGCTGTTAATTCTCATTTCAATTTACTCATTTTTGTATATATTTACATTCTAATTTTTGTCATTGTCCTTTCACTGTATCGTCTGTATATATGGGTGTATGGTGCTGTCATGGGAGTCAAAGGGTGGGTGTGGGGTCTTTTGAGAAATTTATTGTAATTGAAGGAATTCAGTAGACCCCAAAATGGGGGGGGTAGGAGGGATTAGAAAAAAAAGAGAAAAAGAAGGAAAAAAAATCAGCTTGGACAGGAAGCAGGAAGAAGGACAGAAAGCAGGAAGAAGGACAGGACGCAGGAAGAAGGACAGGAAGCAGGAAGAAGGACAGAAAGCAGGAAGAAGGACAGGATGCAGGAAGAAGGACAGGAAGCAGGAAGAAGGACAGGAAGCAGGAAGAAGGACAGGACGCAGGAAGAAGGACAGGAAGCAGGAAGAAGGACAGAAAGCAGGAAGAAGGACAGGACGCAGGAAGAAGGACAGGAAGCAGGGGGCCTCGGTGTTCTCCTCTCTGGATGAGACCCAGACTGTCATTGCAGTCCTGCTGCGCCTCAAACCCTGACGGCACAGATCTGCTCTCCTGTCGGCAGCCCTGTTAGACATACCTGACCCACTACCCTGCCGCTCTGACATCATCTCCAGCGGGTGAGTAAGGTTTGCTTAGTTAGGGTCAGGTTTACTCCCTGCTGGGCGATAGATCTCAAGAAACTGGGCAGGGTGTATCAGGGTGTTTCCTATAGCACCCCAGGGCTGGGGCCTTTATACCTCAGGGACCCCGTGAGAGTTTTGGCCCACAGAGTGTTGGCCAGTTCTATCTCATGGTTTCTCCTGGCTGCAGGGCTTTATCTGCGGAGACGCTGATCCTCAGAGCTGAGCCGAAAGCCAGTGTCTCCCCGTGAGGCATCGAGGGCCCTGTGGCTCTGCGGGCCCTTCTCCACCTCGCAGGGGGGAGATCTGTCGCTCCAGGGGCCCTCGCTCAGCAAACACCCTGCCCGCACGGCCCTGCGGTCTCCCCATGGGTCAGACTCATACTCCATGCACACCTTTGAGTGGAGGTCATTCAGTCAGTTTTAAATGGTTTTTTGCGGTCGTGTGCATGTTGACGGCTGCATATAGGTACTTGTTTGAAATTCTTACACTATAAAACATGAGAGCCCTTTTAAGTTATGTGAACTTACAGTATGTCATCTCTTTAACTCCACTTGTCATGACAAGTTCTAGATATTGAACTCAAGTTCAGAAGTTTTCAAAAGTTAAACTTGAAGTTATCCATTGTCTTGACTAATTTTCTTGGTTGAAACAAATTTTATCTTTAAGTCGTTAACTCAGATTTTTAAGTCAGCCGGGGAACTTTTTTTGTAAATTTAACCAGGTTGAAATACTTATTACAGTGATATGTATGCAGGAGTTTGTGATGTGTGCCCATGTGTCTGTTTGCGTATGGTGTGTGTGTGTGTGTGTGTGTGTTTATGTTCCTACTTTATGCATTTATCCCTTGTGTGGAAACACGCTTCAGCACAATCCCATAAACTATTAATCAGCATGTTTTCCCAACTTTTATCCAGGCCTGTGTGAGACAGTGTCCTGTGTGAGACAGTGTCCCGTGTGACACAGTGTCCTGTGTGAGAGTGTCCCGTGTGAGACAGTGTCCTGTGCGAGACAGTGTCCTGTGACCCCCTCCCTCCGTGTTTTGGGTGGGGACTGAGAACATCAGCTGCCACACTGCCAGAGGGGACGATGAGTTCTGACTGGGCTGTGCTGTTTTTACATTTACAAATTCTTTTTGTATTTACACTTGGTGGAAATTTGGTTTCTAGGTTCATATTACAAATATATATTCATAAAGAACTAGAACCAACTGCCACTAATTCTCATAAACAGCAGGACACTGTGAGACTCAAATGAGGAAATTAAATAATAAATAGCTACTTCATAGGTCCAGTATCCATTATTGATTTAAAAAGATCACATCTTTAGTGCGCATTCTGGTGAATATAAATTAGCAGAGAAAAGCCTGTAATGTAATCATGATACCTGTACTTACCGAATATACACCATATCGTAATGGCATTTAGTTCATTATTTTTTTTAAACAGACTATTCTACCGTCAACTTTCGCTGTCTGTATCTTTGTCCCAATGGAAACGGTTCCAAATGAGAGTATAAAATCCTCAGAGCTTTTTCACAGGTATTTACTAACGACAGCTCACTTCGTTATGCATGTAAGCTGAAGAGAATTTGCTAAACCTGTTGCTTCGTAGTTATTTTCCAAAAGTAAAAGAGATTCCTGGTGGAAGGAGGGTGGGGCTTTGGAGGCGAGGGGTTGACTCGCAGCCATCTGTCAAACGTACGTAACGCACTGATGCTGGGTTTTGATGGCCTGTCGGACATGCTGATATTTTTAGCGCATAGCCAGCCGTCTGTAATCTGGAGAAGGTCTGACTGGTTTTCCGGTTGAGCAGAGCTCCCTTAGCACCCTTTTCAAGGCCTGTTTCAGTCTTAAATATTGGCCAGATTCATGATGGGAACATTTTACCCCAGTCCACATGCTCTATGACCGATTTTTAGTGAGAGTGCGTGTGGTCCCCTGGGCTGTGTTGGCCGCAAGGTTAAACCTTGCTCGCTATTACCAGATACAGAGTACTGCATAAGTATTAGGACACGTATACTATATTAACCCTTTATTGGGTGAGGAGCCATATTTGGTAACTTCAGTCGGCATCCAAAGCGGCACCCCCATGCCTCTCCGTGAGGCAGTAGACCAGTGGCGATTTCTCCCAGCCAATGAGAGAAAATCAGGCTATATCACAGGCAGTGACATCAGGGTGCTCGACCAATCAGCAGTGGCCTAGAGCGTCTCAAACTTCTTTTCTTCTCCAGACCTCTCACAGTGCGGTTGTGTGCCCTTACCCCGTCCCACTCACAAGGACCTAACATCATTACTCACGAAAGAAAACTGATGAAAACTCACGCATTAAAAAGTTGAAAAGGTTTGCTAAAAGATGAGAGGTGTTGTTTGTGTAGGATTTCCAGAAATTAGTGAGATTTTGCGTGAAAAACAAAAAATTTGGTAGTGAGGTCATATTTGATCATACGCCCTTTTCACCTAAGCCAAGTGCAAGTGATGGTTAGACTATTCATGGACATATGCCCAACGTGCAGTACTTTTTTATAGTCAGCTTCTTAGGGCATTTTCTTAGTGCCCTATAAAGGGTTAAAGGCTGCAATTGCTACTTATTTCACATTATACGGATGTAAATAAATACAGCTGACAGTCTTTACTGTAGATTTGTGACCACAGTTTACAAATCCATTGAGCTGGAGCTGGGAGCCAAAAATGGAGTCCTGTTGAAATCTTTGTGGGCTGCACTGTGATTGTGGTGCTTTAGAAAGGCCGGTAGATTATCCCTGAGACTCAGTTGCTCTCACATGCCTTACGAAGGCATCAGTGCTGGCGGGCAGATTCTTCAGGGACTGTGATGACTGGGGGAGATGGATGAAACTCCATCTGTCAGGGGTAAAGGAGCACTTCCCCATTTCTCCTTGTAATGATCAGAAGGGGACACAGCCAGCCCTGTGAGGGAGCATGTAGGACCAGTGAAAACATGGAGACCTGGGTTACTAATGCAGCATTACAGCAGCGCACTGCCTGTGTCATTTATATCACACATTAGATTAATGACGGAGTAATCAAGAGGAGCACACAGTGGATGGAAATTTTACCCATGGACTCTCAAATACACACAGACACACACACACACACATGCAAATACACACACACACACACACACACACACATAAGCAGTGTAATTCCATAATCACCGGACAGCCCCATATGTAACGCAGGGCGGCACCTCCCTGTGTGTGTCAGGACAACAGCAGCTGAGGAGTCTGGCTGCAGTAATGTGATGGAGCCCAGTGAGCGATAATGCTAAAGCTTCTGGAATGCAGCAGTTATTCTCTCTTTATTAAATGAAAACAGAAAGTGGCACGAGAGCCTGGGCCCTGTGCTGCTGTCGTGGGAATGACAGCTGCAGGGGGAGGGGGGGCGAGGGAATGCTAATGTCCCGTCTGACCCCCCCCCCAAACTACCACCAAACACACACACAGACGCATACATGCTCACAAACACACACACACACACACACCATCACACACGCACATGTAGCGTGAACACTCTCGTCTGCTTACAGAGACCTCAACATTCCCTCCCCTAATGCCCACAGTCTCTGGCTCAGAAAAAGCTCAAAAATGACATGCCCAAAATGATCAGAGCACATTGCCAATCAAAAGTTTGGACACACTTTGCTAATGTCACAGCACTCTGTTTTTTGAGAAATTTAACCATCTTAACTTCTCTATATAATGTCAAATAAGATCTGGTAAGAGGTAAACAGTCAGAAGTTAAAAGAGAATAATTTACTTGTTTAAAAAGTGTCCAAAATTTCAGAATGTTCTGAAGAAGCCATATTTTTTTTTGAAGTAAACAGACAATCTCATTCCATTTTCCAAAAGCTGAATTAAAGCTGTTTTGGGACTTATTGGGCTGAAAGGTCAGTGAGAAGCAAACCGCAGGTGCAGCACATCTTTGGGAACTCAAACGGCCATTAGTGCCCCTGTGGGGGAAAAAAAAAAGTATACTGAACAATTATGACAACAAATGCTGGTTAGTTTGACTTGAAAAAAAATCTTATTTTGCAAAATAAAGGTTGCCTATATCTATACTTAATATGTATTGTAAGAAAAATGTCCAAACTTTTGACTTGTACTGAATATCTGTGCAACTGCAAAATCCAGAGCCAGAGGCTCTCCAACCTGTGAAGGCTTGCGTAAAAAAATTGTGGAATACTTTAAAAACAATGTTCCTCAACATCAAGGCTCATTTAAAATGGACTGTAGCAAAGTGCCAAAGTGTCCTGTGGTCAGATGAGTCCAAATTTGACATTCTTGTTGGAAATCATGGGCGTCGTGTCCTCCAGGCTAAAGAGAAGAAAGACCAACCCTCCTGTTATCAGCGTTCAGTTCAAAAGCCAGCATCTCTGATGGTATGGGGATGCATTAGTGCATATGGTGTGGGACACTTGCATGTCTTAAAAAGCACCATGAATGCTGAAAGGTATATAAAGGTTTTAGAGCAACATATGCTCCCCTTCAGACGACATCTATTCTAGGGAAGGCCTTGTGTATTTCAGCAGGACAATGCAAAACCACATACTGCAGCTATTACAACAGCATGGCTTCATAGTAGAAAAGTCCGTGTGCTGAACTGGCCTGCCTGCAGTCCTGATCTTTCACCGATTGAGAACATTTGGCGCATAATTAAACGAAAAGTCCGTCAAAGGAGACCCAAAACTCTCCAGCAGCTGGAAGCCTGTATTAAACAAGAGTGGGATCAAATTACAATGGCTAAACTCAAGAAACTTGTCTCCTCAATGCCCAGACGCCTCCACTCTGTTTTAAAAAGAAGAGAGGATGCTACACCATGGTAAACAGGCCCCTGTCCCAACTTTTTTGAGACCTGTAGTAGCCATCAAATTTGAAATGAGCTCATTTTGTGGACAAAATTGTAAAAATTCTCAGTTTCAACATTTGCTATGTTATCTCTGTTCTATTGTGAATAAAATACTGGCTGGTGTGATTTGAAAGTCATTGCGTTTTGATTTTATTCACAATTTGCACTTTGTCCCAACTATTTTGGAATTGGGGTTGTAATATAGTAACACCTGAGGGATGCCTGTGGAGCACCAGTGTATATGTTACTAGGTCAGAGTAAATGAAAACATAGCATAAATGGCACATTTAATTTCACATAACAAAATAATTAAATTTAGAGTTAATATCCCATTAGAATATGCAGGTGCTGCCCAAACCCTCTATAAAACAGTAGCACAACACGAGAACATTACCTGTGCAAAGACTGATGTTAATAAACTGAAGCAGAGCAAAGTTAGAGAGATTTTAGTAGTGGCATGTATGGGCACCATCACCAAATTCACCATTTTGGCACATTGGGGGAACCACCTGTGCCACTGGAAATTTCTGGGTACCAAACTGTAAACCTCATTTAATTTCACTAATGCCAACCTGCCAGTTTTGAAACTTTTTCCAACATTGTATGGTTTCAACATCAGTTGTCTTTTTGCTTTACTTTGTATCTTCGGTAAATCAGCAACAAAAATACAAAAAGCTGCCTTCTGCCCCATTTTAAAACACAGCTTTGAGAATGAATGACTGAATACATTTTCATCGCTTTTAAAATCTGCCTTCATTACTGGTAGTGACAGTGTTGAGGGGGAGCTCTGATTAACACACGCTGATTTGGAGAACCCAACGGCGAGAGAGAGAGAGAGAGAGTTCAGTCAGGACACACACTTTGACTTTCCCCTGTAAGAGATAATCATGGGAAACACGCTTTGAAAGCACATGTTCAGTTATAGTGCTACAGTGCAAACAACTTACCAGTGATCCTAAACAGTTTCCCTAGACAAGTGCATCTGGCTTCATTTTAAAAGACTTATTGATTGTGAGACTGTGTTCACACCTTCTGTAGTCGGGTCAACATTTTTTCTGCCTTTTTTTTTCAACAACACTGTAATAACTGTGTGTGAAAATTCCTCTTTCTGAAAGCACCTTTTGTGTCTCTTTCTCACAATGATGCTGCTGTCCTGCACACTGGAGACTTCTGCATGCTGTGTGATCTTTACTCGAGGTCGAATCCCCTGATGGATGTGTTTTGTTCAGATGAATCTCTTCCATTAAATGTGGAATGAGGTCTGACCTCTGCTGGGTGCATCAGGTCGTCTGCAGTGGGGGGGGGGGGGCTGATGGGCAGGTGCTCTGAATGAAGGTTTTTAGGTTTTCAAGGGGACTTATAGTTAAGCAAACATTTTCCCAAGACATTAACTTTTTAAACTAAGAATTATTATCAAAATAATTCTATTAGAAATTGCAACTTAAAACACATCAGTGGTTGCAATGGCAACGGCTGTTTTAATGAATATATAGATACTTGAAGAAACACAGTTATTGAGATAACTAAACAGTGTTTGGTTATAATTTCAGCTGTAATGTGAAGGAAAAAATATTCCTAATGTCACTACAGAGCTTTTTTTCCAGGTTTCTATGTTCTAGCATTGACTTTGACCCCCCCAAATCAATTTTGGCGGGAAACAGCTAATTAAATATGCATATTTTGATTTACTGATATTCAGAGGTACATATTGCAAATAGAGCTCTGTACAGACATAGATCATCACAAAATGAAGAAAACTGCCAAATATGGAGTTAATTGGATGTACAGTTGCTGAGAAATCTGTATTTTTTGCGATCAATTTTATCAAGGTTTTAAAGTGCTTTATAGTGTAATTTCAGAGCAATTTTAGAGCAAGTTTAAGACTAATTTGGCAGAAAGTGAATATATGTCCTGAAAGTAGACTATTTGAAGGACCACTTCATGTTCTTACCTCAAAACTAAAATTTTGAACCAAAATTGGCATTTTGCTTAGCCCCTTAACCAGGACACCACCCCTCTCATCGTTCTCCTGCCATCGAAGCCTCAGCAAACCTGCAAACAGGCATCCTTCCAAATCACGAGTCACCAAATATCCATAAATGACAGGCTGGCCACATTATTATCATCTTTATTAATTTTAGCTGGAAACAAATTCACAGCTGCCAAAAAACCTGGGCATGATTTGAATGAATAATTGTGTAATAATTTGTTTAGGTCCAAGGGGAGAAAATCTGCTAAAATCTGAAACAAGTGTAAGTGTATTTGTTGTAGAAAACAGGAAAGGCAGACATTTTTAACGCTATAAAAGCATAGCTCTTGGAATGCCCGAGAGAACAGTTGTACGAGAGGAGGGAGGGAGACAAACAGGGGTGCAGCCCCTGGGGCAATTTTGGGGTTGGCCGTTCCTGGGATGAATCACTTTGAAGGACATTGACTGTTATTGTGACCGATGTGGAAGGCGCTTAGTTCGACACCAGCCCAAGAAGGTTGATACTGATATATCCAGCACATCTCTGTTACCGACACACAACTTTAACCATGAGGAGGTTTAAGAAACAACTCATTGTACTTCCTGTCTCTTGTGGTACTTTTAAGAGTGGCCATCCTTTAAAACTGCTTTTTCCTGTTAGGGTCGGGCTGAAGATGATCCTGGCATTCAGTGGGTATTGAGCCTATCCCAGCATGCAGTGGGGTTGGAACACTCTCTGGAGCGATCAGAGAGGGAAACTCACTCCAGCCCTGGGCTGTGCTTCAGAACCCCATTATGCTGAAGAGGACTGGGGGATGGGGGGTCGACATTATGGAAGGTCATATACAGGTGGAGAAGGATCGAGGCAGAGGACATCAAGGCTGCTCTCACAGAGAGACGTGTTGGTCCTCTGAAATGGCCTGACTGGTGCTGGTGTGGATCTAGTGGGTGATTCTGCAGCAAGAAAGAAGACAGTTGGCTAGAACCAGTCTTTTCAGGTGCGAAGAGAAGAGAAGCAGGGCGGCTGTTCTGAATGATGGAAGAGTCCAGAGTGGCTGCGAAAGAGGTGAAACTCCGAGCGGATAAAAAGGAGATGAGCAGGGAGGGGAGAACGGGGAGGATATCAGGCGTGGTGGCTGGGAATAGGGATGAAGGGGTTGGGTCAAGGGGTTGGGTCAAGAGCACAGGTAGGAGGGAGGAGGGAGAGCGAAAACTGGGAGACATTAGAGTCAGTGAGGGGAGAAAGAAGAAAGAAGGAGAGAAGAGAGAGTGAGCGAGGGAAGAGAGCAGAGAGAGTGAGGGATGGATAAGAGAGGAGGGAGAGAGAGAGGGGGGAGAGAGAGACTTTGACTTTTAAATTCCCTTTATTATAAATAAATAAAAGATACATTAACAACATTATCCAACTAAATAAACAAACAGCACAACCATCAAAAATAAACCTAAAAGGAACCAAAAAAATAAATAACTTCTAAAAAAGAAATGATAAAGCGCTTGATAACGCACAATAACAGATCTACACCACTAAGATCAACATGCAATTGATTAAATACCTCCCCCCCCCACATGGGATACATTCATTGTACCCCTCCTCTGTGCACGCGCACACACACACACACACACACACACACACACTGCACCCCCAACAGCCCAGATTCTTTCGAACCCTTCAAGAGCGTTTGTAATTTCAGCATGAGCGTACTCCACCCTTAGTCATGAGGAAACAAATTGTTTAAAGAGCATTTTAGCACAAACAGGCCCATTTAACTGAATTTTATTTCTCCTCCTCAGCCAAACTGCCAACTTAGCGTGTCCAAATATAAAATTTGCAAGGCAGCATTTCCACCTTTGTTTAAAGGAATAACCTGGGCTGTAAACAAAGACATTCCCAGTTTTTCACAAATTACTGTCAGCAATAAAAACAACTCTCTTAGTCTAGTACACTGAACAAAGACATGTGCTGTTGTCTCAGCTCCGGAGCAGAAAGGACATTCCCTACCTCTCCCTGGCTCCAGATGTGCCAGATAAGTATTTGTGGCTACAGCCCCATGAGCTATCCTCCACTGCAAGTCTCCTGTCCTTTTTGGTAATGGTTGTTTATAAAAACATCTCCAAGCCCCCTTTGTGAGATCGCTACTACTAAGAAGGTCAATCCATTTGCTTTGTTTGATGTGTCTTAATTCATTTAGCTGGCGTGTCCTTACACACACAGCACACAGCTGTTTTTTTCCCCACATGCTCAAATACCCCCATCTCTGGTGATTTAAAAGACAGCAATTGTCCTTCCTCCTCCTGCCAATCCCCAGCCTCAGCAGTGACCTGCAGGCCAGGGAAAACCTGCTCATCGCTCCCCTCCTCAGGAGCCAACCTATTGTCAGCAGTACCCCGCACTGCATCAGGCAGAGCTCCCTTTATTCCGTCCAGTATTTTCTGGATAGTTCTCACTGAGTGGAACCCTATTTGCTCGGCCACAGAACAGGCAGCTCTCCATCCTACCGGGCCCCAAAGGTGACCCAACTTGTACAGGCCAGCTCTCCAGAAGCAAATCTGTAGGGCCTGTGAAAACTCCACTGGGGCTGGTATTAGCTGATTATGGAACAGGGGCTCTTCTTGGACCCACAGCCTTGAGACCATGTCCCATTCACGGCAGTAACGCAGGCTCCTCCAAGCCTTCAGCACTGACTTATAGAACGCTGTACACCCACCTGGGTGCACATTCTCCGGCTCCATAAGGAATCAGTGACGATCCAGCCATCCTTGCCCCATCCTTCTTAGCAGGCTACAAGCTGGTTCCTTCCAGCAAAGCTTGTCATGATACAGTAGCCTTTGAGCTGCTTGCGGCCGGAAAGCTGCCACTCTGCTCTCCAGGTCTATCAGGCCCCGCCCCCTTCCTGGAGCGGCAGATATAGGACTCCAGCTTTCAGCCAATGGTACCCTGGCCATTAAAAATTGACCAAGGACCGCTGTACTGCCTTTACCAAGACATCGGGGGGGTGGGGGGTAATACTGCCACCTTATGCCACAGTGTAGCCGCTACTAAATTATTAATTATTAGAGCTCTGCCCCTATATGATAACCAGGGCAAGAGCCACTTCCATTTAACTAGTTTACTGGAAACCTTAACCTCAATGCCATCCCAGTTTTTGTTCATAAACTCATCAGTGCCAAAGTAAATCCCTAAAACTTTCATTCCCTGCCGGTCCCATTGGATATTCCCAGGGAGTGTAGGAAGGGTCTTTCCTCTCCTCTCCACCCAACACAGCCTCAGATTTTCCCCAGTTGACCTTAGCAGACGAGGCCTGCTCGAACACCTGCAAGCATTCTTCCATGGCCGTCACATCTCCCTGGTTTTGTATCAGCACTGTAACATTGTCAGCAAAAGCTGAGACACTTATAGCTGTATCGGTCCCTGGAATCCCCACACCCTTCACTCTTTTACGTAACAGATTCAGCGATGGCTGGATTGCAAGAGAGTAGAGCTGACCAGACAAAAGGCAGCCCTGTCTTATCCCCGTATGCACTGCAACCAGCCTGCTAAGCCCTCCGTCTACCTTCACCAGACAGGACACCTGGGAATACAACAATTTAATCCACGATAAGAAGCATTTCCCAAACCCAAAAACTTTCAAGATTTTAGGCAGATATCCATGATCAGCTCTATCGAAAGCTTTTTCTTGATCAATGGATATCAGACTAAACTCTAGGCCACATTCTCTTGATAAATCCAGCATATCCCTAATTAAAAATAAATTATCCTTAATTGATCGCCCCGGAATACAGTACGTCTGATCAGCATGTATTAGACGTGCAAGATGCTTCTTCAGCCTGTTGGCCAAACACTTGGACAGAATCTTGTAGTCCGTGCATAAGAGTGCAACAGGTCTCCAGTTCTTTAATAAGCACAAGTCCCCTTTCTTGGGCAGTAATGCGAGCACCGCCCGTCGACAACTTATAGGCAGTTCTCCATCCCTAAAACACTCCAGGAACACCTCCAGAAGATCAGACCCAAGGATACATCATACATCATACATACATGCATACATACATACATGTTGCACCTTTGTATTGTATTTTAGTGTTTGTATTTATTATTGTAAGGTGTCCTTGAGTGCTTTGAAAGACGCCAACAAATAAAATCTATTATTATTATCATTATTATTATACTCCAGACTTGAAAAAGTCCGCTGTCAGCCCGTCCACTCCTGGTGTACGCCCAGATGGCATTTGTTGCACGGCTGCAGTGATCTCCTGCAGGCTGAGCGCACAGTCCAGTTCAGCCCTTTGTTCCTCCCAAGCCTCTGCAGATCACAGCTTAACACATGGAACTGGTGCTGATCAGTAACCCCATGGCTAAACAGCTC
This sequence comes from Gymnothorax javanicus, assembly GCA_029692085.1. NCBI lineage: Eukaryota > Metazoa > Chordata > Actinopteri > Anguilliformes > Muraenidae > Gymnothorax > Gymnothorax javanicus. The sequence goes on along the minus strand of CM056196.1, from coordinate 309,124 downwards.
TTCATAAAACTCCACTGCTGCCTCTGTTTTTTCCCGTCAGAGGAGAGGCGCCCATCAGGGAGCTGAATACAAACCATTTGTTTATAATCCCTCACCCTCTTCTCCAAACTGAAAAAGAATGAGGTAAGAGCATCGATATCTTTTAAAAAAGTATAACGAGCCCTAACCATTGCCCCTTGTGCTCTATGGCGCAATATATCCCCCCAACTCACTGCGCATGCACGCTAATGCAGAGCTTAGATATTCATCATTATAACCCGCCATCTGCGTTTCCAAACTTAATATGTCCTTCTCAAGTCTTCCCACCACCCTGTTCAACTCCTGAGTAACAAAAGCAGTGTACTGCTGACAGAATACTCTGATCTGAGCCTTTCCCATTTCCCACCATTCCATTACAGACTCATACTGGGATTTATTTTTCCTCCATTCTTCCCAAAATGCACCAAACTTTACACAAAAGGATGCATCCAGTAATAACTTAGCATTAAATTTCCAGTAGGATTTTTGAGCTTGTGTCAGTGTTAAACAAATGGAAGTACTACAGAGAGGATGGTCTGAAAATCCACAAGGTGTTATACTGGCCTTAACAGCTCTATTACAGATATTTTTACACAAATAAAACCGATCAAGTCATGCGGCGCACAACCTATTTCCAATAGACCTGATCCATGTTGGGTGCTTAACTCTCCACACATCCAGCAAGTTACTTTTCTTTAGGATGCCGTCCAAGACGCTAGCAGAGCTTAAACGTGCTTCCTCCCCAATCCTATCTTGCATGAAATTAACAGTACAGTTAAAGTCCCCCCCTAAAACAATGACTTTCTCCTGACCAATTTTATTAAGTTCTATTTCTAGTTTATTAAAAAATATCACTCTCTCCGCACCAACATTTGGAGCATAGATATTGATAAATGCAAAAGAGTGATTCATTATGACAGCATTCACTATCAGGAAACGCCCTGGCACAATTTCAGTTGCACTGTCAATAGTTAACTTTAAACCTTGCGCAAAAAGTATTGTCACCCCTGAAGTCACATTTGTACCATGGATAAAAACAGATTCTCCTTTCCACCAAACCCCCCAATCAAGCTCATTATTACGAGCAGTGTGTGTTTCCTGAAGGAATATTACATTTACTTTTTTTCTTTCAGTCAGGTCAGAGAGCAAAACTCCTTCCCCCTCCTCTCTGCCACCATTCATGTTTAGGAGCCCAGAGAGAGTACAGCCATGTGTGAGAGAAAAAAGAGAAAAGAAAACAAGATCAGCAAGGGTGCTCTGCTACCAAAGGTTGTGTGTTTTTTATCCATAATCTTTAAATGTTGCTCAACCAAACAAACTGAGATAGCTTTTAATCCCTAAGGATTGCTTAAACTTTCACGGTGTGCAGTGCTTTTTAAGTCGATAACGCTTCTGGCTCGAAAGGATGTCTAACCCCACAGTCTTCATGTAATGTTTTGCCGACTGAATAAATTTATTTCCATCAAGGAACGTGCTTAAAACATTGACGGTTCTTCCCTTTGTCAAATCTAGCAAATAGTTTATATCCTCAAAGGAATACCGTTTACTCTCAGCTCCTGTTTGACTAGTCGTAATATCAGATAAGAATCAGATAGCTCACCATCGTCCTCCTGCATCTTATCCAATGTATCGCTCCCTACATCGTCTTCAGTCATGACCACCTCTTCCCCTGCCCCTGAAACTGTCCCACTCATTTCGGAGACTCCCTGTGCAGGTTCTGCCCCCTGGAAATCCTGTCCGCTAACCCCGGCAATTTCATCCGCACCTTCCGCATCAGTTCCGTTTTCTACCCGGCCTTTCTTCCTTTCGCTAGACTGACCCGTATCACCCCTCTGGCTGCTACTTTTTTATCTTTTAACATCAGACCTCCCCCTCTGTCCGCCGTCTGACTTCTATCAGGCAAACTCTCCTGGCGATCGACCCCAGCCTGCTCACCTGCCTTGCTCGTGCCCTCACCGCATCTGCGTCTGGATCACTCCCCGGCTCCGGGCTCGGCGGGCCGCCCTGTGCATTCGGCGCTCCACTGGCCTGAGGAGTGGGCGCTGGGCTAGCTTCTTTTCCTTCACCGTGTTCATTCTCCCCATCTGTCATACACTCACCCTTAGCTTTGTGCGGGCATGCTCGCTTCAGATGTCCGATATACTCTCACCCTTATCTTTGTGCGGGCATGCTCGCTGCAGATGTCCGATATACTCTCACCCTTATCTTTATGCGGGCATGCTCGCTTCAGATGTCCGATATACTCTCATCCTTATCTTTATGCGGGTATGCTCACTTCAGATGTCCGATATACTCTCAACCTTATCTTTATGAGGGCATGCTCGCTTCAGATGTCCGATATACTCTCACCTTTATGTTTATGCGGGCATGCTCACTTCAGATGTCCGATATACTCTCACCTTTATCTTTATGCGGGCATGCTCCCTTCAGATGTCCGATATACTCTCACCTTTATCTTTATGCGGGCATGCTCGCTCAAATGTCCGATATACTCTCACCCTTATCTTTGTGCGGGCATGCTCGCTAGATGTCCGATATACTCTCACCCTTATCTTTATGCGGGCATGCTCCCTTCAGATGTCCGATATACTCTCACCCTTATCTTTATGCAGGCATGCTCACTTCAGATGTCCGATATACTCTCACCTTTATCTTTGTGCGGGCATGCTGGCTGCAGATGTCTGATATACTCTCACCCTTATCTTTATGCGGGCATGCTCGCTTCAGATGTCCGATATACTCTCAACCTTATCTTTATGTGGGGATGCTCGCTTCAGATCTCCGATATACTCTCAACCTTATCTTTATGCGGGGATGCTCCCTTCAGATGTCCGATATACTCTCACCCTTATCTTTGTGCGGGCATGCTCACTTCAGATGTCCGATATACTCTCAACCTTATCTTTGTGCGGGCATACTCACTTCAGATGTCCGATATAGTCTCACCCTTATCTTTGTGTGGGCATGCTCACTTCAGATGTCCGATATACTCTCACCCTTATCTTTGTGCGGGCATGCTCGCTTCAGATGTCCGATATACTCTCAACCTTATGGGCATCCTTCAGATGTCCGATATACTCTCAACCTTATCTTTGTGTGGGCATGCTCACTTCAGATGTCGATATACTCTCACCCTTATCCGGGCATGCTCACTTCAGATGTCCGATAAACTTATCTTTGTGCGGCATGCTCACTTCAGATGTCCGATATACTCTCACCCTTATCTTTTTCCTTCAGATGTCCGATGTCTCCACATTCCAAACATCTCAAGCTATCCGTGCTAGCAAACACCATGAACGAACTTTCCCCATGTCTTAACCGAAACGACACATCCAGCATCTGTGAAGACGAATTTAAAAACATGGATATCTGTCTTCTAAACGACAGAACATGTTTCAATTCATTAATCTTACACCCCAAAGGAATCATTCTCATCGGCCCAGCAAATTTACCAAAACGCAGAAGCTCTTTTTCAATGGCTTCATTCTTAATAAACAGGGGCACATTTGAAATTGTTACCCTCGTTGCGGGCGCGGAAAGTGGATTAACCTGCGCATAAACGCCTTTAATCCATAAACCACTGGCAACTAGTTCTGTGACAAAACTAACTCTTTTAAAGAAAATCACAACGTCTTTGTTCTTGCGAGAAGCTAAAACAATGTTTTCTTCCCCCACCTGTTCTGCAGCAGCGAGTAGCTCATCTTCCACCGACGCACTTCTCTCTGCCACACATCTCACACCATGCCGGAGAGAAAGGCCCTGTCCCTCAGGTAGAGATGCCATTCTGGCCTCCCTCCAGAAAAACAAAAAAACACCACTATTCCGCAACTAAAAGTATTTCAAAACCCTGGAAGTCTTGAAATGACAACTAAACAAACAATTATATCAGTTTTGACTTTGAAAGGAAAGTTTTGGATAGTATATCTAAAGTATACAGAGCCCTCTTCACACAGCCACCCTCCACCTCAGAGGGAGAGAGAGAGAGAGAGAGAGGGAGAGGGAGAGAGAGAGAGAGAGGGAGAGAGAGATGGACAGTTTTGGATGTGAGGTATCTGTGAAAGCCAGCAGCCTCCTCACTGAAGACAGCTGCAGAATCATCAGTCATCATGAACAGTGATGTGTGGGAGGAGCTGTGGTGACGGGGGCAGATACTGGAGAGCAGCGTTGAGGAGGGCAGATACTGGAGAGAAGGGGCTGAGGAGGGCAGATACTGGAGAGCAGGGGCTGAGGAGGGCAGATACTGGAGAGCAGGGGCTGAGGAGGGCAGATACTGGAGAGTAGGGGCTGAGGAGGGCAGACACTGGAGAGCAGGGGCTGAGGAGGGCAGATACTGGAGAGCAGGGGCTGAGGAGGGCAGATACTGGAGAGTAGGGGCTGAGGAGGGCAGATACTGGAGAGCAGGGGCTGAGGAGGGCAGATACTGGAGAGCAGGGGCTGAGGTGGGCAGATACTGGAGAGCAGGGGCTGAGGAGGGCAGACACTGGAGAGTTGGGGCTGAGGAGAGCAGATGCTGGAGAGCAGGGGCTGAGGAGGGCAGATACTGGAGAGTAGGGGCTGAGGAGGGCAGATACTGGAGAGCAGGGGCTGAGGAGGGCAGATACTGGAGAGCAGGGGCTGAGGTGGGCACTGGAGAGCAGGGGCTGAGGGGGGCAGACACTGGGGTTGAGGAGGGCAGATACTGGAGAGCAGGGGCTGAGGAGGGCAGATACTGGAGAGTAGGGGCTGAGGAGGGCAGATACTGGAGAGCAGGGGCTGAGGAGGGCAGATACTGGAGAGCAGAGGCTGAGGAGGGCAGATACTGGAGAGCAGGAGCTGAGGGTCAGGAGTAGAGCCTGAATTACGGTGATGGTGGTCTGACTGATTTTTGCTGAGGTGACAGAGGATTTTACTCATTCTGAATTTATAGCAGGACAGTTTTCACTATCCCTCACGGGGAATGTGCGCCCCCACCTGTAAATACCAGAGAGGTCAGTAGACCTCTCAGGAATGAAAGGCGGACAGTGGGCCTGTAGACTCCCCATGAGTTGTGTCATCTCTGCCCCTGCAATGATCTCCAGTAAAGCGCAGCAGGACAGCCGGGAAAGGAATGTGGTGACAGACGGAACTTTTCACGTTCAAATTGACTGAAATCATTTGGCCATTTAAAATGGCCGCAGTTCCAGGCCGATGCCCTCTGGCCTGTCTGATGTACAGTCATCCTCATACTGTTATGATTCTGTTCTGTTCATGTTTTGTATTGCCTTGATTCCATGCCATGTTTTGTTTCTGTTCATTCATGCATTTCCTGCCATAGTCCAATTCCCCAGTTAGATTCCGGTCATTGTTTTGTATTTCACCATGTATTGCACTTGTCTCCCCTGTCTTGTGATCTAGTTGGTTCAGTCCGTCTTCCCGGTCTGTGTGCTCGCTTACTTCGGGTGATTTAAATGTATTCCGGTGTTTAACGCATTCCTTCGATTCTCGTTTACTTCCTTCGCCTTACTGTTCTGATTACTAAGAAAACTAACGTTTGTATTTTGTATCATAGTCTACTAACACAACTAATCCATGTATATAGATTACTAACTCACTAACGAGCACTCTAGTTAAATCTGTAAGGTTGCATCGCTACTAATTAATACTAATTCCCTCTCAGCAATCGCCCTGTTCTAGTCTCCGCCTCTTGCTCAGCTTTAACTATCTCCCCATGCATTTCCGCGAGATCTCTCGCACGTGCTTAATTACTTTCCTGCACTCATTATCTGTGCACTTAGAACTCCTTGACCGGAGCTGTTTAAATGTCATAGGCTGTCTGTGTGATTCCCGTCCGTGTCTTGGCATTCACCAATTTTTGTGGTTAGGGTTTCCCTCATGTGATTCTCCCGTTGTAATTAGTCTGATCCAGTACATCTGCTTCCTGCATAGCATGTGACTTTCCTCCCGTCTATATTAGCAGTCTTTTCACAGCCAGCTCCTTGTCAGAACATTGATCAATATTTCATTGTGCAGAGCGCCTTGTATGCCATTGAGTATTGTTTTTCTTCGACTGGTTTGTCCTACTATGATTCTTGCCATTGCCCTTTTTGTACTGTTTTGTCTTTTTGGATTTCGACCTATTTTTGTATGACCACGATTTCTGTGTTTGGATGCCCTGTGTATGACCCTTGGCTTTGTTCATCGACTACGACTTTTTGCCTACCGTCTATGTATCTTTGCTCATCTGTCTTACTGGTTCTGACCCCTGCCTGTCTAGTCGACACTGTTTTTGGATTTCGTATTGTGGCTTGGCAATTATTGTGTTTTTTGGCTTTGACTCGGACCCCATTAAAGGCATACGTCTTTTGGATTTCTGTCTCTCGCGAGTGGTTCCTGAACTGTACCTCACACATACGGCACACTCTTACCATATGGCACACTGCTCACCATACGGCACACTCATACCATATGGCATACTTTCACCATAGAGCACACTCATACCATAAGGCACTCTCCTTAGCATACAGCACACTCATACCATATGGCGCACACACTCACCATACAGCGCACTCTTACCATATGGCACTCTCCTTACCATATGGTACACTCTTACCATGCTGCACACTCATACCATATGGCACACTCTTACTATACGGCACTCTCCTTACCATATGGCACACACTCACCATACAGCACATTCATACCATACGGCACATTCTTACCATATGGTACTCTTCTTACCATACGGCACTCTCCTTACCATATGGCACACTATTACCATACAGCACATTTATATCATGCAGCACACTCTTACCATATGGCACTCTCCTTACCATATGGCACACTGTTACCATACATCACGCTCTCACCATAGAGCACACTCATACCATACAGCACCCTCTTATGCTGGGTTTATACATAGGCATGATGCGTTACGAATATCATTTTCCCGTCATTCGTGGCACATTCGTGAAATTAAAACGTGACTTAACGCATCTGAATAGGGTTCTTAACAGCGGCGTGTCGGTTCGTGATATTCGTGGAGCATGTTTTTGGCTGCCAAAAAATCTTCCACGAATATCACAAATCACCCTCGATTCGTGGAGTTCGCAACTGTGCGTGTCGATTCATGGTGATTCGTAATAGAGTGTGACAGCATTCGTAGTGTGTTCTTGCCTTTCTTTGAGCCCATACTGTCGCGCGTCGTTAGGAATCGACATGAAAGCTGTCAAGAACTGACACAAATTGTCACGCGCCCGACTCGCAACATACGTGACAGATTTGTGACAGAACGTGACGATTCGCAATGGCGCGCAGCAGAGCGCAACAGCGAGGGACAATATTCGTGACCGTGCGTAATGATTCATGATGATTCGCCAGCGATTCGTGCCATTAATCGTAACGCGTGGTCACAGGTTGCGACAGTTCGTGACGGTGCGTGACGCCTCTGCCCCGAATCATCAAATTCAATTCAAATTCGTGATCCTCGGTCAAGAATTTAGATTCGTGGCATTTGTGACTTGTCGTCGTTATGTGTAAACCTAGCATTACCATACGGCACACTCTTACCATACAGCACTCTCCTTACCATATGGCACTCTTCTTACCATACGGCACTCTCCTTACCATATGGCACACTCATACCATACAGCACACTCTTACCATATGGCTCTCTCTTGCCATACAGCACACTCTTACCATACGGCACTCTCCTCACCATACAGCACACTCTTACCATACGGCACTCTCCTTACCATATGGCACACTCATACCATACAGCACACTCTTACCATATGGCTCTCTCTTACCATACAGCACACTCTTACCATACGGCACTCTCCTTACCATACAGCACACTCTTACCATACGGCACTCTCCTTACCATATGGCACACTCTTACCATACGGCACATTCTCAATCCTCATTCCTGTGGTCTCTCCACTGACTGTAAATGAACAACTTGTTTTTTTTTGTTTTTGCTTTTTTTTTTTTTTAACCAGGAAGTGACTCCTGTAGTTTTTTCTGTAAATAGGTTTTACGGTGGGGGTGTGGCTGGCACTAACACCCGCACTGAACGCCTTTTAATGAGTGCTGGCATTTGCATTCCCGCTGTTGACAATCTGTTGGCTACTGAGAAGTTTTGCACATAATTATATCTTTCAGTTTTTTAAAAAAATGAAGCATTATTTCAAAATCCAATATTTGGCTCAAATCAAGGTGAATGACAGCCAAAATCAGTGTAAATCAGCCAAACCACATAAATAACTGAGTAGACTGTAAAGCTCAGTTTCTGTTCTTTAATATGCATTTAGGGCCTTCAGTGTTTCACTAAGTTAAGCTTGTCTTGAATCACTTTGCTGCTGACAGTGTTTGTTAAATTATGGATTAGCACACAATAAAAAAAAAAAATATTGTTAATGGTGTGAGAGAATTGAAACGGTGTAGAAAGCAACTGGATCTCTCTGGAAGAAGGTTATACACTAAAGCAGACATGGACCTGCTTCACCCTCAACCTGGAGATATCTGACACTGACCCGGCAAAGCTGTCAGGTTTCTGCTGGAGTTATAAAGATTTCTGCTGCACCGCCTTATGCAGCTCGCACATCCCGCAGCACCGCACATGCAGTGGGTGGCTGTTTAAATTTCAATTAACATGGATGTTTCAGAAATTATTTTAGACTTCCTTTCTATGTGAATCTGTCGTTTTCTCATGATGCCAAGGTCAATGCAGAATTTGGATAATTTGAGCACATATTAACAAATAATATCATCTTCAGTTGACTACTTTCAATCCTTACTTTAACATTATCATTATCATTAAATGATTTCATCAAACGTCACTTTGATTTAAAACCTTTTTTTTTTTTGAAAAAAGTTTGAAAGCGGAATCACTCGGTGGGAATGCGGTCTACTGACTGGCCCGCGGTCCACAGTCCACGTTTTCCTATATTCTTGAAACTGCGCGTTTGAGTCTGCATTTTTCTGAATTCCTACTCTGAAATTTCTATCAGACGGTAAGTTTCGCATGAGGAATGTGCTCCCAGGGAAGGGTTCATGTGATCTGCTTGAAATGCCAAGCAGCCTTTGAGCAAAATGTTCTTAACAAGCGTGTGCTGAAAATAGACAGCGCAAATGACAAACGTTTCTCCGC
>CM056196.1:282500-295000 GCA_029692085.1 Gymnothorax javanicus | reverse complement strand
TTTGTTCATAATTTAGACAATTTGGGGAAATTTCCTCATAAAGTTTTTCAAAATGATTTTTCCAAATGCTACAGTTTGTCAATGCCAAATTTTTGGTTTTTTTGGTGCTCAAATTTTTCCATCTCTCCCAGAACTGATTTTGATCGATTGAATTCTCAATTTCTTTTAATTTTTCATTGTAATGTTTTTGTTTTTTTTCTTTTAGTAACTTTTTGTACTCTTTTTAGAGTTGCTGCATATTTTTGTAGGTCTGCATTAAGCGGTTGACGGTGTTTCTGATTAGATAGCTGTCTTAATGTTTTTTCTGATGTTTTTGCAATCTCCGTCAAACCACTCTTCTTTTTGCAGTCGCTGTTTGGATGCTGAATTGTTTTTAGTGAGCCCTGCTTTATTGGCCACTTTGTGATATAAATTATTAATTTTTGTCACAGCCAAATGAATGCCATATTGATTTGATTGAAACTCTGTTGAAAGAAAGGAATTAATCAGATTAGTAATTTCAGGTGAACCGATTATAGTTTTAATTTTGACACCACTATCAGGAGCCCATTTGTATGTTCTGTTTAAATTGAACAGTTTGCAGGGCTCAGACTCAGTTGTTTTGGGTTCTGTAATTCTGTTCAAATATACATTTATCTGACAGTGGTCTGTTAGTGGTGTCTGTGGTCTGACAGTAAATGCACTTATATTGGAGGGGTCCATGTCAGTGATTGCATAGTCAACTACACTAGACCCAAGAGCTGAACAATACGTGAACCTCCTAAAGAGTCCCCTTTCATCCTACCATTAAGCATGTACAGGCCTAGGGAGCGACACAGATGCACTAACTCCTTCCCTGTTTTATTTACAATTCGATCGGGATTATTTCTTGGTCTAATGGTTGGGTTTAATTGTGGAGAATATTGCTTGAAAATGTGTCTGTTTCCATCTGACTCTACAGTGTCAGGTTCAGATCCTGTTCTTGCATTTAAATCTCCGATCAGCAGGACATTACCCTGGGCCTGGTAATGTAAGATCTCTTTCTGGAGATTTTCAAAGAAAGTTTCATTGTAATATGGCGACTCTAGACCCGCATATGTATAAATCATTATCACACTTGATTATATTTTTGTGTAGTTTGAGCCAGATGTGTGTTATTCCTTTTTTAAGTATTTCTAATTTAGTTGATAGGTTCTCTGTACCATATAATAATCCCAGCCGAATCTCTGCCGTGTCTTATTTTTTTCTGTTTGAGGGATGATATTAAGATTTCCTCATAGCCTGGGGGACAGTGAGTATCTGCATCTTCTCGACACCATGTCTCTAGCAGTATAATGATGTCTTTACCAATAATACTTGATAAGAACTCTGAGTTTGTACTCTTTGGCCCAAAAGCCGAGGAGTACAAACCCTGAATGTTCCACGAACTGATTGTGAACGATTTCATAAATTTTTGATAGATTTCTATACAATGATAAGTATAACATGTTTATATTTAGTATTCTTTTATTAACTAAAAAAGGTCTGTTTAGCTGAGAATATTGCATATGAGCTGGAGTAGTTGTTTCACCTCTCCAATGTCTGAGTGCTGAGACACTACCTGTGCATAGGTAGGCCTCCGCCCAGGGGGAGGTGCGGCTTCAGCTGAGCTCAGCTCTGCTCCTGTGTGGAGCCTCTCTCTGTTGGGCTGGGCTCCTCTGTGCAGGAGTCTGTTGGCCGGTGTTGTGCTGGACTGGGCTCCATTTGGTTGGGATCCTCCAAATTGGTTTCCATGGTGCTTGGCTCCTTTGGGCTGGGCTCCTCTGGACTGACTTCCTTTGGGCCGGGTTCCATTGGGCTGGGCTCCTCTGGGTTGGGCTCTGGCAGGCGGGGCTCTCCTCTCCTGTGACAGGTGTCCCTGCGGGAGGTGAGCTGCTCCTCCGCTGATGTGTGGAGCTGAAGGGCTGGCTGCCCGTCTCAGGTCCTCCTCAAAATCCACACACTGTCCCCGGTACAGGTGCACGTGATCATACAGGTGCTCGTGTGTTACATTGGGGTGATGGGCGATGTTCACATTGGATAGCTTAGCACACTCCCTGCTGATTTCTTTATTTATGTTCATGATTATGTGGGGGGGAAGTCGGCCCGTGGCAGCAGTGTGGAGATGGTGATTTTGGCCCTGGGAAACTCGGCGTGCTTTTTGTAGCCACCTGAAGCACTGCCTCTGCTAATCTCTGTCTTGTGTGGTGCAGGTCATTTGTGCCAGTGTGGATAATGATGTGGTCGGGGTCTCCCAGCCTCTCGTGGCAGAGCAGCTGTAGCGCACTGTCTGTGTGGGGACACCAGAACTTACCCACACTGTTCGGGAAATAACTGCCTGTGTTTCAAAAATTTTCCATTAGAGTCTATCAGGATGGCAGTTTTGGGGGTTGATGAGTCCAAGCTGCTTTCTGCTCCATTGTAGGTAGCTGTGTGCTGGCCACTGGACGAGCTGTGTCTCTGGGGGGCTGGGTAATGCTGTCCTGTGGTGAGCTGTGTCTGTGGGGGGCTGGGCAATGCCGTCCTGTGTGAGCTGTGTCTGTGGGGGGGCTGGGCAATGCCGTCCTGTGGACGAGCTGTGTGTCTGTGGGGGCTGGGCAATGCTGTCCTGTGGGCCGAGCTGTGTCTGTGGGGGGCTGGGCAATGCTGTCCTGCGGAGGGCTGTGTCTGAAGCGGGCTGGGCAGTGCTGTCCTGTGGAGGAGCTGTGTCTGGGCGGGCTGGGCAGTGCTGTCCTGTGGAGGAGCTGTGTGTCTGGGGGGGCTGGGCAGTGCTGTCCTGTGGAGGATGGGGGCCCTGGGCCTCTCCTCAGTGTCCTGGCTGTTCTGTGGTTGTGCCTGACAGCTGCTGTCTGTCTGTGTCCCTGAGTCTGTGCTGTAGCCTAGGGGGGGCTGTTTTAGCACAGTCAGCTGTTCTCTCAGGCTCACTATGTCTCTGTCCCTCTGTCTCAGGTCCTCTCTCACTCCAAACAGCTCTTCTCTAATCACCGTGTTTGCCTCACTGAGATCCCTTATCTGCTCTCTTAGTTTTCCAACTGTATTTGCAGTCTCATGTTTGAAAAGTCTCATGTCCTCTCTCAGCTGCTGAATAGTGTCCGTCTCTGAGAGTTTGTTCTCTTTGAATTCTGCAATCTCTTCTTCTAGAAGGGAGAGGCACTCCTGAATCCCAGCACAGACGCGGGTGTTCGGGGTGTATGAGGGCTGCGGTGGACTCTGTTTGTGCTGGAACAGGCTGGGATAGGAGCAGTGGAGGCCTGGTGTACTGGAGAGGCTGGGCCAGTAGTGTCAGGATTGGAGTCAAATAGAGCTGTTTTTGTACCCTTTTTCTCATTAGCAAGAGTTTTCAGTCTGTCAAAGTGTTTTTCAAACTCCTCCAATTTAGTTACAGATCCTGAATCAGTACAGTCCGGTATTATAGAGATTGATGTTAAATTTAGGTGCGGTGTCCGTATAGAACTGGCAGGTGCTTTGTTGCCAATCATTTTCATTTGGCTGAATTCCTCATGGAGAGCAGAATGCCAGGCCTCGGGATGCTCAGTAAAAGAACGCAAGGTTTGTTTTAATTTCTCTGTCGCCTTTTATTTTGTAATCTGCCCTCAGTGTCTCTGGATTATCTTTAAGCAGTTTGATTCTGTACTTTTTTCTTCCTGCCTCACTTGTAATGTCATCAGGGTAGCTAATTGCCCCAAAGCTCCGCCCCTCTGCTGCTCCTGAAATGTATCCATTTTTAACTGAAAAAAATGGCAGTTGCTGTGCTCTCCTGACTTAGCTGCTAGCTGCTGATTGCTAGTTGTGTAGACTTGAAAAACCTCCTTTTTCTACTGTGACTTGACTAATTATTTACAAATTTCCTACCTTTTCAGATGTTGTCTTACTTTTTATTTGTTTCCTTTGTTTCCCAACGTGTTCGTTTAAAGGTCCTCTTCCTGATGTTGGTTTTATTTTTTCCCTGTCTTCCAGCTTGCTAGTACCGTTGGTTAGCACTGATGTTAGTCCCAGTTAGCTCCTAAGCTAGCACAATGACCAGTCTGTTTTCAAATTTAATTCAATTCCTTTTTCAGTACCTCAAAATGAATTGGATGTTGGGTCCTTCTTCTTGGATTCTTTATTTGTAATTTAAGGTCACACTTATCCTGTATATCATCTACAACTCAAAATATTACTTAATGAAATAAGAGCTCATCATTTCTCCCTCTCTCTCTCTCTCTCTCTCTCTCTCCACACACCCCTGCCTCTCTCTCTCTTTCTCTCTCACTCACTCACACACACGCGCACACACACACTCTCTCTTTCTCACTCACACACACACTCTCTCTCTTTCTCTCTCTCACTCCACACACACACACACACACACACACACACACGACATGCACACACACACACTCTCTCTCTCTCACTCACACTCACTCACACATCCCCATGAACGAACACACACAAACACACACTCTCTCTCTCTCTCTCTCTCACACACACACACACACACACACATACACACACACACTCTCTCTTTCTCTGTCTCTCACACACAAACACACACACACACACGCACACACACACACACACACCTTTGTACTTATATCTTTGTGAGGACATTACATTGACTTCCATTCATTCTTCCTGTGCCTCTACAGCCTTTCCCTAATCTTAACAATAAGCAATGTATGCCTAACCCAAACCCCTACCCTAACCTTAACCTATCCCTAATTCTAAACTTAACCCAAACCCTTACCCTAACCTTAACCTATCACTAATTTCTAACCTTAACCCAAACCCTTACCCTAACCTTAACCTATCCCTAATTCTAAACTTAACCCAAGCCCTTACCCTAACCTTAACCTATCCCTAATTCTAAACTTAACCCAAACCCTTACCCTAACCTTAACCTATCACTAATTCTAACCTTAACCCAAACCCTTACCCTAACCTTAACCTATCACTAATTCTAACCTTAACCCAAACCCTTACCCTAACCTTAACCTATCCCTAATTCTAAACTTAACCCAAGCCCTTACCCTAACCTTAACCTATCACTAATTCTAGCCTTAACCCTAACCTTAACTAATAAGTCACAATTACCCTTTGTAGTTGTGAGGACCGGCCAAAATGTCCTCACTTCCCAAAAAAGACTTCACTTTGTTGGTTAAAAACTCATTCCGGTCCTCAGTATGTAGCAAGTACAAGAACTCTCTCTCTCTCTCTCTCTTTCTCTCTCTCACACACACACACTCTCTCTCACACACACATACACAGGGCAGAGTAATCATACAGACAGGTAACACACTCACACACGCAGTACAGATTAGGTAGATGTGAATGAAGGTTCCCTGCGGCTCCGACTGCAGTGTAATGAAGAGCTGACAGCGTAGAGAGACACAGCCTGACTGCTGAGGTGCAGTTTCTGTGGAGCTCAGAGTCCCGCCGCTGCCACAGTGTGAGCCGGTGGGTAAACTGCTGTGACTCAGAGTGATACAGGGCTGGGGTTTAAGGGGGAGCAGATATCTGTACCTCCACTCGCTGGAGAAATATCACAGAAGGAATGGAAACTGCAAACTGCACAAGCACCTCTTTATATGGCAGTTTTCATGTGTGTGTGCGTGCATGCGAGTGTGTGGGCGCATGAGTGTGTGTTTTTGTATGTGTGTGCAAGTAAGTGTTTGTGTGTGTTTGGGTGAGTGTGTGTGTGTGTGTGTGTGTGTGTGTGTGTGTGTGTGTGTGTGTGTGAGTGTGTGTTTGTGTGTGTGTGTTTTTGTAAATGCGTGTGCGCCTGTGTCTCTGCTGGAGAGAGATGTTACCCAAGCCTTACACAGACTTTCCTTCTGAATCCTCAGGTATTTTCTTCCCTCCTCACCCCTGTCCCTCCTCACCCCCTGTCCCTCCCTCACCTCCCCTCCTCACCCCCTGTCCCTCCCCCCGTCCCCTCCTCTCCCCCCCTGTCCCTCCTTCACCTCCCCTCCTCCCCCCCTGTCCCTCTGTCACCTCCCTCCTCACCTCCTGTCCCTCCATCACTGCCCCTCCTCACCCCCTGTCCCTCCCTCACCTCCCCCCTCCTCACCCCCTGTCCCTCCCTCACCTCCCCTCTTCACCCCCTGTCCTTCCCTCCCCTCCCCACCTCCCCTCCTCACCCCCTGTCCCTCCCTCACCTCCCCTCCTCACCCCTGTCCCCCCCTGTCCTTCCCTCCCTGTCCCTCCCTCCCTCCCCTCCCCCCCCTGTCCCTCCCTCCCCTCACCTCCCCTCCTCACCCCTGTCCCCTCTCCCCTCCCCCCCTCCTCACCCCCTGTCCCTCCCTCACCTCCCCTCCTCACCCCCTGTCCCTCCCTCTCCCCCCTCCTCACCTCCTGTCCCTCCCTCCCCCCCCCCCCCTCCCTCCCCCCTGTCCCCCCTCCCCTCTTCACTCCCCCCTGTCCCTCCCTCACCTCCCCTTCTCACCCCTGTCCCTCCCTCACCTCCCCTCTTCACCCCCCTGTCCCCCTCCCTCCTCCCCTCCCCCCTGTCCCCCCCTGTCCCCTCCCTCCCCCCTCCCTCCCTCCCTCCCCCTGTCCCTCCCCCCACCTCCCCTCCTCACCCCTGTCCCTCCCTCCCCCCTCCCCCCTCCCTCCCCCCCTGTCCCCTTGTCCCCCTCACCCCCTCACCTCCCTCCTGTCCCCCTCACCCCTCCCTCCCCTGTCCCCCCCCTCCCCCCTCCCCCCCCCTCCTCCCCCCTCCCCCCCCTCACCTCCCCTCCTCACCCCCTGTCCCTCCCCTCACCTCCCCTCCTCCCCCCTGTCCCTCCCTCACCTCCCCTCCTCACCCCTGTCCCTCCCTCCCTCCCCCACCCCTGTCCCCCCTCCTCCCTCCCTCCCCTCCCCCCCCTCACCCCTGTCCCTCCCTCCCTCACCTCCCCTCCTCACCCCCTGTCCCTCCCTCCCCTCCCCTGTCCCTCCCTCCCTCCCTCCTCACCCCTGTCCCTCCCCCCCTCACCCCCTGTCCTCCCACCCCCTCCCTCCCCCTCCCCTCCCTCCCTCCTCACCCCCTGTCCCTCCCTCCCCCTCCCCCCTGTCCCCCTCCCTCACCTCCCCTCCTCACCCCCTGTCCCTCCCTCCCTCCCTCCTCACCCCCTGTCCCCTCCCTCACCTCCCCTCCTCACCCCTGTCCCTCCCTCACCTCCTCACCCCCCTGTCCCCCTCCCCTCCTCCCTCCCCCTGTCCCTCCCCACCCCCCCCTCACCCCTGTCCCTCCCTCACCTCCCCCTCACCCCCTGTCCCTCCCCCCTCCCCTCCCCCCCCTGTCCCTCCCTCTCCCTCCCCCCTCCTCCCCCCCCTCCCTCACCTCCCCTCCTCACCCCTGTCCCTCCCTCACCTCCCCTCCTCACCCCTGTCCCTCCCCTCCCTCCCTCTCACCCCTGTCCCTCCCTCACCTCCCTCCTCACCCCTGTCCCTCCCTCACCTCTTCACCCCCTGTCCCTCCCCTGTCCCCCCCCTCCTCCCCTGTCCCCCTCTCCCCCCTCACCTCCTGTCCCCCCTCCCTCCCCCCTCCCCTCCCTCCCCCTGTCCCCTCCCCCTCACCTCCCCACCCTCCCCCTGTCCCCTCCCCTCCCCCTCCCTCCCTCCCCTCCTCCCCTGTCCCTCCCTCCCTCCCCCCCACCCCCCTCCCCCCTGTCCCCACCCCTGTCCCTCCCCCTCCCTCACCCCTGTCCCTCCCCTCACCTCTTCCCTCCCCCCCTCCCTCACCCCCCCTCCCTCACCCCCCTCCCCCCCTCCTCACCCCTGTCCCCTCCCCTCACCCCTGTCCCTTCACCCCTGTCCCTCCCTCCCCCCTGTCCCTCCTCACCCCTGTCCCCCCCCCCACCTCCCCTCCTCACCCCGTCCCTCCTTCCCTCCCCCTCCTCACCCCCTGTCCCTCTCTCCCTCAGCTCTCTCCCTGCCACAGGATTGTCTTTCATGGCAGAGATGGAATCTCATAAACCTTTTAACAGCCACATTTTGGTAATATGAAAGCAGTGTGGCTTTGGTGTAAGTTAATTATGGGATGTTATGGTCCCAGTGAAGAGTCTCACTGCCCTGACTAGTGACCATCGGATTTTCTTCAAGGGTGCACTGACCCTTTGTGAAGCGAGCCCTTAAATTAGAAAAACATGGTAGAAGAACAGAAATCAGCCCACTGAAGACGCTCCTTACGACACTGAAGTAATATGTGCTTTTCCGATAAAAAGTGCTGGTTAAAAAAAAAAAAAAATCAATTGGCTGATTCAACGTAGATAACTTCTGACCCAGCCTCTAATCTTCGGAGAAAAGAAAACAAACTTGGCATCAGTTCTGAGGGCGGCTTTTTAGGAGCAGTTATTACTGAATGACTCAAATGCCTAAGATGAGCCCATTTCATAAGAAATGAAGAGCCTTACCGGCGCAGCTGCACTGCCTCTTCGGGAGACAAACAAAATACAAAGGCATGAAAATTCATAACCTTTTGGGAGTTAATAGGTAGTAATTTTGTCCGGCAGTAATGGACGTCCGCTCTTGGAGTGCTTCCGTATAAAAGCAAAAACTTAAGTGCGCTCTGGAACAGTATTGATTAACCAAAATAGCAAGACAGCACTGCGGAGGCGAGTTATGACATGTAGGCCTCTGTGTCTCTCGCACTCTGTGGAATTACTAGCATAGTGACTCCCCATTGATCTATATGCGACCATTTGACTGAAAAAGGCTTGTTTCAACTCGTACAAAATTACTGTCCTTTATGATGTGGAGCACAACAGCGTGCACGTGCGCATACGCAGGTGCGTGCGCTCACCCACTCGCCCACCCACCCGTACAATTCAAACACAAAATATGAACACAGTACCACATTAACTGCTTTTAATTACGCAGTGAAATTACACCTTACACTGATACCTCAACCAGACTACTCCCTAAGATTAAAGATTTTGCAAAGCATGTTTCTCTTATTAAACATGGTCTACACAATGCCCTGGATATGACGATTGTCGGACAAAATGCCACACTCTGTGAAGCGTTTTCTCTACAATGTTGATTTGCTCTGAACCAGAAATCATCGGCACTAAACAAGCCTGAGTGGCACACAGTCGCAACAACCAGTGCGAAGAAAAAAAATCCCACCTCGATTGGCCGGCCGGTCAGTTTTATGTAAAATTCTGTGGGGAACATCGGCCGCGCGGACACGGGCCGCCCTGCAGGTGGTGCTTTCTTCTCCGCGCGCCGCTACACGGGGCAGTACCACGAGAGCATCAGCACGATAAAGGCGAACGGAGTGCTCGTGACTGTTGAAACCTATCGGTTCCTGTACCATCACCAGCACGCACCTCCAGAGCTCCGTCTCCATGCCTCTTCGTTCATTCAGTGAAATCTCGTTGTTTTTTCCGATCGTTTCAGTTGCCACGTTTGTCTTTGTCTTGTGTCTTTTGGAGTAACACAGCGCGTGGCATACATTGCGTCTTTTCCTCTCGTTGCAGTTTATGTCCCTGTAAGTTGCTTGAAACCCTCCACGAATTCAAGACATTGGAAAAGTGGCTTCGGCTGAAGCAATCGGGAACTGGGCTTTGCTTCTTGTATGAGATACAGAAATGGCTTCGGGTTAGTTCATTGATTCATTTTGAATTATTTGAGGAGCATAACAGCACGGAGAGTTCTGGATTTCTGTCAGTCACAGCACATGATTACGCTGTCATTTTGATTTTGCTGGACACCGGTGTTCGCTTTGCATCTACTACAGAGAACCGAGAGCTACAACTGTTTGGAAACGGAGCGGATTCTTGTAGACTAACTTGAACTCTCAGTCACAGTCGTTCGCGGATTTGCACCTCGCCGTGTTGTGGCGATATCGACCGACTGCCAGAATGGATTTTCTGCTAGCGTTTATCCTCTGCTTTTTTGCCTTTCCTGTGTTTGGAGACTACACCAGCAGCAAACCTCGGAGTTGCTCGGATGTCAGGCAATTCTACAGCAGCAAAGGCTTCAGCGTCAGTGATATCCCACAGACAGAAATATCTGGTCAGTAAAATTTATTTACCCTAAGTGTAAATATGTGCATTTCCAACATCTGAACGCCGATTATACAGGTTGGATAATTTGGTGTTAAGAAGGCACATGAATGGGGCTGTGTAATTTCCGAAGGCCGACGCTAAGTACATGTCAGGTAAATAAATACTATTGCTCTGAATGATTAGGAGTGTGGTAAGCAAGCGATTCACGTTTTAAAGTGGACCGTTTTACTGCTTAGTGTGAAAACGGACTCTACATGGTAAACTGTTGTTTAGTGAACTGTCATTCAAAGATAATGATTTTGAATTGAATATTTGTTGTGCGTAGCATGCAGTCGCACATATTTAAAATTGCAAAGCGATGGACAATTGATGGATAAAGCTTGTGCCGTTACAATTCAACGCACTTTTTTTATTATTTACTATTCTTATGGTAAATCGTGCCGTATGACCGATATTAGAATCTCACGCGGTTTGGAATCGCAGCGTAGTTCGCTTCTCAGACAATTCATTAGCGGAGGATCCTGTGACATTATTATTCAATATAACCTCACCGAGGCTGTTATTGAAAATACACATAAACCTGTTCTCTAACTCTTCAATATGATCTCTTACTACTGTGCAGTGATTTTCGTCAGGTAGCCTATAACAGCATGCTACCTGTTCAACTCAAACCCTCGCTGTTTTGACGGTAATGTCACCGTTAATGTTAATTTGCTGTGTTATTGTGGCGGTCAGTACTTCCAAACAAGAAGGCTTCTGAAAAAAATCCTAGTTATGCGTTAATTTAATTTTAATGATGATGATGATGATGATGATGATGATTATTATTATAATTATAATTATTATTAATAGTAGTAGTAGTAGTAGTAGTGGTGATAGTAGAAGTAGTAGTAATAGTAGTGGTAGTAGGCTAGTAGCGGGAGGTAATCGTCGTAGCAGCAGTATTATTACCATATTATTTACTGTTGCTTGCTGTTTATAATAATGATCATAATCGTTATAAATACCACTGGTTATAATAATAATAATAATAATAATCATAATCAGCTTTTCTGTCTTATGTAATTGGCGGTGTGAATCAGATGTAATTATCCGCTGCGACTTCACATTTGCTGTCACAGTCGAATGACTCATCGTATACTTGCTGTGGCAAAGACGCGTGGATTTCTAGTTTTTAGGCTCTGCTCATATCGGTCTCATCTTTTACCTCAGCCCCGCCCCCTCATCAAACCGGCCACTCACTGCTCTCCGTCTGGCCGCGAGCTCATTGCTCTCAGCAGCCCAGTCAGTTGGCCCGCGCCGTGCCGGCATTTGTTATTCATTCGTTTTCAGGACGGAGAAAAACCCCTGAATCGGCTGTTGGCTGAAAAGCCCGAGCCTCGTGCCTCTTGCGCACTCTTATTGCTTTAGACCAGTTGCACACAGTACATTTTGTTCTCCAGTCAAACATAAGGTGTGAGTGGTGTCCATCCAAAGTGGTACTTTTCGTCCCACTATTGACGCCCTCCGGCAGACTGGATCAATTATGTTGGCTTTTGGGAAGTCTGAACTGCTGTTCCCAGTCTTGAGAGGTTAGGGAGTCTGAAAAAAATATACGTAAATTTGATTTGAAATGTGACTTTGTATGGTCTGGGCCCTAAAATGCTCTGATGATATTCAGCTGATTAAATTCAACAGATTCCTAACCTGCTTTGGGTGAGCTGTGCAGTTAGTCTCAGACAAACAATTTTAGTTTTTCCTCTGCTAACTGCATATGTCCTCAGTGGGAGGATATCTGTCTCTGCTGTTGAACTGAGATAGTTCTACATATTTCAGCTGATCGTCCCAGAGGTCTGAGCCTATCTTTCACGTTTTCTCTGTGGGTCAGTTTATTTTATATCGTTCCTGTTCCTGTGTCGTTTATCATGAGCACCTAAATTCATTGGACAGTGATGCATTTTTTTTTTTTTGGTTCTGTTGGCTGACTCAATCACTGAATCTGAATCCAATTGCTTATGCATTTTACACACTGAAGAAGAGAATGATGGCAAAAAGTCCCACAAACAAGAAGGAAGTGAAGATGCTGCAGTACTGTTGTGAAGAGGCTTCTGGTTGTAGTTGTTTTTTATGATATAGATGTCTTTGACAAATGCAGATTTCCATTTTATATTTGCAATAGCTTTCATCTTAATGTTTTGCTAATCATTATTTTGTATGTACTCTGCTTGTGTGAAACTTCGTTTGTGTCTGCCCAGGACTCTCTTGCAAAAGAGATTTTTAATCTCAATGGGATCTTCCTGGTAAAATAAAGGTTAAATAAAATAAATAAAATAAAGTACAGGCCTGGCAGACCATCACCAGGGAAGATACCCAGCGTCTGGTAATGCCTGTGTGTTCTTCAGGTAGTCATTGCATGCAAAGGATATACTACAAAATATTAAAAATTATTACTCAATTCCACATTATGCTAAACTGTTCAATAATTTTTAATGTGCCCGTAATTTGGGGGAACTATGTTCAAAAGGTGCAGTCATTTCTAAACGGTTCATC
>CM056196.1:97500-277500 GCA_029692085.1 Gymnothorax javanicus | reverse complement strand
CCGGATTGTTTTTTGCATCCGGCGGGAATAATACTATGACATGTGTATTCTGAACAAAAGACTATTAACGGTTTATTACACCTGGACTCAACAAGCTTCACTGAGTAACTGACCGCAAGGGCCACAAGCCATGCTTTCCCAATCTGAAACCCCTTATAACATTCACACATTATTCATGTTATACAAACAGATGCTGTCTTAGTAAAGCACAGTTCCAGGAGGAACAGGATGCTGGTAAAAGTGATGGTGAAGAAGACCCCAAACTACAGAACAAACATTCATTCATACCCTTCCCCAGCAGATGCTACTCCTTAACCAAACTATCTTATAAATTCCTGCTAATCCTTGAATGAATAGTTATGGAAACTTAACTCACAGGAAGAAACACTCAACTATAGATGTCCAAAACAATGAACCACTATGCTCCATAAAGTCCTCATGCCACCTTGGGCCATCTTCTGTTTTTCCCTGGCTTTCAGAATAATTCTCTAATTCCGTTACTGGTGTAATTCTGTTACCATGTAATTCTGTTACCACAAATTTTCCGGGATTACAGCTAAGTATTAGAGAGGTTAATGTCTGAAATTCAGTATAGACATATGAAGAAAATTCTTAATATCAGTAAAATAAATGCAGAAATAAGATGATGAAGAGAACTATACTGCAATTTTGGTAACGGAATTACATTGAAAAATGACAAATTTTACAATGAGCCACTGGAATTGTGTGTTTCAATTTCCTGCAATGACTTACAGTCTCAAATACTTTGGCTACCAAAGTATGGAACTACAGTAAAAACCAGGAAATGGCTAAATATCTTTTAGGAGTCGTCAGCTTTGGAAAAATAACCTTTGATCCTTGTCCTGGAGCTAAAAAAAATTACAAAATTAAAATCTAAATTTTGTGAAGACCGTCAAAGATATTTTAAAACAGTTTTCAGTGTCGGATTTGGTAATGAGTCATCTACATGAAAATCTATATATTTCTAAAAACAAACACTTTTTAAAAATTGCTGTTTTCGGAACTCTCATGTGGAATTGCCCATGTGCGTGTGTGCGTGCCTGCATGTGCATATGTGTGTGAGTCTCTTGGCCTTGTATGTGTGTATGAAAGAGAGGGACAGGGTACGGGAGGGGGACGTCAGTAGACCTTTAGCACTTTCTGATTTTAGTGGCAGAGTAGAGTTTTCTGAAATGGGAATTTCTTACCCGCATGACAAGCAGCGTGGAATTTATTTTTCTCTCTCTTTTATTTTCTGATTCTTTTTGTTCGACAGCAGCAAGGCAGGGGCCCACCCTATAAATGCAAAAGTCTCTTACTGAGTGAGTGATGAAGTTACACCATTGGTCGGTCAAGTGTTGGCATTCCCCTATTTGCTGGTCTTACAAAAGCCAGAAATAAGGTCTGGCCATATACGAGGGCTATGTCTAAAGAGTCAAAAAATCATGTCCTGTCATATAATTCCCAGCCAATTTTCTTTAACCTCGTTGGAAAACATCACAAGGTGAAGGAAAGGTGTGAAGGGGAATTCATAAGGGTGTTGGAAGACAGTCGCACTAATAAGGGAATCTGAATGCACTAACACTAGGCGGTGTGATCATGAGTCTCTCGCCCGTTGCGTTAATTTGTTTTCGTGATTGACCGGATGAATGGTCGTTGCTCTAAATATTGCTGCGGCACAGTATTGTAGGGCGGCGTTATCAACATTCTTTTCATAAAGGATGGCTCAGTGTACCCTGTGCTAAAGGTGATAAGTTAGGAAGCATTGAAGCACCTTTCATTTACATTTAGAGAATTCAAACACACTTATCCTGGCTGCCATATAAATAATTCCGGGTCATTTTGTAGGAGTTAGGAACTTTCCTAAGCAAAAAAGACTTTTCAGACCTGAAAAAGACTTTTAAGTCCTGATTTTGTCTGTTCTCCACTTTAGTGGTGTGATGTTGGCGGTTCGGTGCGCCGCTATCGTCTGGTTTCTGGTCATGATGCAGTTATCTCATCTGATTTATGAAGTTAAAATGACATCCTTGAGACATCATTGGAATGAAGTTACTGGTGAGAATGCGATAGAAGATACTGCATGTGGCCCCAAAAATGAAACATTATGTTGGAAATGTAGAATGCTACAAAGAGGTGCTAAATCTTCGCCACAAAGTATGTTGTCTGTATAACGGTCGGAGGCGGTGAGCTGTAGCAGTTGTGGAAGATCTCTGCTTAGTTTAGACCTGTTAATGATGAGCAGGCTGCCAGGTGTGTTGGGTCGACCCCAGGCAGGAAACCAGGTCACACAGCACTGGCTGCCCCAGTGGAGGATGTGAGTCAGGTAGCTGCTGATGCCCAATGCTGTGAGAGATGATTGATGTGGCTGTAAGTGGGTGGATGGAGGTACTGGTACTAGATGCAGAAAAAAAATCCATTAAAATTGCGCCAAAAATAAAGTGAGAAAAATGCCCAGAATCCCTGTCCATGCAGCAGACGATCAGTTCAGCTGTCAATCACTGCACCACTTATGGATAATGATTCTTTATGACAACACTTGGACTTATGATTTGGATTTGTTCACACTATTTGGATCTCAAACTCTTTTTATAATAAAATAAAAAAAAACTCTTTCTCATCTCTTAACATTGAAATGTGAAAGATGCTAAGCAGCTAATTTTTATCCTACGCCCTGATTGGATTCATGGTGCGATCTGATCAGTCAGCGAGAGGCTCCTAGACAGGATGACGGACCAACAGGCTCTTTGGCACTTCTAACCCGAACCCTAACCCTCTACGCAGTGTATACTGTGGACCAGAGTTAGCAGTTTATTTTATCCTCGTGTTTAATGGCACCTGTCAGGCACATTTCATTATTCGCGTCTCCTCTCCATAGATTCTGTACTGTGGCAGTGGGCTGAATAAGGGCAAGTCGCTTTTTCCTGACATTTTTTACCTTTCGGGGAATTTTCTCTCACCACTGCTTGAGTGTTTCTCTTCAGACTGGAGTTCTGACTCCAGCCTGGTCCTTCTGAGCTCAGAGGCCGCGTGTCTCTTCAGTGCAGTAGAAACACAATCAATCTGAACTGAAATAGTCATGATAATTTACTTTCCTCAGTTTGACATTATGAGCTTTAAGAGCAAGAATTTATGAATCAATATTCATAAAGATGGAAAGAAGCAGAAAACAGGATCTGAGGAGTCAGGAGCTTTTTGTACATCATGAAATGCTCTGTAAGAGCAGGTACTGTCTGTATCTGATGGTCATGCGTCATGAGGTGGGTACCCAAAAAAGGTGGATTTGTCACACCTGAAATTTTTTTCGGCCAAAAATTAAAAATTCATATCCAAAAACCAGGGCTATAATAGTAAATAAGATATCATTTTGTAGCTTTGGATCTCTGCTTTCAGATGGTATTAGACACATTTGCCTTCAGTTTGTTATGTTACAGTTAAAGGCTGATGAAGCAAAAAAGTCAGGGGTGGATTTTTTGTGGCGGAATGTGGCGGACAAATACGCTGAACTGAAAGCTAATGCATAAAACCATTCCCACTGCTCTTGTAGTTCCTAAAACTCATGGCAGGTGTCTCTACTGAATCCCTTAATTGGCAATCAGTGTCAGTTGGCTGTCAATTAGTGTCAATTAAGTTCCACGTGCTCTGGAGAAGCCATCTTTTGTTTCGTGGAGTGGAAAGATTTCACCACAATTTTTCGGTACATTTCACTCATGGAAGGTATGTAAACTTTCTTATTTCTATTCAGTGAATCGCAAACGCAATGACAGTATGTACTACACAGTTCCAAATACTAGGAAACTTCATTCCTTGATGTCAGTAGGTGTAGATGGGGTGGTAAAATCAAGGGAATTGTCATGTTACTGCACTCCCTGTATTACTGAGGATTACAGTGCCTGTGAAAATCCAGAATATGTCAATGCTTTTAAGAAGGTTGCCTTCTCAGATGGTTGGAGGGGTGCACTTGAAGTAGAGGATGTTGTAAATGAAGCAGATGGCATGAATGTTTCAGAGGGTGGTGAAGATCTCTTGTCATTGATTTGTAAGGGTACAGTTGTGACTATTATGCCATCGGCCCCGTCTTTAGATGTCTACTACTTGCTCGTCGCTACTTCAGATGGAGTTATAAAGTTTGATGAAAGTATGAAGTCTGGCTATGGCCAATCATATACCAAGGGTTTTGAAGTAATTTTGGGTAACTTTTACAAATTCCAAAAGGCTACTAAGGGCAGTCACTTGTACAAAAGAGAGAAAAAACTGGCAACTGTGCACAAAGATTGCATCTTGTATGTAGGAGTTGAACTGAAAAACCATGAGAAGCTACCGGATACATACTGTCTCTTGAATTCTGATCATGAAGACATACTGTGTACTGTTTGTATGAGAACCTAATTATTAGTATTCTAGAATCAGTAATCTATCATGTGAGCAGTTCTCATAAGTCAATAAGCATTTGTGTGTAGTTTTGATGCACCCATCATCCAAATTTTATGAGAAAGATGTCTCGCTTTGTCAAAAACCACCAACTTCATCGTAATAAAAATCTTGTATTTCCATCAAATTTTTAATACATAGTATAAATCAAACAGAATTTCTTTTTAGTTTATTGAATAGCATTTTATCTGAGGATCATTTTGATCCAAACCAGGTCTTGTTTTGACCAATATTAAGGATTTTATGAGGTTTTGAAAAAAAATGGTCACTTTGGAGAAAACGGCAAAAAAGTGTTCTGGCCGTAATGCATTTTCTATTAAAAGTTTATCTTATAAACGGCTGTTCAAGGGTTAATATTTAAAAAAAAAAAAACCACACATGCCATTTTTCTATGCAGTTTAACCTGTACAATAACATATTCAAAAATTGAAAAATGTTCATTTTTGACCCTGTGACGCAAATTCCCCCCACCTCATGACGCATGACCTGATCTGATTTCAGATCTCTCAATACTGAATCTGATTTCAGACCAATCGCTACAGAATCTAGTGTTTTGAGATAATTATTTCTGAACACATCTGGTGCCTGTAACAGGGCCAGCAAAATGTCCTTTATAGCGAGTCTGTAGCTCGCTCTGTCTGTGCTGCGGCCGTGTTGGGTATTACCTGGGCCCTGCTATCGCTGCTGCATGAGGAGTTTGTGGGATTTCTCAGATCTAATGGCTCCGAATAATTTACTCTGAATCTCCTCCATTTTTCTCAATCCAGCTCTCAGTATTAACCCTTAGAGCACAAAATACAAATAGTGTTAATCAATGATGTAAGGATATCAAGTTCAAAGCTGTTGAAAACCTATCATGTGGCAACTTGTTTAAAAGAGCTCCCACAGGAGAGCTCCTTTAAACTACTTGCCTCATGATAGGTTTTCAACAGCACAAGATAATTTAATTTATAATTTTTTGAGAATTTATTCCAGCACTCTAAGGGCTAATTGAGGATTTTGGAAAGTGAGAGAACTTAGGCGACCGGTGATCCAGTCTGGTCGGGAGAAAAGCTGGCATCAGATGTGGGCCGATTTTTACCTTTCGGCCTGTGCAGTCAGTGTGAGGCATTAGTGCTGATTCAGGCCTTAAACGCCATCCTGTGCTCTTTATTGTTCTTGAATTTCTGAACTAGAATGGCTGTATGAGGATTACTGGATAACTTTCCTGTGGAGAGAATGGGAAGAGCTTTATCCAGCTACAAATATTGTTAACACGCTGCGATTTACATTTCAAAATGTTTTAGTACCAGCAGAGACTCTGTCAGTTCACTCTGATATTCTAAAGTTTTATCAAGGGCGCCCAAGCTTTGGCATGTCAATGTGTTTGTTATTAATTCTGGCATCAAAATGAATAAAATTGTGAAAAGATGTCAATGAGGAGAAACGCGATGGGCGGTTTTGTGATTGGTGAATAATTCATAATTGTACTCTCTGCATGACGCCCTTGATATCTGGCAGTTCAGACAGTATTTATTTACCAGCAGTAACCATAGAAGATGTTTTATTTGTTACCACGTTGTGATTGGTTGACCTCTTTAGTTGCCGGATGATGACATGCCTACCCCATCCATATGTAATAATCAGTGGGATGCAGAACTCCGTTTAATACTGTGTGTGACGATGTGGAATTTAGTTACAGTCTTGCTTGTGACTGTTTTCAGAATTAAAACATTTTTATGGTCACACTGAGGAACAGGGCATTAGAAGCCAGGAATATAATCATGATTATACTTTTCTGTAAATTTACATTTATTAGTACCAATGACTAATTTGGTTGAATTTCCCAACTCCCCTTTTTTTCTGAAATAAAAAAAAATGTAATTTCTTTACATGGCATTATGCACAATTTAGCATCTCACGCATTATTTAAGAAATCCTACTCTAGAAATGTGCCCAAAAACTGGGATATGCTAATGAGGATGAAATTGCTGGACTGAGACGTACTTATTTTAAGTGATAGTTATTAACTGTTAGCGATTTTGTTTAGCTTGTTGTTGTCCACAGAACAGAACAGATTCACGCATCGTAGACTTAAACGAATCTGTGTAGGGATGCCTGCTGACAACCAGACATCAGTGACGGATGCTGTCATATTCAGAAGTATTTGGACATTGACAAAGTTATTGTTATTTTCGCAGTCAACAACAGTATAGTGGAGTATAATTAAATAATCAAACCATGCTCAAAGTGCAGACTTGCAGCTTTTAAAGTACTTAAGGACCTGACTCTTACTGCTAGGAAAATGTGAGTGATTTTTCCCTCGTACCCACTAAAATCATTCTTGTGTTTAACACTATTTCCCTCCTGACGTGACTTCAGCGCAGCTGTGCAAATGCTGGTGCCCTCGGTGAAACATGAACATTCAGACCAACACACACAGTCACTGTCTTTAAAATTTCCAGGAGAGTAGCTAAAAGCTCGCCTAGGAATTCAAGGCGATATTTTTTTGCGGCCCTCGTGACTCATTCCAGGGCTGGGGCAAGCGGAAGAATGAAAAGGTTGGATGTCCACTGCATTTTTCACAAGGAACTTCTTTGCTGTGATGGACATATTACTCCAAGATAGATTCATTCTGAGGTACAGGGCCCATGCTGATGCATAACAAGTTTAAACTTAGTTTACCTCTGACACTAAACATGCTGAGATTCTGAGAGGCATCCTGAGCCTATTCTTCAATATAAGCTTAAACCTCTTAATGCAGCTGCATGAGCCAAATCGGAGTCTATCCTGAGAATACAGAAACAAAGCGCAGATTTACCAAAAAAATGTGACTTTTTTTATTAAAACATTTTTATCTAAAATTAAAGAAGGAATAAAATAAAAACAAAATTGTCAGAATTATGACATAACATAACATGAATGAATGGTGAGAACAGGCCATTCAGCCCAACTAGGCTCCTCAGTTTCTTTATACTATTGTGAATATATCACTTTAGATACTCAATGACTCAATGGTATCTAGCTTTAAGTCAAGCCTGCTCTTGAAAACTCCCAAGGTCTCTGCCTCAGCAATATGGTCAGGCAAGCTATTCCACATCGAAATTACTCTTTGGGTGAGGAAATATTTCCGAATATCAGTGCTAAATTTAACTTTGGTCAACTTCCATTTGTGACGTCGAGTTCTGCTAACAACATTTGGTCGAAGGAATCCTACATAATTCATTTTAAAATTATGAAATTGTCAGTTGCATTACAGGGGCTTACCTCAACATCTGCTTAACCAGACATGGCTCAAAAGAATCACTGAATCACTATCAGAAATGGTAGTTGCTAGTTGGCTACATTCACAAACCATGCACGTGGACTCCGTAGCGTAACCTGACCAAATTTTGAAACCAAAACAAACGTCACTGTCTACACCTCGTACATACAGTACCAGCGTGGATAAAGGTACCGCTAAAGTTAACGAGAAGTTGGCTTCGCGTTTTCGTCCACCTTTCTCTGATCGGCCTGGCGGGTGGCGGAGGATTACAACAGGTGTCGGTGTAGTCCCGGCAGGCAGAACTTGGGGGGGACTGTCGATAGGGTGGAGCGGTTTTTGGGTATGACTTGTGTGTGTACCAGATGTTATTGCAGGCATTGAATTTTGGCAAGAATGCACAACCGCAACCGTTTCGGATACGACTTATTTACAAGTCAAGTCAATGTTTTTGTTATTAGAGTTTTAAAATATCTAATTCTATAAGAGGCAGTTTGAAGTGGGAGTAGTCATGAAGTAGAAACGCTTTCCTTATGGATGACAACTTACGCATTTATTGTCCCAAAATATTTATTAATACATTTATAACTTCTTGTTGAATGCCCAAAATTTTAAAACTTGCTCGTGTCATTGTAAATGTCGATAATTTGCCGTGGCGAAATATTGGTCTTAATAATGTAAGACATTGGCTTGCACGCATTTCGCAAATATATAACTATACCTTTAATTCTGAATATAAATGTTTTACACAGTGTACTTAAGGCGGATTAGTGATCATTTCTCAGAAATGTGAAAACATAATCAGTCCCGCTGTGAGAACAGTTTTTAATCCGCGCTACCCCACTTGCAACTGAGAAGGGTTTTATCGCGTTAATTTGTCGGTAACAGCCAAAGTTTATTCTTGAGATTAGCTCTCAAATTATGAGTAAATGGCGACAAAAGTTAGCACACTTTACGTTCAACCGTTTGATGCGACTGAACAATTAACCGCTTTCTTGACTGAGAGTTGTTCGGCTTATACACAACGAGGACTAAAACCTCCGGATTTCCAAAGGCCGAAACATTTCTTGCGAATTTACGAAAAAAGTGGCATCGTTATTGTAAATTACAACTACATAGATATTTGCGTATATTATTTCTATTTTCAGAAGTGCGGGGTTTGTTCATAATTTAAATAATATTCAAGTGGTGGCAAAACATGTTGTTTTGTCCGATAACTGAGCTTTAGAACTAAAGGTTTCATTTCTTAATTCTTATCGGCAAATATTACGGCAAAAATATTATGGCAAAAATACATGAATTTGCAGACATTAACTTTCCTGGAAATAAATATATCGCCAACTGCGCGAAAGAAAATCTGTAGCAAAAATTACTTCAGGCGTTTACACTATACTACCAATATAATGGACGTCATGTTGTCCGACGAAAAACTTTAAATGCTGAACTAATTTGGACTTCTTTGTGACGAGGATTTACACCAAGATTTGTGTGAAACGGCCGGCCAACATGCCTTCTCACTCACTCTACTTCTCGGTTCAGTGAGCAGGGCACGTCCACCTGACTTTCGGCTGACACACGGCCAACGGCGCGCTGGCGAAAGTGGAACCTTTATCCACGCTGATACTGTAGTACCCACTGACGCTTCAGCCAAGATACACTACGCATGTCCACAGCAAATGAATTTCTGGGAACGAGAATCGTTAATTTACTTTCATATCTGCAGTAGACAAGGATTCTCGAAAGCCGTGATTCACCTCACATTCTGTCGCTAAAGCCTCAACCTGACGTCAAATGTTCACTTACTTCCGTCACCATGGGCTTGCCGTTTGTATTCTTCACTCTGGGGGACATAATCCCTTTCGGAATGTCCTGTTTTGCGAAAGTTTCTTCCCTAATGGCATGTTCCGCGGCTATGTTCGCCATCTACAGCCGCTCCAAAGGTGAAAATGAAACAGGCATTTGGTTCAAAAAGGGTCACTTGATACCGGTTGCCCAGGCACAGAACGGGTATTTCTCACTTTTAATTTCCCAGACTCCACAAAGACTTGCTCCCATCTTCGCCGCTACAAAACACTGTCGGCGCTATCGTTCAGTATCATACGGAATGTCTACCACCGGAGTGTAACGATGAAGACGGAACTAGTCTCGTTTCCACGAGTGGCGCATTTTTTTGAGCTTTCTTTTTGTGAGGTGCGCGCTTTTTACCTCACCTCAATTTTTTTTAGGCACGCTATGGTGCGCGCGCGCGAAAGCGCACCTTAAAAGACGGTGGCTTCACTCACTGTACTTCAGTCCTCATCGGGCAGCCTGTGTTGGGGACATGAGGGTACCTCACAGAGAATGTGAGGAGCGTGTGATGCGGCTCAGCTTTTTGACTCCCGAAAATGGCAGCATAAAATCCAGAATCTTTCAAACAGCTTCCAAACCTGCCAGCCTTAAATTCAGACGTCACTTGAATTTTAATTCATTTGCAAAAACAGGAAAGGTCACATTGATGGGGCTTCTCCTTGCAAGCACCCCTCAGACACAGTGTTGTTCGAGACTGTGTAGCTCGATGAGCCACAGGTCCCTGCACCGTTTCAGCTGCAGTCTAAACCCTCTGACCAAGGCCATGTTCTAATGAATGCACCCCAGTAAAAGCTTGTGTGATGAGTTAATATGACCGCTGCAGACGACAGGCATGAGCTAACAGTGATGCTCTCCGTGCCGCTTACCTCCATTTGCTCCTAGCATGCATAGTGCTTCATAGCCTCTAGCAGCCAGTACAGAGTGATGGCATTATTAGGGTATGAAATTAACCCTTAGAGCGGGAAATGCAGCTACTGTTGCTCAATGATGTAAGATATCTCAAGCTGTTGAAAACCTACCATGTGGCGACTTGTTTAAAAGGGCTCCTGCAGGGAGATAATTAAAGATAATTAAATTTATATTTAAAAAAAAATTATTTCTGTGCTTGTTATTAATTGTGGTTTTAACAGGTTTCCAACAAACTAGGGAACAGAGGCTCAGACTTTGATTGGACATGAGCTGGTCTGTGTCCATTGGCCGGTGTGTTCAGAAGTGCATTCTGGGAGTGGGGCTGTGATGTCAGCACAGGCGAAGTGTTATTGACTCCACCCTCATAATCAGTGTCTCTCACTCTTTTACTGGACTCTTAATTATTGAATACCATGATTAGTTAATTAAATTGAGCTGGGTGTAAAAGTATAGGAACAACAGCTCTTGCCCACACCTACCTCTCTGCATCAGATTGGGCACCTCAGACGTGTCTTTATCTCTCCGTCGTCTTTGTCTCTCCCTCTTTCATGTCTCTCTCAGTATTCAGCCGATGTCTTTCTCCTCTCTTTGATGAAGCTTCCATGATTATTTATTCCAGAAGGATCCGACACCCTGCCCTTCCCCATATATTCCCAAACCATCCCTGTGATGTCATTCAGTGCAACACCTCTCAACTTCATCTGCAGAGCTGATGCAATGAAACGAAAACAATATCGCTATATACAGAATATTTGATATTTTATTTGACATTTGGCTGCAGGGGTTCGTAACTGAAAAGCGCTGGAGTAATTCTCACTCCAATACTGCGACAACTGCTTTTATGCGAACTGTCCAGCATTTCAGGCTCATGATATTTGGCCTACTTCATACTGAACGTGGCATGCTTTGTTTTCGCCTGTTAGGTATGGCATCCTTCTCTGTTGCTTGTTTGAGTTTTCTTGTTACTCTTCTATCAGGAGACGGAGATTGTAAGACGGGATGGAAAACGCGGGGGAAACACCAGACTCCGTTATCGGCGCTTGTGGGGTTGCGGTGTTAATCGTGCTTTCGCTGCTCGAGAGCAACCCGCTTAGCAGAGACCTTTAAATCTCCATTAGCAGTGCGGGCTCTCAGCAGTCCCTGTTGTCACGGGGCGCTGGGAAAAACGGGCTGCTCTCTCCCTGTTGGGATGTTTTCCTCTACCGGACCATCCCCTGCCTCCTGAAGCTAACGGACGGTCGGATGGTGCACATTGAGTTTCTCTTATTTTGGCTTTGTGAGTAGCGAGTGCAGATTCTATAAGCGATCGTATGGTGCAGAGACAAGCTTCGTGGATCCCCCTGCAGCTTCCTCAGGGTAGAGGTGCGGTCTCTACTCATAAAAAGGATAAATCAAAGTTATATTCTTGTCATTACTTCACTTCCTGTATCACAAAGGTATAATTCTGACATAACACAGTAGCTGAATCCCTTTGTCATGCAGCACCAGTGAAGAAAACGGAAAACCTGACTGTGCAAAAGACAGATGGTTATTTGATTATATAAACAAGAGGATCCATGAAAGATACCTCTGAGCATTGTCATGGCAATAACTCAAACGTTTAAAGGGCTTGGAACAGTTGAACACCTGACAAAGGGAGGCAGCAAATGCATTTTTCTCCCATGGATAAGGGGGAGGATGGTGTGAGAAGCAAAAAAATTCCTCAATAATAATGGTGAAATGTTTTCTGGCCTCTGTGGAGTCCTTGGGTCATCAGGTGTCTGAAGCACCATCAGAAATATCCTCCATAACCACAAACAGAACAGAAAAAGATTCAGAGTCGCTATGCTGCTATGGCTGCACTCAAACCAACTATTCCCAGTGGTACCAATAATTATAAAGGTATGATTTTACTTGGTTCCATTGGAACATTAATTAAAAAAAAACAATTATTTCAGATCTTGGCATTTTTTATTTATTTTTATAATGGTATTATCCATTCCTTATAGTACTTTAAAACTTGCATACATTTAGTGACCATACTTCAAGTCATACAAGTACACACTCAGTGACAGTAAAGTAAGTGAAAAATGAAGGTCACTGGATTGGCACATTGTTTTATTTGCGGTTATCAGCAGGTGCCAGAATTGTTGGATTTTACCGCTTATATCCTCCTCTTCACATAGCTTTTATCGTGAATAACTTGCAACATTTATAAGCAACAATTTGTGGTAGCAGAGAAAGCAATGGCTGCTTTGCATTATTCATTTACTTTGAAAATGGTCTCATCCCAGATAATTCATGCAGCTTATTTAGTTTTCTACAACTGGACCAGAGAAATTTCCTGAAGTTCACCGCTCAAGGACACAACAATAATGCAATACCAGGGATTCAAATCTAATACCTGCAAGCAAAAAATTGCAAAAAAGAAAAAAAAAATCCGTAATGCACTTACTGACAGTATGTGATGTTTTTCAACATCCTGAGAGGATTGGCAGTGATTTGCAAGTGTACACGCTCTGCCATTTGGGCATTTTCTGCTCCTTTGGTTGAGGGAGCTGGACGTTATGCTTGAGTGCATGAATGCATTTCACACTGTGCAAAGATATGAATATCATGGCACTTGTGCTTGAGGTCCTCGGACTATTAAACAGACGCAGTTCAAATAGTTTCACAGTGCTGGTTGTTTGTGGACTGCTCTGACCTGTAAGGGAGGCAGGCACAAGTGTATCTCCATTTTTACAATACGGCACATCACCTGGAAATGATGAGCGAATCCCCGTTTGCACGTTTCACGTGATGCGTCATTCAGACACAGTGATGGGCCTGCAGTGGAAGTGTAATTATGATGGCGGATCGGGTGGAGCGGCACTTCTGATGATTCCTCTCTCATATTCCTCTCTTACTGAATGTCATGGTTCTGGATGTTTCTGCGTGTTTTAGACTTTCTTTGTGGCTCTCGTCCTGGGACGATATCGTATTTCTGTTCAATCGAATTCTTTAGCCAGCTGGCTGATTGAACTGGGGCGGCGCTTCCCCGGATTCTATATATGTTCGCCACGCCTCTTTGCTAGAGTGTCTGTTTGTAGCTAAGCTCTATAGCCAAAGATATCTGTAGTCAGGTTTTGTTTGACTTTCTATCTTCTAATTATTGGAGTTTCTTCTCCCTTTTTCTATCTCTCTTTGCTTCTGTGTTCGGACTATTACACGTCCTTTGGAAGTACGAGTACT
Organism: Gymnothorax javanicus; assembly: GCA_029692085.1. Classification (NCBI taxonomy): domain Eukaryota; kingdom Metazoa; phylum Chordata; class Actinopteri; order Anguilliformes; family Muraenidae; genus Gymnothorax; species Gymnothorax javanicus. The sequence goes on along the minus strand of CM056196.1, from coordinate 263,864 downwards.
TTCGTTTGGTCTGTATTATTCTCTGTGTTTGTACTGTGTCCATGCTACTCTCTTTCTCTCTGGTCGTTGCACCTGGCCTCCGTACTCTACCAGCCATTACAGAACACTCTAGCCAGACATGGAGTTGCCAGCAGCGGCTACGCTAGAGAGCATTGTTGCTGATCAGCAGTCTGTCCTTACTGCGTATGGCCAGGGTCTTTCTAGCTTAGACAGTCGGCAGGCGGAGCTGACAGAGAGAATTCGCCTTCAGGAGCAGGCTATGCAGACGCAGGAAAGTCTTCTAATAAATCTCTCCGAGTGTATTAGAGCATTGTCTGCTCAGATTACACAAAATATTTCACAAGCACAATCCGTACACCTTCCACGAGAGCCTAAACTCCGGTACCCCCAAGATATGGGGGCGAGGCAGGAAAATGTAAAGATTTCATTGCTCAATGTGAAATATTTTTTAAAGCGCAAGCCTCACGGTTCTCGAATGAAGAATCACGGGTTTCGTTTATTTTATCACTGTTGACCGGCACAGCTCTCACTTGGGTGGGGCCACTTATTCGAGCTAGATCGCCTGTAGTAAATTCAGTGGAACCTCTCGTGAGAGAAATGATTAATGTTTTTGATCAGGATGTATATGGTCAGGACGCAGCTACGCGTCTAATGCATTTGAAGCAGGGTTCTGATAGTGTCGCTGTTTTGTCTATCTCGTTTTCGCTCCTTAGCCACAGAGACAGGGTGGCCAGAAGCACCTCTTATGACAGTGTTTGTTCACGCTTTGGCTGAGGAGGTTAAGGACGCTCTGGCTACATTAGAACCTTGCGTTTCTTTAGATTTGTTGGTTCGTACTGCGGTACGAGTTGATAATCGCATCCGCGAATGAAATAAGGAGAAACGTATTGCATTGGCTCTTGATAGCAACGAGGTTAATGTTCTGTGCAACAGGCATACAGCCCCAACTCCGCCCATTGAAATGCCCAGTTCTAGTGAGCCCATGCAGGTTGATGGCTCATATCGAGAATCGGGCTCGTAAGCCTGTTCACAGACAAATAATTTGTCATCATTGTAGCGAACCGGGACATATCCGTCCAAGTTGCCCTGAGCTTAAAGGGAGAAGGGAAGCCCTTCTGGCGGTAGGGGGGGCGCTAGAGGGACAGACCCAATCTCCGTTCAAACTCTTTTTTTCAGTAAAGTTGACTATGGGGAAAAAAAGAGAATATGGGTTAAAAGCCTTTTTTGGATTCGGGGGCTGTTGATTGTTTTATGGATGCGGAGTGGGCTAGAAAACATTCCATTCCCATCGCTCTCTCTCACATTCGCACTTTTCGATCAAAGCTTTGGATGGTCGACCGTTGGGAGATGGGCTTATAACCGAGGTCTCTGATTTTTTGACTATGTTTATGCCTTTTGATGGTCATTCAGAGAAAATTCGTTTTTTATCAATCAATTCCCCGGTTTGTCCTGTGGTTTTAGGTCATTCGTGGCTGCTTAAGCATAGACCACAGATCTTTTGGGGCAGTCAAAATAACCCAATCGTCCAGTGGGGCTCTGACTGTAGGTCTCACTGTAGTGAGATTCTGGCAAGTCGCCCCGAATTTAAACCCATGGGGGAGGCGTTGGGTTCTGAACAAGATTGGAGTGTAGGAGCCGCGCTGAACCTTGGTTTACCTCCCAACGTGTCAGATGATGATGTTGATCTGACGGAGGATTTTGGCAAACAACGGGCTTTGTCGTTGCCTCCGCATCGTGTTTACGATAGTGCAGTGCTTCTCAAACCTGTCCTGGAGGACCACCTGTCCTGCACGTTTTAGATTTCTCCCTGCTCCAGCACTGGTGATTCGTTGAGAACGAGCTGATCATTTGAATCACCTGTGCTGGAGCAGGGAGAGATCTAAAACACGCAGGACAGGTGATCCTCCAGGACAGGTTTGAGAAGCGCTGCGATAGGGGGATCAAACTATTCCCTGACAAGGTGGCAGTGGTTAGGAATTGGCCTGCCCCTCACAATGTTAAGGAGGTTAAACGATTTTTGGGCTTTGCTAATTTTTATTGGAGGTTTATTCGCAATTTTAATGCTGTGGCTGCCCCCATCATTGTGCTTTCTAAGAGGAATTCCTCCTCTTTGTTTACTCAGTCTCCAGGAGCGGAGGCTGCTTTTTAGGAGTTGAAGAAACGACTTAGCTCTGAACCTATTGTCGTTTTGCCCGACCCTTCCCTCCCATTTGTGGTGGAGGTTGACGCTTCGGAGGTCGGGGTGGGTTCCATTTTGTCCCAGCGCCCCCTTTGGGACAATAAGTTGCACCCATGCACCTACTTCTCCCGATCGTTGTCACCGGTTGAATGGAATTACAGTATTGGTGACCAGGAGTTGTTAGCTATTAAATTGGCATTAGAAGAGTGCGCCATTGGTTGGAGGGGACTGGACATCCATTTGCGGTTTGGATGAATCACAGGCATCCCCAGTGTGTCCAGCAGAGTAGGCGACATGATTCCCGGCAGAATTGTTTTTCAATCACTTTGACTTTGCGTTGGCTTATCGCCCCGGCTCCAAGAGCATCAAGCCTGCCGCCTTGTCACGGATTTATGACCGCTCGAGCCGTGATCCCGTTTCTGGGCCGGTTGTTCCAGCAGCTCGGATTGTGGCTCCGATACAGTGGGATACTGAGTCTGTTGCGCGGGAGGTCTTTCAGCCCGACCCTGGTTCTGGTGGGGAGCCGTCTGGCTGTTTGTTTGTCCCCATGGTGGTGCATAAACAGAAGGCTGCCACTGATAGGAGGCATCGTTTTGCACCGGCTTATCAGGTTGGCCAGAGGGTTTGGTGTCCTGAGGAGCGGTGCTGGGTCCCTGCTCAGGGTATCTTGGGTCCCACCCTTATTTCGGAGTTTCGTGCTCGGGGTTTTTTGGGAATGTCTGGGGCCGTCCCTTAAGGGTTCTGGATGTTTGTGCATGTGTTTTGGACTTTCTTTGTGGCTCTCGTCCCGGGACGATATCATATTCCTGTTCAATCGAATTCTTTACCCAGCTGGCTGATTGAACTGGGGCGGCGCTTCCCCGGATTCTATATAAGCCGGATGTTCGCCACGCCTCTTTGCTAGAATGTCTGTTTGTAGCAAAGCACTATAGCCGAAGATATCTGTAGTCAGGTTTTGTTTGACTTTCTATCTTCTAATTATTGGAGTTTCTTCTCCCTTTTTCTATCTCTCTTTGCTTCTGTGTTCGGACTATTATACGTCCTTTGGAAGTACGAGTACTTTCGTTTGGTCTGTATTATTCTCTGTGTTTGTACTGTGTCCGTGCTACTCTCTTTCTCTCTGGTCGTTGCACCTGGCCTCCGTATTCCACCGGCCATTACACTGAAAGGTGATGATGATCATGATTGAGGCCTATTTTTATCACGGCATCAGCTAGCTGCAGTCAGTTTGATGGTTAAACAGCGGTTCGCGGAGGGAAAAAGGAAGGATTTGTTTCCGGATATTGCAGGTCTGCGGCTGTCTTGGTGCTAAAGTCAAGGCACAGCCTAACAGTTTTCTGCTCCTTGTTATCGTTTGGGTGGGTCTCGGTAGTTTTCCGCCCCTTTTCGGTATCGTTTTAGCGTGTCAGGGTAATTTTCTACCCCTTTTCGGTATCGTTTAGCGGGTCAGGGTAGTTTTCCACCCGTTGTCGTTATCGTTTGGGTGGGTCAGGGTAATTTTCTACCCCTTTTCGGTATCGTTTAGCGGGTCAGGGTAGTTTTCCGCCCGTTGTTGTTATCGTTTGGGTGGGTCAGGGTAATTTTCTACCCCTTTTCGGTATCGTTTAGCGGGTCAGGGTAGTTTTCCGCCCGTTGTTGTTATCGTTTGGGTGGGTCAGGGTAATTTTCTACCCCTTTTCGGTATTGTTTAGCGGGTCAGGGTAGTTTTCCGCCCGTTGTCGTTATGGTTTGGGTGGGTCAGGGTAATTTTCTACCCCTTTTCGGTATTGTTTAGCGGGTCAGGGTAGTTTTCCGCCCGTTGTCGTCATCATTGGGTGGGTGAAGGTAGTTTTCCACTGGAATTTATCAACGTCTGCAGAATTCATCTCATGTTGCAAATAGTGTCAGGCGGACAAATGAGGTCTACCTTGAAATATTTCCGTGAACCCGGGCCCAAATCGTTTAGGCGGGTCAGGGTATTTTTCCGCCCCTTTTCGGTATCGTTTGGGTGGGTCAGGGTATTTTTCCACCCCTTTTCAGTATCGTTTGGCGGGTCAGGGTATTTTTCCACCCGTTGTGTTTATCGTTTGGGCAGGTAAGGGTAGTGTTCCGCTCCTTGTCGATATGCTTTGGGCGGGTCAGGATAGTTTTCCGCCCTTGTCAGTATCGTTTGTCGGGCCAGGGTAGTTTTCCGCCCCCTGTCGATATTGTTTGGGCGGGTCAGGGTAGTTTTTCGTCCCTTGTTGGTATCGTTTGGCGGGTCAGGGTAGTTTTCCGCCCCTTGTCGGTATCATTTTGGCGGTTCAGGGTATTTTTCCACCCCTTGCAGGTATCGTTCAGGCGTGTCAAGGTAGTTGTCCGCTCCTTGTCGGTATTGTTTGGGTGGGTCAGGGTAGTTTTCCACCCCTTGCAGGTATCGTTCGGGGGAGTCAGGGTATTTTTCTGCCTCTTATCGATATTGTTTGGGCAGTTCAGGGTAGTTTTCCGCCCCTTGTCGTTATTGTTTGGGCAGTTCAGTGTAGTTTTCCGCCCCTTGTCGATATTGTTTGGCAGGGCTGGGTAGTTCTCCGCTCCTTGTCGGTATTGTTTGGGCGGGTCAGGGTAGTTTTCCGCCCCTTGCAGGTATCGTTTAGGTGGGTCAGGGTATTTTTCTGCCCCTTGTCGATATCGTTTGGCAGGTCTGGGTAGTTTTCTGCCCCTTGCAGGTATCGTTGGGCGGGTCAGGGTATTTTTCTGCTCCTTGTCGATATCGTTTGGCAGGTCTGGGTGGTTTTCTGCTCCTTGTCGATATTGTTTGGGTGGGTCAGGGTAGTTTTCCGCTCTTTGTTGGTATTGTTTGGGCAAGTCAGGGTAGTTTCTTGCCCCCTGTTGATATTATTTGGGTGGGTCAGGGAATTTTTCCGCCCCTTGTCATTATCATTTGGGCAGTTCAGGGTAGTTTTCCGCCCTTTGCAGGTATCGTTTAGGCGGGTCAGGGTATTTTTCTGCCCCTTGTCGATATCGCTTGGCGGGTCAGGGTAGTTTTCTGCTCCTTGTTGGTATTGTTTGGGCGGGTCATGGTAGTTTTCTGCCCCTTGCAGGTATCGTTTTGGCAGGTCAGGGTATTTTTCTGCCCCTTGTCGATATCGTTTGGCGGGTCTGGGTAGTTTTCCGCTCCTTGTCGGTATCGTTTGGGCGGGTCAGGGTATTTTTCTGCCCCTTGTCGATATCATTTGGCAGGTTTGGGTCGTTTTCCGCCCCCTGTCGATATTGTTTGGGTGGGTCAGGGTAGTTTTCCGCTCTTTGTTGGTATTATTTAGGCAGGTCAGGGTAGTTTTCTGCCCCTTGTCGATATCATTTGGCAGGTTTGGGTCGTTTTCCGCCCCCTGTCGATATTGTTTGGGTGGGTCAGGGTAGTTTTCCGCTCTTTGTTGGTATTATTTAGGCAGGACAGGGTAGTTTTCTGCCCCTTGTTGGTATCGTTTTTTGGGTCAGGGTAGCTTTCCGCCCCCTGTCGATATTGTTCGGGCGGATCAGGATAGTTTTTTTCCCCTTATTGGTATCGTTTGGTGGGTCAGGGTATTTTTTCTCCCCTTTTCGGTATGGTTTTGGTGGGTCAGGATAGTTTTCCGCCCCTTACTGATATCGTTTGACGGGTCAGGGTAGTTTTCGCTCCTAGTTGTGTTATTGTTTGGGCGGGTCAGGATAGTTTTCCACTCCTTGTTGGAATCGTTTTGGCGGTTCAGGGTATTTTCCTGCCTCTTATCAATATCGTTTGGGCAGTTCAGGGTAGTTTTCCGCCCCTTGTTATTATCGTTTGGGCAGTTCAGGGTATTTTTCTGCCCCTTGTTGTTATCGTTTAGGCAGTTCAGGGTAGTTTTCTGCCCCTTGCAGGTATCGTTTGGGTGGGTTAGGGTATTTTTCTGCCCCTTGTCGATATCGTTTGGCAGGTCTGGGTAGTTTTCCGCTCCTTGTCAGTATTGTTTGGGTGGGTCAGGGTAGTTTTCCGCCCCGTGTTGATATTGTTTGGGTTGGTCAGGGTAGTTTTCTGCTCCTTGTCGGTATCGTATGATGGGTCAGGGTAGTTTTCCGCCCCTTGTCGTTATTGTTTGGGCGGGTCAGGGTAGTTTTCCACCCCTTGCAGGTATCGTTTGGGCGGATCAGGGTATATTTCTGCCCCTTATTGATATCGTTTGGCGGGTCAGGGTAGTTTTCCGCTCCTTGTCGGTATTGTTTGGGCGGATCAGGGCAGTTTTTCCGCTAGAACTTATCAATGTCTGCAGAATTCATGACATTTTGCAAATAGGATTTGGTGTCAGGTGGACGAGTGAGATCAAGCTTGAAATATTTCCATGAACCCGGGCCCAAATCGTGGGTCAGGGTAGTTTTCTGCTCCTTTTCAGTATCATTTGGGCGGGTCAGGGTAGTTTTCCGCTCGTTTTCGGTATCGAATGGCTCAGCGATGGCTCTCGTTCACCTTGCCGCCTTCTCCCCCGAGATGTAATTTACCTCTATTGATCCATGTGCCACCATTCCATCAGTCACGGAGCTAAGAGCAAAGCTGTTTTGATTTATATTTTACCTTCTTAACTAGATAAACTGGCTCTCAGTCTTCACTCCATGTTGATTTTTATCTTATTTTGATTTGAAATAATTTTAATGAAGTATTAGGTCTATTTCTCTGTTCCATTGCTGCACCACAACATGGTGTTACTGCAGCCAGTTTATCAGCTGAACAACATCTGTCCATCTGTCACCTGCCATATCCCATAATCCTTTCTGTTTTTCATATTAATGACTGTGGAAGGATAATCCTGTAGAACTGGTTTTTTGGTAGGTAATCCTATTAAAAGTTGGCTAATAATGTCAGCATTTTTTTTTTTTCCTGAAAGAGACATTAATTTGTCTTGGCTGTCTAATTGTTTTTATTGTCTGCCGAGGTTGAACATTGGAGTTTCACAGCTTGCTGAGGAAAAATAAAAACAGATATCGGACAAGTCAAACTGTGTTTTCAGCCGTCAGTCTGCGAATATGCGTTTTTCTGGCTGAGTTTCCATTTCCATGTGCATATGCGTGTTTGCCTTTGTGTGTGTCTATGCGGAGTGTTTGCCTGAATTTGTGCATGTGTGTGTTTAACAGTATGCATTTACTTGTGTTTTTCTATGCATGTTTTTCTGTTTGATCATTTGTATTTGCCTGTGCGTGTGTGCTTGTTTACAGCCGCATATTTGTGTCTGTTTGCCCATGAGTGTGTTTGCATGTGTGTTTGTGTGTGTCTGTTTGCCCATGAGTGTGTTTGCCCAATTGTGTTGTGAGTCTGTTTGCCTTAGAGTGTGTAATGTGTGAGTGTTTATGAGTGTGTTGGTTTGTGTGTGTGTGTGAGTGAGTGTGTGTGTGCGTGCGTGCATGTTTGTGTGTGTCACACTGGAAGTCATGCTGTCACACTACATATCGCTATAGGCTTTCTGCCTCCTTCCTTCAACCGAACACAGCCAGTAATATTAAGTACGACAGAACTCTTTCACGTGTCTCTCGTGTTATATTACATACAGATAGAGATTATAAATTAACAGTGTACAGTGGGGTGCAAAAATTTGGGCACCCCTGGTTTAAATGTCTGTTACAATTAATCTCCAAGTGATTGAAAGCAAACCTGAACACTAAATGCTACAAAGTTGAACGTGACACATTTTATCACATTTTAAAGCAAGAATAATTTTTATTTTTAGCTTTTTACAGTTTCAAAATAATAAAACAAGGAAAAAGGCCTTGTGCAAAAGTTTGGGAACCCTGTCAGCTTGTACTTTGTAACTCCTCCTCGGGCAGCTATAACAGCTTGCAAACGCTTCCTATAGCCAGCTATGAGTCTTTCAAATCTTGTCTTTGGAATTTTTCCCCATTCTTCCAGACAGAACACCTCTAGCTCAGAAATATTCCTTGGCCTTCTTGCATGCACGGCATGTTTGAGGTCTCTCCACAGATTTTCAATAGTATTCAAGTCTGGGGACTGTGATGGCCATTCCAAAACCTTCATCCGTCTTTCCTGGAGGTACTTCATGGTGGATTTTGAGGTATGCTTTGGGTCATGGTCTTGCTGGAATACCCAACGTCTCTTCAACTTTAATTTCTTGACTGAGCTTTGAACATTAGCCTCTAGAATGTCTTGATATTTGGTGGAATCCATTCTTCCTTCCACCCGCACAATATTGCCTGTGCCCCCAGCTGCTACACAACCCCAAAGCATAATGGATCCACCTCCATGCTTAACAGTTGGCGACGTGTTCTTCTCTACAAACGCTTCACCCTTTTTTCTCCAAACATACCTTCTTTGGTTGTGGCCAAAAAGTTAAATTTTGGTTTCGTCAGTCCAAAGCGCATTGTTTCAATAGGCTTGAGGTTTCTCAAGGTTTTCTTTTGCATACTTCAGACGCTTAATTTTGTGTTGAGGTCGTAGGAAAGGCTTCTTTCTTGCAACTCTGCCAAGTAGGTCTTTATTGTTTAAGATACACTGTATTGTTGTCCTGTGAACATCTAGACCTGTGTCTGCTACTCTTTTTTGCAGCTCTTTTGCAGTGATATGTGGGTTCTTCAGAGCATTTCTCACCTGATCTCGGGCCATTCAATCTGAAATTTTTCTTGGTCTTCCGAATCTTGCCTTGACATCAATTGTTCCATTTATTTTCCATTTTCTTACGATGTGCCCGACAGTAGTAATGGGTAGTTTGAAACATTATGAGAGTTTTTGGTAGCCCTCTCCTTGTTGGTGAAAGTGAATTGTCTTGATTTTGACATCCTTGGACAACTGTTTACAGGAACACATGGTGTTTAACACCAGACACAACAGCCACCACAGTCGGATACTTTAGAAGGCATGGAGTTACTTCAGAATATATAGCTCAACCCTGGAATTATACTCACCTGACTGATTGAAGCCCTAACGAGTAAATCACCTGGGTCTGGGCCTTAGTAATCATCTTCTTAAAAGGTAACAAAGAATAATCAAAAGGGTTCCCAAACTTTTACACAGGGCCCTTTTTCCTTTCTTATCATTTACCCCTTAAGCCCTATGCCCCGGTACCGGCGGGCGGTGGTTACGCATAATAAATACAGCAAGTTTCCAAATCCCAACATTGTCATGTGGCATATCCACATTTCACGAAGAAACTAGGCAAAAAGCTCATGTAGACCATTTTTACCTCAACCGAACACAATTCAAGCACCGAGCAAGTAAATAAGCATGCAGCAAAACATAGGATAAAATCATATCAGCGCTGAATCGCTAGAATTTCTCCTGAATTTGTGCTATGCATAAAAACGATACCTCAAATGAAAGAGGAAAGTCCACAGAATCCAACGATATGAGACGTGTCATTTTAAACCGACACCACACTCAAAGAAAAGCAGACATACACTTTACAGTCTACAGAGATGAGCAAAGAAATTTCTTACCTTTGATATTTTGTAATAAAAAAAAACTGTTTGAGGGTGAATCCACGCTTGCTATTGTTAGCTCAATGTGTCCATGTTATATCGAAACTAGATCTGCGAGTCTCAAAGCATGTTTTTCTTCTCGAGCATTGCTTCAAAGATCTCAGCTCTTCAGCATTTAGCTTGCTTGCAATGTATTTTCCTCTCTGTGATCGGCTTTTGATGCTTTGCCAGTAGCTATTTGATTCTATGGCTTCTGACGTTTCCTACGAGCCCTGAACCAGCTTTATCGCACAAAGCTAGCCTGAGCCAGAGCCTTGCGTTCCCAGCGTGTCAAACCGAGTACACGGGCCAGTCGAATGTACTTAAATAGCGTGACAACATAAACGCTTAACAGGTTTGTTTGTGGTATTTTCGGTATAATTATCCGCTAAATATTCAACCATCGTTTTCAAAGTCGTTTTCGGACAGAAACGCGTTAAAAGTCACTGTCAAATGATATAGCCTAGTGGTTAGGGTGTAGGCTTGCAATGCAGGTGACCAGTGTTCGAGTCTCAGTCAGGTGTGCTTTAGTAAGGCAACAATACCATTTTGCTTGTATAAATAATTACTGGGGCTTTTATTCTTTTGACTTTTCCCCCCTTTTTTTAACCCTTTTTAAATTCATAATCTTATTCATTTTTTTTTTTTTTTTTAATAAATCTGCTCCAGTGGAGCCAAACTTCTTTTTCTTTGTATTTATTGTCTTTGAATGGGAAATTGTATAGGCTATAGGACTGGCAGAAATAATAATAAAAAAAATTTTAAATTCTAAAAACTAAAAACTGGTTGTATTTGGGTGGAATGTATTCCTACAGTGACATATTAGTGAAATTAGATGAGTTTTACAATTTAATATGTGAGAAATTTGATTTGGCACACAAGGTACCTAAATTGCCAATTTGGAGAAGCCACCTAGACATTCCTCTCTAATTTTGTTCTGATTTACTCGATTAGAACAAACTTTGGCACAGATAATGGTGAGATTCTGTGCTGTAAATTTTTAGAGGTTTCAGACTGCAACTAATTAAGTTTACAAGCATAGAAGTAAAACTTTGTTTGGAGCAAAATGAGGTCTTTGATTTATACTGTGTTCCATCTTCATTTACTCTGACTCAGTGACATATACACTGATTTTTACACCATGGCAGAAATCCCAAATGGTTTTACCTTTATTATGATACCAAGATCATTCAAATGGACTAAATAGTTGCAGAGATATACTCATTTCATTTTGGGCTTGCCATTTCTGAAAAAGAGGCTCAGGGCTTAAGGGGTTAAAAACTCATAAAATTTAAAATAAATAGAAACCTTGCTTTTAAATTTGCAGAAAGGTGTCATGTTTAACTTTGTAGCATTTAATGTTCAGCTTTGCTTTCAATCACTTGGAGATTAATTGTAACAGACATTTAAACCAGGGGTGCCCAAATTTTTGCACTCCACTGTAATTGCAGTATAGAAAACATCAGAGCAAAACCAGTTTCATCACGGGTAGAGAAATGAGAGTTGAATTTTACAGTAGAGTATTGACTTGTTTTATTTAGCATGTTAGTGCTGTGCAGCTGGCGATGAAGGGGGAAATTCATCCTGCATATTAAATATCATATTTGATGCCACAGTCCCTATCGCTGTCGTTAGAGAGCATGGTGCCGAATGTATGTGATACAGGTTTGTGGAATAAATCACAGCTGATATATTCTGAAGATTTTATTTATTTATTTATTTATTGATGTATAAGGGTTAGAATAGAGATCATAGACTGCAGTTGGAGGGCAGATTGGATGTGCTTTGGATAAAGGTTGGAATGAAGGGTACAAACTAGGTGAAAGTTGGATCGGATGTGTTAAGACTGGTGAGAATAACCCTTGGTCTGCCGCCTGTTCAGTGTCTCACCTGAGGGATAGACAGCTCCTGTCTCTCCGGCCGGCTGATACCTCAGGTACTCAGAGTCTACAGCAGCCTTCCAGTCCACAGAGCCTGGCCGTCACCAGTCCCTGGCGAATCTTGAGTCTCATTTTTGATGCCTGTGGCAAAATATGTGGCCTTTACTGTTTCAGAGGATGCAAGCTATCATTGAACTGCATCAGACTGCAGTCAGTATTACTGGCAGCACAGTGTGCAGGCGTTTCCTGTGTTTATTTTTAGTTAATTTATCCAGGGAACTCCCATTGAGATTGAAATCTCTTTTTCAAGGGAGCCCTGGGGGTTGAGGTGGAGAGGACAAATTTCACAGCCAATTATATCAGGGGATGATTAGGTGGCAGGTCGAAGGAGCCAGGTTGGGACTTTAGCCATGACACCAGGGAACCTTCTACTCTTATCGAAGAGTGTCATAGGATGTTTAATGACCACAATGAGTCAGGACTTTGGTTTAACGTTTCATACGAAAGACGGTGTCTCCTTCAGTACAGTGTCCCCATCACTGCACTGGGGCATTGGGGATTATCCCACCAGAGGGAAGATTGCAACCTACTGGCCACCAACACCTCTTCCAGCAGCAACTTGCTTTTCCCAGGTGGTCTCCCATCCAAGCACTAACCAAGCCCACACCTGCTTAGCTTCAGCCACGCGGCTCAAACAGATGAAATAGTGGTATGGCTGCTGGCTGTAAGGCGATAATGAAGTGTAAAACACGCTCGCGATTCAGAAGGTATTACTGCTGCTATTGCAAAGGAACACTTTACTGAATAATCTCTTTTGATCTGATACAAAAACTCCTTTTAAATGATGAGATATACAGCCAGGTCCACAAGTATTTCGCCAGTGAGACAAGTTTTATCATTTTGGCTCTGTATGTCATAACAACAGATTTGAAAAGGATCAAGCTAGCTGTGCTTCCAAAGGGTTTTTCCAAAATATTTTATGTGCCATGTAGGAATTACTAACATTTATATACATACTCCCCTGGTATAAGGGGCTCAAAAGGATTTGGACAAACTAATAATCAGAAATTACATTTTTGATACTTGGTTGAAAACCTTTGCAGTCAGCACGTTTACATGCACAGTTAAGTCAAGCTACGGTAATAGCTCGATTAGGCCATTTAAACGGTTTACTGCCCTTGTCCCAATATACATGAACAGGAGGAAATTCGATTTAATAACTGAAACATGTCAGTCTCTGGTACAGTAGGTGGTGATATGTCCCCTTTCTGCCTGTTCGTGTTGGACCTTTTTCTGGTTGACCTATTACATCAAAGACCCAACAACCGACAGACAAGTTAGTCTGCGGCAAACTGGTTGCATGTCGAGTGGGGAGAACGTGGACACCTTTACGGCTCTGTAAATTTCATACGAGCTGTACGCTATGCTTTTAGTACAGTTGAGATGCAGGCTATCCCTGTTGGTCACGGCGTTAGCCGAAGCTAGGCGGCAACGCCGCTATGCTCTACCTTGTGACCTGTCTACTACCCCGGAGTGCATTTCCCAGAAGCGTAGAACAACTAACATAGTTCGTCCATTCACAGTCTGTGGTGTCAACTATGTAAGTTAGCATCTGTGCTTTCAGAAAACGGACCCCTTGGCTTCCCATGCATGTTGAGTGCGGGTCAGGAGTAAAGAATTGTGGGAGAGGGTCATTTTTCAGAAGGCGAGCGGACGGCAAATTTTTGCATGACGTGCAAGTCATTAAATAAATCATGTGGATTAATGGAAGAAGTTATGAGCCCCCAAGACGTGACTGTTCGAGCACCGATAACCTTGCAGGCGAGGATTTCTGCTGTTCTGTACAAAAAACTTGTCTAGTTGGGCAGAGCACAGAGCTGCTCCTAATCAGTTTGGTGTTTACAAGTCCAGAAGACTTCTGGATCAAAGCCCTTTGTGATGATCTGTGTACCATGTGCAGAGAGCATAGTCCAGTTTGGTTCAATTCAAGCATATACATGGAGGATTACAGCGACCAGTAACTGCATAATCTGGATGGGTTCGTCCGACTATGAGAAATTCAATTTAGTACGATTCCGGTCAGACTAATGTTTACATGCATTTTAAAAGTCTGGTTATAGTCGGACTAACACAATAATTCATTTTTTTTTTCTTCTAATGTCATGTAAATGCATCACTGACTGCCTGAAGTCTGGAACCCATAGACATCACCAGTTTCTTCCCTGGTGATGCTCTGCCAGGCCTGTACTGCAGCCATCCTCAGTTCCTGCATATTCCTCATGCGTTTTGCCATCGGTTTTGCCTCCAGCAAGTAGAACTAACACTCCTTTGGATTCAGGACAGGTCATTGACTGGAATCACTGTGGAAGATGCCTTTTTTGCCCTAAAAAGTTGTTGGGTTAGTTTTGCAGTGTGCTTAGAGTCGTCGTCTGTCTGTACTGTGGGGCACCATGGAATGAGTTTTGAAGCATTTAGCTGAATCTGAGCAGATAATTTAGCCTCATGGGATTCAGAATTTATCCTGTTGCTTTTTAAGCAGTCACATCATCAAAGAATACTACAGAATTGTATCCTTTGGCAGCCATACATGCCCTCACATGACCATATTTCGGAGATGATATGGCAGGCTTTGAATCAGGTCCTTCCCTTCTCCATACACTTCTCTCGCTATCATTCTGGTACATGTTCATCTTTGTCTCATTGGCCAATAGGACCTTGTTCCAGAACTGTTGAAAACTTCTTTTTGATGGTTTTTGGCAAGCATCCTGTTGTCGAGACCTACCAGTTTATTGCATCTTGTGGTAACCCCCAGTATTTATTCTGGTGAAGACATTTCTTTACTGTCGATGATAGGATGATAAGAGAGATGCTTACCTCCTAGGGAGTGAACTTGATCTGGCCAAGTTCTGTTAAGAGATTTTTCCCCCAGGGGAATAATTCTTTTTTCATCCATCACAGCTGTTATCTGGGGTCTGCCAGGTGTTTTGGTGTTCCTGAGCTCACGATGACATAGACAGTGTGTAGTTGATTGTGTGCTTGCAACTAGGGATGTCACAAGAACCGAGACTTGCGATACCTTTTGATTTTTAAGTTTCGGTGCTGTGACTATTCCAGAACTAATGGGGGCTGTATACGCTTCAGAGTGATACTTGCATTCAGAAGGAGGTCACTAAGAAGTACACCTCACATGTCACAACAAACCCCATGTGAAAGATGGAAACTGCGGCTGCAGCACCCCGACTCGTTCACACAAAAGGCTCCAAGCAGTGACGTGCGGTCGGAGGTAAGTTTGGTGAGGCAGAATCCTTCCCTTTGCTTGATTAGCAATCAGACGATTAACTAGTTTAGTAAGACTATTTGGTAGAATGACGGGCCAGTTTAAGTTTCCGCGGCGTTATTACTCAGTATATCGAACCTGACATGCTCACTAGACAGCATATTTGCGCGTACTTGCTTCCAGGAAGCCGAAGCAATGTCATCAACAAATATTAAAACGGTTCGACTTATGCAGAGTTCAATGCTTAATCAATATACAATGTATTCTCCTTTAAATACGCGCTTTTACACCCAAAAAAAAAAGCGGGCGTTTATTTTCAGTCTTCTTTCATAATCCGATTAACAAAATGTTTAAACGATATACAGAATTACCGAGAGCTGAGAATTTTTCCTAATTGATTATTCAGATTTCCATCCTTGCAGTCTCGATTTGAAACGTATATGTGAATGAATCCTTTTGTCATTATCTCCTCTATCAGTATACGGGCTTCCCATAGGCTTGGGCTTAATTGTTTTGATTGGCAATCAGGAATAGTACGTGGGAACAGGTTCACAAAATCCTGTGATAAAAGTTTGGGTCACTGCCTCACCTCACCGCATGTGTCTGGCCTCCTGTAAGCAAGTACTCGCAAATCTGCAGTTTCGCGAGCATTTCAGGTTCGATGTACTGAGTAATAACGCTGCGGAAACTTAAAGGGGACCTATTTTGCTATATTTCCAAGGTTATATTTTAATCTTGGACTCCCCTAGAGTAATCCTGATCGTTCAAAGTCCTAAACAGAGTCCTTATTTAGCTCATACTGCCATCCTCAAAAAACCCCATTTAAAGTCCATTGTAGTCTCTGCCTGAAACGCCTCGTTGGGGTGGGTCTTCCGCTATGGCCCCCACTCCCCGTGTGCCCACTTTTTTCTGACTGGCCAGCTCTGTGGAGGGGGGATCTAGGCGGCACGAGGCAGCAGAACGCAGTTTTCCGGGTCCGGATCCTCAGACTGAAACTGAGACGCGTCTCCCGAAGGAATCGACGGGCATATTCCGCATTCAAACGCAGTACATGTGTATCGATCTAATGAAATTAACTTGTTCTAATAAACGCAACGGCGAAAGTGGAGGACACAGTGTGAAAGTCTGGCAGCTCAAGCTCGAATTTGCTGTCTACCTACGGTTACTATGGTGAGTACAGCGGTGTTTCTACTCTATAGCTAGGATTGAGGGAAAGCTAGAATCCACCCCATTTAGACACATTTGTAGAACGGGTCGACAAACCCAAGTGTAGACCGGAGACCATAGAAATCCGGTGGGTCTGAGTTTAGAGGGAAACATGGACCGTGAGGAGCAGCAGAAAGTGGACCAACAACTTATGGACTGCTTCGGTGTGTATTATAAGGACCTGCTGGTTCGTGTGCATAGCTGTGGTGTGTCGTTAGCGTGGAGTAACGAACAGCTTTTGCGCTGGTGTATGACGAAGGGGCGAAAGCTCCAGGCTAAACGGGCTTTTCGGAAATTGCCCGTGGTAATGGTTACTTATTGCGTCGGAATGACCCGTGTTTGCTCGCAGAAAATGGGCGCGATAAGCCGCTTTCACACCGGACGCGAAACAAATTTTTTGCGCGACAGATTACATTCAAAGTCAATGCATTGTCTTTGCATTTACTTTGAATGTAATCTCTTGCGCGAAAAATTTGTTTTGCATCCGGTGTGAAAGCTCCTACGCGCCCATAACGCGTGTATTCGCGTCTTTGCATTGACTTTGAATGTAGCTAATCTGTCGCGCGAAAAATTAGTTTCCCGTCCGGTGTGAAAGCTGCTTAACGCGCCCATAACCTGTGTATTCGCGTCTTTGCATTGACTTTGAATGTAGCTAATCTGTCGCGCGAAAAATTTGTTTCGCGTCCGGTGTGAAAGCGGCTTGACATGCCCATAACGCGTGTATTCAAGTCTTTGCATTGACTTTGAATGTAATCTGTCCCGAGAAAAATTTGTTTCTTGTCCAATGTGAAAGCAGCTGTATGGATAGTACGCGACACCTAGAGAGAGCTCAGTTATGTTATGAACATAATACAGGTTTTGCGGACCGTAAGTTCCGTTAGCGTGGACAAGTTGCTTATGTAGAGCTAGCGAATCGATCACTTCTACAGGGAAGAATTTCCTATTTAATCTCCGCCCTTTTCGACTTTTTATTACCCACAACAACTTCTAAAGGGGGATGAAATTATGTCACGGTAGTGCAGAGAAATCATTTGTTAAACCAGACACGGTAGAGCTTCTGCATTTTGCATTGCTTTCACGGTAGCACCAGAGAGCTTGCCCAGACATTTGTGAAGTATCCGGCTGATCCCGGTCCTGGATAAGTGAAGCGATCACAAGCAGCCACTTCAACTGCAGTGGCTACAATCAGGCAACTTTATGATGAAACTGCCGCATTGATGCTTACCGAAGTAACACAAGCATACCGATCAGAATTACTGCATATAAGTTAACCAGGAGCATTTTTAATTAGCACGGCAGCACGCAAACTAACATGCAGTAGCTGGTAACAGAACGGTCATAACCACAGAGACAAACCCTTGAAATACACGTTTTACAGACAGCAAGTTCCGTTACCGTGGACAGTTGTACCAAGCAAATTACAAACAAGTATTAAAAGTTAGCTTCAAATGAGGTTTATGTTCACACATCTTCTGTAGAATTTCCCCTGATATTACTCTTGCATATTTAGGACACAAACATTAGCAACAGTAACTTGGCTATGTTAGCCGCTGTGCTACAGCCACAATCAACTGGCTATCACGTAAGGTTGGCTTATGCAGTAAAAGCAACTTACAGCTTCTGTGTCTGAGTCACGGACAGTCGCTACCAATACAGGATTTATCTTCAGATATTTTACAAAGCCTGCGTTTGAGGCCAGTTGTTAGTGCTAACTATCGCTAGCGGTCCTGCTAGCCACCCGTAACACGTTAGCTTCACTTACATTATTTGCTGTTATATCGTTACTTACAGCTTGTGGCTCCGAGCGCTTGATCGATGCAACTGCTTCAGGTTTGAGAAGCAGCTGAAACGCTTATCCTGTGTCGAATTATCCTTTATTGACAAAGCTGTTTTTGGTGAAATGCTGAGCACAAACAGCTAACGTTCCCTTTGGCTGTGGCTGTTTGCTGCCAGCAAACAAAAAAAGCTACCCACTAATTTCTGGTGGCATCCTCTTTTGGAAGAGAAATAAGTGTTTTTCTTCGCGTCCAAAAGTAAACAGATAAGCAGCTTTGGGAGAGATACTGACAAAACTGCACCTCAAATGATCTGCGGTTCTTCTTTTGTATTTCCAAAAGTGTAGACGCTACTAAGGCATAGTATGATCTGCCGTTGTTAGTGCCTGCTAGAATAGTTTCCGGTGTGGGCAGGTCCAGCGCCGTGATTGGCTCTGGCTAGGTCTGTACTAATTGGACGGCACAACCTGACATCAGGTTTTGCCCAGATCTCGTGAAGATCTCAGGAGGAGCTGTTCAGAGAGGAAATCACGTTCACAAAATCACGTTCTTGGATTACGGCAAAACCTCTGTATTTTATGTTTAGAAACTTTTCAGAGGTTGAGTATGCACAACCAACATTATAACATTACTAATATGTATTAAAAGAAGGATCAGCATAATAGGTCCCCTTTAAACTGGCCCGTCATTCTGCCGAATAGTCTTACTAAACTAGTTAATCGTCTGATTGCTAATCAAGCAAAGGGGAGGATTCTGCCTCGCCAAACTAACCTCCGACCGCATGTCACTGAACATCCAAACGTTTTAACGAATCATTTTTTTTTTTTTTAATATGTCATACTGAAATACACGTTACATGATGTTTGGGATGGCTCGCGGGCACGTGTTGCAATGCCTTATCCAGTGTTGTGCCTGAACATGTTCCTTTTTTTTTTGAAGAACGGGAACTGAACGCACCCCTCTTTGGCTGAATGAACTTTGAACTAAGAGAGTTTATTCTGAA
Source organism: Gymnothorax javanicus (assembly GCA_029692085.1). Classification (NCBI taxonomy): domain Eukaryota; kingdom Metazoa; phylum Chordata; class Actinopteri; order Anguilliformes; family Muraenidae; genus Gymnothorax; species Gymnothorax javanicus. The sequence continues at coordinate 245,116 of CM056196.1, read as the reverse complement.
CAAAGTGAACATGAACAAAAGAACGACGTTCTTTATGATAACTTCTTGTCAGATCGTGGGACTTTGCTGCACGACTTTCAATGCAAAAACAGTCGCGTTGCCATGGGATCTTTGAAAATCCTTTTTTTTTTTTACCGTGGTATCGAATTGGCATCGAGAATTGTGTAATTTAACTGGTATTGGCACCCGACTACTGAATTTTTGGTATCGTGACATCTCTACTTGCAACACGTAAAAAAGCGAGGGCCAGTAATCACCTGAGTCGGAGGAATCGCATGCCAGGGCGCCAAAAAATAAAATAAATATTTAAGTAAATAAATAAAGCTGAAAGTCTGCACTTCAAGCTCATATTCATTATGCAATTTCAATTACAGTATGGTGTGGCAGACAGCTGAAATGACCAAAGTTGTCACTATTCAAATATTTGTGGACCTGACTGTTAATACCAGTGTAGCTGACAACATTTCTGTGGAAGGAGTTGGATTATATTTTGATTGCAGCTGTGCTTCTTGTACTGTCCTCATATTCTGATATCTGATGAATTCCCCTGGCAAATATCTGCAAGCAGAAAATGGTACCACCCACCCACCGCAGGAAACTGCATCTCTTTTTTGTTAAATAACCTTTGAGAGATTTGTGTTCCTTCATTTTATTGGCTGTTAAATAACTGAATGTAAAATATCAACTATTTTCTGCGGAATATTCTTATTGCTGTACATGGGTAATGGACAAAGGAGATGAAATACTAGATTTGTCATCGCTTTGTTGCAAAGCAAGTACATCTTCATTGTTAAAATCAGTCGTGATCACTGAGAGTTTTTTATGGACTCTTTCTAAAGGTAGCTAGGTAAGTGCACTTAGTAAAACCTCGAAGTGTCATCCATCTGGAATATGGACTGGTTAAAAGCTGTTCCATGATTTACACAGGGAAGTAGTCTAGTTAACTTGGTAATCCTGCTTTGTGAAACCCTAGAAGAGAGGTTATTTGTTACTAGATAATATTGGCCTGTAGGATCCATGGCTGTTTTCAGGAGTTTTGAGTCCAGGATGGCAGGGCGCAGTGTTTGGGTTAGGGTTAGGGTTAGGGTTAGGGTGGAGAGATTTTAAGGGTTGACCCGTCTATGATAGTCATTAAGTCATTCTGGTTTATTACTACCTCATGAATACCTCAGATTATAATGGGCTGATAATGTTTCTAAAGGGCACCGTTAGAAATAAAAATCATGATTTGCTACAGCATTCTACAACGGTACTACAAAGACATTTGTACGCCGTATTGGAGCTTCATTAGACGTCTTTTGAATTGAAATTCAATACACATCTCATTATAAACCGCAGGGGAAGAGTCTTGGTCTGGTAGTACAGTGCAGGAAATGTGCATCAGATTAACTATGGTCTGATTGCCAGCGCATAGAGGCCAGGATTGCGACTGTACGTATGTAACCGAAAGTTTTTTCATATGATCTGTTATACAGATTCAGGCTATTGATGATTTCTCGGCTCAACAGCCTGGATCCTGAAATCTGGACCAGAATGCAAATTTTGCCCTAGTTGTCTTTCCTCCCAGGTAATGAACTGAATGACCTGCACTGCTATCGATTAGCCAGAGTGGCTGCACACCTGAAACCAGGTAAAAGGAGGGTGGAAATTGGCCAATCTATGGCTGTGAGGAACATGGGTTTCAAAAAAGACTCACAAAAAAATCCTCTTCTGATACCTGCAAAAAAAAGGAGATTAATCAGCTCGAGCTGCTCTGACAGTGAAGTGCTGTTTGGAGGATGTGGGGAGAATCTGCATCCGTAATGTTTGCCCTCACATTTATTAAGGTTTTTTTTTTTACTTTAATATGTCAATTGTCTGTACCTTTTTAGCTCTCAAAAGAGAACACGAATTTACCTTGAGGTCCAATGATTAACCCTTGGGGTACATTGTGTTGCCTGTACCTTGAGGGAGAGAAGTGAGTTCCTATTGTACCCATATTTCTGAGCGTGAAGGAATTCATGTTACCCAGCTGGTGCATGACAATTACAACGATCACAAATTCACATCGCACGGATTTATGTCGTCCCTGTGGCCGCATATTTCACACGGTAGAGCAGTAGGGTGGTTCAAAAAAAATTCACTTCATGGTACTAACTAAGGCACCCCCAAATTTTGTTTTACTAAACTATGTACAACGTAATTATGCCAAAAATCTTAGTGATATTGTTCACAGAAAGCAGTGCTCATGGGGTCATCTATATCCAGGGTCTCCTCCAGGATTTTTTGAAACTGTGGTGGAGGGCTTCAGCGTCGGGTCAAAACTCAGCATCATGAGGTGTGGCCAGTTTTCAATAATCAGCACATAGGCGATGTAATAATTGAAGTCTATGTGCACGGAGGTTTATCAGTTTCGCATGCGTCACGGTGGATTTCACCACTAGTGACATGGAAATAAATTATGACTCCGGACTTCTCACGCTTTTCTTTACTCAGGGGTTGAAAGCAACGGAATTGCAAAAAGACGTTTCAAATGGTCTTAATTCATTTAAACAATTTGAACGATCGTGAAACACATGCATTGCGTGATTGAATAATAGCTGACTATGGCAATTTGCTATGTTGCTAAGATTTACTATTGAGATGATATTCCTTCTTGAGTTCTGCAGTGTACCAGTTTTTAGTTGTCCAATGTACATGTAGAATATGCATAGTGTATTGAGTGATCTGCTGTTTGTGGTTGTTGCTGTCTTCTTGAAATTTGTGTTGTTTAAATCAGAAGTGAATGACCTACTTTTGTATATGATATGTTAAAACAGAAGTAAATGATCTAGTTTTAGTTGAATACAGCTCTTTGTGTTGTTTGTTGGATGGGATAATATATGCACTCGAAAGTTTGCAGGTTCTCTAATACGGCGCAATGATAGCAGATAGCTTGCGAAATTGACCCGTCATGAGCACTGCCTTTACGTTCATATATCAACTTGAAATTGTGCATGTTAGATTAAAGTGATAATTGGAACATTTTGAAAAGGTGCCTTGACTTCTACTGTATATAAAAAAATTTTGGCATATTATTGGACCACTCTATGGAGCAGGTGTTCCCTCCATCGATCAACCCCTCTGCCCGCTTGTGTTGGGGGAGCCGGGAGGGTGAATGAATTCCACTGGTTTCCCAGAATGAATTTTGGCAAGTTTGGGAAGTCAGGGTTGAGGAGCTCGTTGGTGGCCCTTTTGTCCACATCTGTTTTCCTGTTATATCAGCCTGTTTTAGAATAAGTCCTGTCCACCCCGTCTCACACGCCCGTGTTTCCTGTAGCGTGACGGAGTTCAGTAGATGGTCACAGCATAACAGCCAGAAGCAGAGGATTCAGAGCATCAGATAAAGAAAGAGAAAAGGCGGGAGTGTGTGCAGGACAGGTGTGCAGTATATTCAGAAGGTAACTCATCCCCTTTAACGTACTTCACAGCTCCTTTGGTGCCATCTCCAGCGCACAGGTGGGCTGTTTCATGAGGACTGAACAGGCTGTAAAACCAGATCAGTGTTTGTGTGCAGGAGGGTGTGTGTGTGCCACACAGTCGTGTGGGGCAGCAGTGTTGGGTAATCAGTTGTGGGGGCAGCAGTGTTGGGTAATCAGTTGTGTGGGGGGCAGCAGTGTTGGGTAATCAGTTGTGTGGGGGCAGCAGTGTTGGGTAATCAGTTGTGTGGGGGCAGCAGTGTTGGGTAATCAGTTGTGTGGGGGCAGTGTTGGGTAATCAGTTGTTGTGTTGGGTAATCAGTTGTGTGGGGCAGCAGTGTTGGGTAATCAGTTGTGTGGGGCAGCAGTGTTGGGTAATCAGTTGTGTGGGGCAGCAGTGTTGGGTAATCAGTTGTGTGGGGCAGCAGTGTTGGGTAATCAGTTGTGGGGGGGGCAGCAGTGTTGGGTAATCAGTTGTGTGGGGGCAGCAGTGTTGGGTAATCAGTTGTGTGGGGCAGCAGTGTTGGGTAATCAGTTGTGTGGGGCAGCAGTGTTGGGTAATCAGTTGTGGGGGGCAGCAGTGTTGGGTAATCAGTTTGTGTGGGGGCAGCAGTGTTGGGTAATCATCAGTGTTGGGTAATCAGTTTGTGGGGGGCAGCAGTGTTGGGTAATCAGTTGTGTGGGGCAGCAGTGTTGGGTAATCAGTTGTGTGGGGCAGCAGTGTTGGGTAATCAGTTGTGTGGGGCAGCAGTGTTGGGTAATCAGTTGTGTGGGGCAGCAGTGTTGGGTAATATGGTGAGACTGGCGGATAGCACTGTTCTCCACTCTCGGTTCCCTGGTTCTGGCAGAACAGAGTGGGCTTTGTCAGCTCTGGGGCTCTGGGCCCGTTCTGTGGGCTCGCTCTCCCCAAACCCTGCAGTCTGGACACAGCTGCTGAGAATTTGGATCTTGGATGGATTTCGGCTTCCCATCAACACTTTTCCCTCAACTAGCTCATGTCAACATACACTTAACAAAAATATAAACGCCCCATTTGACACTTTTAAACTTTAATTAGCATTAAGGGTTTTACAATATATTAAGTCATACACAATTCATTTTATTGTTCAATATGCTACAGATTACTGTTCATTAAAGCAAGATAGTGGCGTATGGCAATCAGGGATACTCGTAGACACAGTTGGGATCACGATGAGGACGACGAGTGTGTAGGTTCACTTCTCCCAGGCGGTTCCGGACAGTTTGAGGTGTGATACGTCTTTTGTGCAGATCAACTGTTTCATCTGCTGTGCGTGTTGCTGGTCTGAGGCGATCACGCAAGTGGAGAAGCCGGATGTGGAGATCTTGTGCTCATGTCGTCACACGTGGACGACGAGGGTGAGGTCGATTTGCTGTACTGCCAGTCTGTCTAAAACGAACTCTTAAACCACCAATTGTCCTATAGTGAACATTCAGCTGTGCAGCAACTGCTCTGGTGGACGTTCCTGCATGATTTGCAACATTTGTGGCATGGTGACTTGTGATGAAATTTGACATATTGGGGTGGCCTTTTATTGTCCCCAGTTTTAGGGAGTGTCTGAGTTCTGTTCACGCTGTTTGAGCAGCGTCTGCACATGCCACACCTGTGCTGTGGGTGGAATCAATGCATCACTGAGCAAGTGCTCACTGGCAGAGATGAACACAAATGTTGTATACAAATCAAGACAAATAACCATTTAGCACAATTAAGACATTATCAGCTCATTTAGGGTAACACATTTCATGTCACATAAATAATTTACATGGGCGTTTATATTTTTGTTAAGTGTATTTATTGTTTGTTGATGCAATAAAATGTGTGATAAAGGTAAGGATTATTGTGGAGGCTCTGATCTTTTCATTCCCTGCAAGTATTTTTCTACTCAAATGGAGAGAAGCCGTAGGGAGCAGCGGTAAGGAGCGTCACCCCCTGGGACCTGTGATCAGAGGTACAGGGGGGCGCTGGCCTGCAGTCGGGACGACATTAGCTGTAGTAGCCCAGCTGGTGAGCACCAGTACAGAGGGTGAATAAGTGTACTTTGCGGGTTTACAAAAACCACCTGATTTGGGTGGAGAGTTTGTTGTGGATGTGTTATGCAATGACACTCATTTGATAGCAGCACAACTGCCCAAACGAGCTCATTGGCTCACTTCATTACTGTCTCAAGGTCCTCGAGTCCCACAGCTGTGTCCTGGGTGCTTGTGACTAAAGGTCTCTGGTAAATGCCATAAGGATCCAATATACTAAGTGCCCAGCCTTTTAAACAAGTCTAACTTTTAAATGTCCTGTTTTAGGTTGTGTCGTAATTTAGTGCGTCCCGTGGTCCAGGGATAGATCTTCATCATTGTTACTGTGTGCTGCTGTCAGAATGGAAGCTGACTTTGTTAAAGAAATAAAATTGAATAACCTGAATGCATTGATCTCACTCACATCATGTTTACCTGCCCATTGCTAGTGCTGGGTGGTAAAAACTATTCTGCAGAAACACAGCAAAACTGGGATGGAGGCAAGCGCTCATTTTCAAAAAAAAAAAAAAAAAGAAGAAGGATTGGACTTGACAGTGATCCCTACAAGTTACCAAAACATCAATGGGCCATGACAATTGAAATGTGGCCAGAAATTGGCTTTCCTGGTAAATATATATCTGATTTAGAGGCCAGGGATATATGTAAAGACTAGCCTGAAGGCAAACAAACGCTTGGACGCCCGGTGCCACTTTAAAGTGTGATTTTTCAGTGAAATGGAAGCTGTACGATGGACGTACTGGTCGTTTGGGGACAGGACTGTAAATTCTATGTTTATTTCAACTCATTTTCAGATAACTGCTAGCTGTCGATAGAAATATGTAATAAGGTAGCTGGAGTTCATTGACACATCTGTTTTTTGCAGCCAATTTTACAGCAAATCATTTCCATTTTAAAAAAGATGCTCCAGTTTATAGTGTAAGTAACTTCTGTATCTTGTTCAATGGTTTATTCTTACCTTTCTTTAGCTACTTAGTGGGCATGATGCCGCTGATGCCCACTGCAGTGATGTCATGTGCAGACCGTCCAGAGAATGAGATGTGATGGAACAGACTGTAATGCGATGGAACAGGATGGGAAGTTATGGAGTGTGGAATGTGCTGCAGGTGTTCCCCTATTACCCTCACAAGGAATGTGGGATTCTGGGATCTTCCCTCTCTCGACACAAACAGGCTGGGTGTTTACGGTGCTCCAGTGCGGAGAGCAGCACACCAGGCTCTCCTCTCTCCCTGCTACAGGTGGATGAGGCTGTCAGGAGGCCTGTAATTTAGTGTGTTTGTGGGCCCGGGAGTTTAGCGTGTTCGGACTCGCCCTGGCGTGTCACGAGGACTGTTGTTTGTGTTTACAGTGCCCTATCATTCCACGGAAATCCTCAACTCTACCTCAGTGGCGCATTATGGTTGCTGCCAAAAAAAACTTCATTAGTTGTGGATTGAACAGCTTTCTGTTTAGCCCCACACATCCATATTAATATTGAGTTTGTATTCAAGAGGCTTTTGCTCAATGGTTAGTCAAAATGCCAAATCCTGTACTGACCCATCACTTCTACAGAACTGACAAATTCTGCCCTGATGGTTACTGGCTTGTTCTGTCACTGTCTCTCTCTTTGTCTCTCTCTCTCTCTCTCTATATATATATATATATATATATATATATATATATATATATCTATCTATCTATCTCTCTCTCTCACTGTTTGTCTCCCCCCTCACTCACTCTCTCTCTCTCTCTCACAGCTGTGATAGGTGAAGGATTCGGCGGTGCAGGTGTGCACAGAATGTTTGATCAGTGGATTCTCAGAGGTGCCCTGAGGGCTCTGGGATGTGCTGAAACACGTCCGTCTCGGCGGCGGTCATGAATGAGTGCGCTCAGTTCGTCACTCAGGTCTGACCTTAGGTATGATAGGGCAGGGCGTGGGACTTGCTGATGGGCGAACTCGTGTCTGTTCCCTGTCTCTCTGCTGTCTTCCTGTCATCCCGCAAGAAGATTTATACGGGAGCTGGTTCAGCTGCTAGCCTGCAGCTGCTTTCGTACTGCAGCGTTGAAACAGGGCTTTATCTCGCTCGCGGATCTGTGAGCTGGGCCAGCTTACTTCGCAAGGCTTTCTTCACATGTATATAACTAATAATGTTTCTTTCCTCCCTTTTAATTAGGGTGCACTTTGAGGAAAGTGCGGCACTGAATGTGTGTTTTTGCTCGAGTGAGTTGTTATCGGTTTTGTTGCGTGAAAGCATGAGAGGGTGTGAAAAATGGAGCAGCGGTCACGTCGCCGCGGTGCTAACAGACGCTGTATTGTTGTCGCGGATGCGCTCGCGCTGCCAAATGAAATTAAGCTTGTACAGCTGTCGGGATTGACTCCCTCTGCCATGGCAGTGTTTGGCAGTCGCAACACGCAGCACACACTCCGCACGGAAATCTAATCCCTCTCGCTGCACCATGAATGGATGGATGCGAACGGACAGCTCCTCGCTTAACGGGTGCAGATCGGTACCCGGTTTGTGCCTGGCCGCTGCACTCTGTGCTCAGAAGTCAAAACTGACAAATTCCACTAAATGACAAAAAAATGCGCCATGAGGCTGTTCTTTCGAAGGGGAAATGGCCGTGCAAACAAGCGTGTTTCGTCTTTGACATTTTGGAATGACTTTTCGCTGGCACTTTTCCCGATGTGCTACTAAGCTGACAGATTTAGGAGTCCACTAATGTAGCCTAATTAGTAGATGGAGTCCTTAATTATATTTTCCCAGTTAGTATCAGGCTTGAATCCTCCTAAAGTGCGACAGAAAGTGACGTGAAAAATCTTGTGATGTTTCCAGCCATAGCAGCGTGTGTTGTGGGATGTCAGGTGTTCAGACCCTCAATATTCACCCCCGTTTTCTCAGGCTGAATGTTTGTTGCCAGATCTTCCTTAACCCTGGTCCTGTCTCACGGTTAATGCTTCCTGCGGACCGGCACACAGGGAAACGAGTGTGGGTCCTCTATGTATCGACGACTGGCAGGACTAGGGTTAATACTACGTTAACACTATGACCTTTAGAGCCTGCAACTCGTGTAACATAAATTGAATAATGTGTGAAAATAATATTGATTGTAACCTTTTCAGACCATAGTCTTCGCAACAGCTCAACAGCAAAATCTGTATCTCTATATAATTAGGGCCCTATGAAATCCGTTTTATTTTTTTCCAAATTCCGTTTATTTTTTCCCAAATTCCGTTTTTTTCTGTTTTAATTTTTTGGAAATCCGTTTTTTACCAATTACACCAATTTTACCATCAGAGAGAGTGTGCTATTTATGTTAATGAATAAAATGTTCACTAATTAAATAGAAATAACCTTTAATTAGTTGATGCAACCCTCCATTTTCCTCAGTACTTAAAGTCAGAACAAGTACTGCATAATGACGCAATATAACATTGCACTGTGATGAGAGAATTTTTTTAAACTAAAATAATACTACAAAATATAATTGTCTCTTTACAGGAAGTGTAAGCTACAGTCAAAAAGGCAGACAATGGCCGTACTGACATGTATTATTCTGGCTGCCCCTTTTTAATCATTTATAATCTTATTGTATATACGTTGTGTATATATATGAATGTATGAGAGCAGCAGTAATGACACTCAGTTTACCCAACGAATCAACAGTTGTCTGATTCCGATGCGTCAGCTATATTGAATTTATTTTTTTATTTTTAAGAAACTTTTGTTCGGTAATCCCAACACTGTGTATTCCATTCTAGGACAAAATGTTCTAAGGTAATGATTAAACATGAACAAACTGACACAAAGATGCATCAGCTATTATTTCACCACTGGGGGACGACGTTACGTCATAATTTGCATGCACACAATTCTCTAAGTAGACTGTGAAAAGAAATATTGTAGGCTATTTAACGGTTATATAAATTGTTAAGCTAACAAGATGACAAATGACGATGTTTAGGACCCTGCAATCCCTGGCATCAGTGGTCACATCTACAAAAACGAAAAACTTCTTCCCACAGATCTTCTGTAGCACCGAAGAGATGTGTTGCTCGAACACTCGGGGCAGGTGAATTTGACGAAGGCTGCTCACATTTTCGCGTGCATTCGTGTCTTTACATTGACTCTGAATGTAATCTGGACCCGCTAATATTTTGTTTAGCGTTTGGTGGTAACGTGGCTTTACGAACCGCATTTCAGTCAAATTATGCCGATTTCCGCGAAATTCCGCGTTTATCAATAGATTCCGTTTTTATTGGCCAATTCCACGATTCCATCCGCGATTCCGTGATCGTGGAAATCATGGGGCCCTATAATCTTTGAAGGAAAGCACAGGAATAACAATGACTTTTGACTGCATTGACACTTTGTCAACAAAATTTTGATAAAAATGAACTGCTTGAGTAATAAGAGGGAATTGAGGACTTACTGTAAAAAGTGCATGAATGAACACACACATACACCAGCACACTCTCTCACACACACGCACACACACACACACACGCACACCATCACATACACATACACACATCATTACACGCACACACACACACACACACACACACCTACACATGCTCAAAAACATGTACATCGGCCCCGTCTCTTTCTCGTACATACAGACTCTTACACGTGGTTACGCTCATTCAGACATGAAACGTGCGCACACGCACACACTCACATGCTCAAAAACATATACATCTGCTCCCTTTCTTACACACACAGACTCTCTCACACACACACACACACACACACACTTGACTCACGCATCAAAAACATGCGCCACACTTGCACATATGCATACTGTCATTTTGGAATCTTCACAAACCAAGGGGAAGTTAAGTGCTGGTTTTCTCTGGGACGGGTTTTTAAGTGCTTGATGAAATTACATAGAATTACATTACACACCTGCAACAAGCTGAGGCCTGGTCTGTGGGGTCTATTCTTAGCTGTGTTTAAACTCATAATGCTCTCTTAAATCACTGTTTAGCTCTAATTTAGTCCTGGCTAATAAAATATGACACACTGCCACTCCTTTGCATGTGTTAATGCTGAATGTAACTCGGGCATATTCATCTGAACGAATCACAGCCAACATCCGTGAATGTTCAGATATTCCTGGAGCTGCACACACCACACCAGTGGCTTACATGGCTGAGCGATTTTTCCTCTTACAGAAGCAGATGTGTGCACTTTTTTGATGCTAAGTAGCCGAAAGCACTTGAAACGGCATCAGTCTGACAAGATCAGGGCTGTAGACTGTAGTGATTCCCAGATGTTCCTTTGCAGGGAAATTATTCAGCAGCAGCACAAGCCTGTCAGGCTGGATGGATTCTCTCGCTCATCACAGGCCGCTGTGTTTCAGTGCATTTTTCCAAAGGGAAGCAGATGCTGCCGGAGACGGGCGATATTTAAAGAGGGATCTGCGCACTGACCTGTCGCCTCTCGGGCCAGTGCAGACCAAACCAAAAAAAGCTGCACATGCCAACTGTGCTAACCCACAAATAAGGAGAAGTGGAGAGGGTGAGGGAGGGAAGGACAGAGAGAGAGAGAGAGAGAGATGGGGAAAGAGAGGGACAGAGAGAGAGAGAGAGAGATGGGGAAAGAGAGGGACAGAGAGAGAGGGACAGAGAGAAGGAGAGAGAGAAAGACTTTTGAGTCCACTTTATTATAAAAATATAGAAAAGACACATAAAAAACATTAGTCAACTAAATAAACAGCACAACCATCAAAATAAACCTAAAAGGAACCAAAAAAACTTGTAAAAAAAGAAATGATAAAGCGCTTGATAACGCACAATAACAGATGTACACCACTAAGATCAACATGCAATTGATTAAATGCCCCCCGCATGGGATACATTCATTGTACCCCTCCTCTGTGCACTGCACACACACACACACACACACTCACACACACACACACAGCACCCCCAACAGCCCAGATTCTTTCGAACCCTTCTAGATCTTTTATAATTTTAGCATGAGCGTACTCCACCCTTAGTCGTGAGGAAGCAAATTGTTTTGTAATACTGCCACCTTATGTAATACTGGTAATACTGCCACCTTATGCCACAGTGTAGCCGCTACTAAATTATTAATTATTAGAGCTCTGCCCCTATATGATAACCAGGGCAAGAGCCACTTCCATTTAGCTAATTTACTGGAAACTTTGCCCTCAATGCCCTCCCAGTTTTTTTCATAAACTCATCAGTACCAAAGTGAATCCCTAAAAGTCTCATTCCCTGCCGGTCCCATTGGATATTCCTAGGGAGTGTAGGAAGGGTCTTTCCTCTCCAAGTGCCACCCAACACAGCCTCAGATTTTCCCCAGTTCACCTTAGCAGACGAGGCTTGCTCGAACACCTGCAAGCATTCTTCCATGGCCGTCACATCTCCCTGGTTTTGTATCAGCACTGTAACATCGTCAGCATAAGCTGACACACTTATAGCTGTATCGGCCCCTGGAATCCCCACACCCTTCACTCTTTTACGCAACAGATTCAGCGATGGCTGGATTGCAAGAGAGTAGAGCTGACCAGAAAAAAGGCAGCCCTGTCTTATCCCCGTATGCACTGCAACCAGCCTGCTAAGCCCTCTGTCTACCTTCACCAGACAGGACACCTGGGAATACAGCAGTTTACTCTACGATAAGAATCATTTCCCAAACCCAAAAACTTTCAAGATTTTAAACAAATATCCATGATCAACTCTATCAAAGGCTTTTTTTTAATCAATTTATATCAAACCAAACTCTAGGCCACATTCTCTTGATAAATCCAGCATATCCCCAATTAAAAATAAATTATCCCTAATTGATTGCCCCGGAATACAGTGCGTCTGATCAGCGTGTATAAGGCGTGCAAGATGCTTTTTCAGCCTGTTGGCCAAACACTTGGACAGAATCTTGTAGTCCGTGCATAAGAGTGCAACAGGTCTCCAGTTCTTTAGTAAGCACAAGTCCCCTTTCTTGGGCAGTAATGCAAGCACCGCCCATCGACAACTTATGGGCAGTTCTCCATCCCTAAAACACTCCAGTAACACCTCCAGAAGATCAGACCCAAGGATACTCCAGAAATGCTTGAAAAAGTCCGCTGTCAGCCCATCTACTCCTGGTGTTCACCCAGATGGCATTTGTTGCACGGCTGCAGTGATCTCCTGCAGGCTGAGCGCACAGTCCAGTTCAGCCCTTTGTTCCTCCCTAAGCCCCGGCAGATCGAACTGGTGCTGATCAGTAACCCCATGGCTAAACAGCTCTTCGTAAAACTCCACTGCTGCCTCTGTTTTTTCCCGTCAGAGGAGAGGCGCCCATCAGGGAGCTGAATACAAACCATTTGTTTATAATCCCTCACCCTCTTCTCCAAACTGAAAAAGAATGAGGTAAGAGCATTGATATCTTTTAAAAAAGTATAACGAGCCCTCACCATTGCCCCTTGTGCTCTATGGTGCAATATATCCCCCCAACTCACTGCGCATGCGCGCTAATGCAGAGCTTAGAGATTCATCATTATAACCCGCCATCTGCGTTTCCAAACTTAATATGTCCTTCTCAAGTCTTCCCACCACCCTGTTCAACTCCTGAGTAACAAAAGCAGTGTACTGCTGACAGAATACTCTGATCTGAGCCTTTCCCATTTCCCACCATTCCATTACAGACTCATACTGGGATTTATTTTTCCTCCATTCTTCCCAAAATGCACCAAACTTTACACAAAAGGATGCATCCAGTAATAACTTATCATTAAATTTCCAGTAGGATTTTTGAGCTTGTGTCAGTGTTAAACAAATGGAAGTACTACAGAGAGGATGGTCTGAAAACCCACAAGGTGTTATACTGGCCTTAACAGCTCTATTACAGATATTTTTACACAAATAAAACCGATCAAGTCTTGCTGCGCACAACCTATTTCCAATAGACCTGATCCATGTCGGGTGCTTAACTCTCCACACATCCAGCAAGTTACTTTTCTTTAGGATGCCGTCCAAGACACTAGCAGAGCCTAAGTGTGCTTCCTCCCCAATCCTATCTTGAATGAAATTAACAGTACAGTTAAAGTCCCCCCCTAAAACAATGATTTTCTCCTGACTAATTTTATTAAGTTCTACTTCTAGTTTATTAAAAAAATACCTGTCAATCTGTGAAAATTGGTCAATGGTGAGGATGGTGGTACTGCCCTGGGAGGGAGGTGGGCCGGTGACAAAGTCGAGGGCAATGTGGGACTAGGGGCAACTGGGGATAGGGAGTGGCTGAAGGAGACCAGAGGGAGGTGTGTGCAGGGTTTTGGCAGTGGCCCAGGCCGAGCAGGCTCTCACGAAACCTTTGACGTTCTCCGGTAGGTCCGGCCACCAGAAGCGACGCCGAATGAAGGCGGTGGTCCTTCTGGCCCTGTATGGCCCGAGAATTGGGAACCGTCTCCCGACTGGAGCACTTCGGAACGGAGGGCCTGGGGAATGAACCGACAGTTACTGGGACAAGCACTAGGCGCGGCCTGCCCGCGCAGTGCTGCCCGGACCTTCTCCTCAATGGGGAGCTGGATAACATTAAGGAAACAGCCCGGAGGGAGGATGGTCTCGGGAGGGTTCTGGGGTGCAGTACCGGTCTCGAACTGCCGGGAAGGGGCATCGGCCTTGGCATTACGGGACCTAGGATGGTAAGCCAAGGAAAAATTGAAGCGTTCGAAAAATAAGGCCCACCAAGCCTGGCGGGGATTACCGTCTTCAGGTACTCCAGGTTTTTGTGGTCTGTCCACACCAGGAATGGCATTGTGGCTCCCTCCAGCCAGTGGCACCACTCCTGCAGAGCCAACTTGACTGCCAGCAGCTCCCGGTTACCGACGTCATAGTTGGCCTCAGTAGGCATGAGGTGGTGTGAAAAGAAGGCACAGGGGTGGACTTTCCCTTCCCTGGCAGATTATTGGGAAAGCACCGCTCCCACGCCCACGTTGGAGGCATCCACCTCCACAATGAACTGCGACGCCAGGTCCGGGGTCGTCAGAAATGGGCGCAGATGTGAATTGCCGCTTGAGCTGCTGGAAGGCCTGGTCCGCCTGGTGATTCCAGCAGAACGGCTGCTTGATGGAGGTGAGTTTGGTCAGGGGAGCTGCCACCGAGCTGTATCCTCGCATAAAACGCCGATAGAAATTGGCAAAGCCCAAGAATCCTTGGAGGGCCTTGCGGTCTTTGAGTTGGGGCCACTCCAGGACGGACCGGACTTTGGCAGGATCCATCTTCAGTGACCTGGGAGAGATGATGTAGCTGAGAAACGTTGTAGAGCTGGTGTTAAACTCGTGCTTCTCGGCTTTCAGGAAAAGGCGGTTCTCCAACAGACGTTTCAGGACTTGGCACACATGCCGCATGTGCTCCTCCTGGGTGCGTGAGAAAATGAGGATGTCGTCTAGGTAGACATAGACAAACCTGCCGATCATGTACCCCAGGACGTCGTTCACTGCGGGTGCGTTGGTGAGGCCGAAAGAAACCACCAGGTACTGCCAGTTGCCGCTGGGGGTGTTAAAAGCGGTCCTCCATTCATCCCCCTCACGTATCCTCACCAGGTGATAAGTGTTCCGCAGGTCCAGCTTGGTGAACACCTGAGCCCCCTGGATGATGTCGAAGGCGGAGGACATGAGTGGCAGGGGATAACGGTTCCTGACCGTTACTTTGTTCAGCCCTCTGTAATCGATACAGAGCTGGAGCAACCCATCCTTCTTGGAAACGACGTGGAGGGCTGAATTATTCCAGCCGTGAGAGACTCCTGGACGTACTTCTCCATAGCGACCCTCTCGGGCTGAGACAGGGAGAAGACCCGCCCCCCGGGCCGCACTGCTCCCGGCAGGAGGTCGATCTCGCAATCATAGGGCCGGTGAGGTAGCAGAGACACCGCCCTAGACTTGCTGAATACCGCACCCAGGTCATGGTATTCAGCGGGAACTCGGGAGAGATCAGCCGCAGGCTCGGAAGGAAACTGAGACCCGAGCACAGGTGAGGCTGCGTGGCGAAGGCAGCGGGTAGCACAGGAGGACCACTCCAGGACTGAGCCATGCTCCCAGAGCCAGGGATGTCCCAGAACCACCGGGGATCTGGGGAAGTGGATTATAAGGAAGGAGAGGGTCTCCTGGTGGTTGCCTGAGACCAGATGCTGGACAGGAGCTGTTTGTTGTTGGATTTGGGCCAATATTTGACCCCCGAGGCCAAAGATGGTAAGAGGCCGCACCAGCGGGGAGAGAGGAACACCTCAGGAGGCAGTGGATTTGGCGTCCAGAAAGTTCCCCTCCGCTCCTGAATCCACCAAGGCGGAGGTGCGGCGACTCTGGTTGCCCCTAGAGATGGTCACCGGAATGCAGGTCCGGCAGTTGGAGGAGGCTTCGGTACTGGAAGCGCCCACTAGTGTTCCTCTGGTCACTAGGGGTTGTTGCCTTTTCTTTGGGCAGCAGATTCCGCTGGGAACTGGCAGCGAGGGTCTGGAACTCGATGGGGTATTCTGCCACCAAGCGGCTTCCCTGCCGGATCCGGGTCAGCTCCCTTCCGGCGGCAGTACCGCACCTGGTGCGGTCGAATAGTCGCTCCATCTCTGAGGGCAGGGCAGAGAAGGAGGCAACGCAAGGTAGGGGGGCTGTCCAGGCGGCGGTTCCCCAGTGGAGGGCTGGACCGGTCAGGTGGGATATCACAAAGGCCACCTTGGCAGGCTCTGTGGTGTATGTGCTGGGCTGTAGAGGGAAGTGCATCTTGCACGTGGTCAGAAACGGACTGCAGGACCCAGGGTTGCCGTTGTAGCGCTCGGGAGGTGGTAGCCGAGGCTCTGGTCCTAGACCAGGAGGTGGTGGTGCAGCAGCTCCAGCAGAAGGGTAAGGAGGCACCGTGCTCCCAGAAGTGGTGGCTTGCTGCGCAGCCAGGGCAGCAGTCAGGTGTTGGATCTGCTGCCGCTGGCGCTGGAGCTCCGCATCACGTGGGTCCATCCTGCTGGTGTCCAACAGATGGAACTTCTATCAAGAAGTGGTCGGGGGAACACCAGATGCAGGAACAAAGAGTTTATTTAAACACCAAACACTAAAGGAGAAAGGCAGGCAATAAGGCCAGAAAAAAAAACACCGTGCACATGCACTGAACAAATGGGGAAAACTAAGGTACACTGCCCAAGGCAGGGGGAAACAAAGGTAAACACTCAAAGAGTGGCTAAACTAGAAAACAAAAACTTAACCTAACCAGACTGATGGAAACACTGGGAGACTTAGACAAGGGAAGAACAAGACGTGGGTGCAGCAAAAACACAAGGCTTCGGAATCACACAAAGGAAATGCTCGGGAGGCACAGAAGCTGAGATTTCACAATGTAGCGCGAGGCAGACAAAGTTCCATCTGGAGAGCTCTTCACTCCTGCCCACTGATATACACACGGGAGGAGGCGGGGACTCGGAAGGCAATCTCAGAAGGAAACAGAAACACATGGGATTAATAAACAAATTCACGAGAACCGGGTAAACAATAATGACTCGAGACAAGACGCTGAGACGATCGATCAAACTAGACGGTTTAGATCAAAGTAATCTAAACGTGATGAGTATAAGAACACCACGAGAGAAGCAAAGGAAAGCACAGCTTAAACGTAGTTAATCAGGGAAAGCTTAGGCAGGAATTAGAAATGCTTGAAATGCTCGCATACACTAATGAGTTAATTATGGTTAATACTACGTGATAAATATTTGCAATCACCCTCAAATAAGTGCTGGTTAGTATGGGTAAGTAACGAACCTATCAGAGAACACATTCACTCAGAGTTTAGCGAGACCCAGAATTAAGCACAGGTGGAAGTAATGGATGAAATACCGCAGCCGATTCCGAATGAGGAAACTTGATTGGACAACGAGACGCAGGCATGCTCAAGGCTGTCAATTGACATCACCGGAGTTTGGGCAAGAGTGAATCAATCCTCAGACGGCAGAATGAAAGCTGAAAAATAAACCAAGAGTGAGGCACGGGAGAAAAGGCACAAGCACAAAAGTAAAATTAATAAGCACAATGACAATACAGCACACATGAGGCAGAACCATAACAATATCACTCTCTCCGCACCAACATTTGGAGCAAAGATATTAATAAATGCAAAAGAGTGATTCATTATGACAGCAATCACTATCAGGAAATGCCCTGGCACAATTTCAGTTGTACTGTCAATAGTTAACTTTAAACCTTGCACAAAAAGTATTGCCACCCCTGAAGTCACATTTGTACCATGGATAAAAACAGATTCTCCTTTCCACCAAACCCCCCAATCAAGCTCATTATTACGATCAGTGTGTGTTTCCTGAAGGAACATTACATTTGCTTTCTTTGTTTCTTTCAATCAGGTCAGAGAGCAAAACTCCTTCCCCCTCCTCTCTGCCACCGTTCATGTTTAGGAGCCCAGAGAGAGTACAGCCATGTGTGAGAGAAAAAAGAGAAAAGAAAACAAGATCAGCAAGGGTGCTCTGCTACCAAAGGTTGTGTGTTTTTTATCCATAATCTTTAAATGTTGCTCAACCAAACAAACTGAGATAGCTTTTAATCCCTAAGGATTGCTTAAACTTTCACGGTGTGCAGTGCTTTTTAAGTCGATAACGCTTCTGGGTCGAAAGGATGTCTAACCCCACAGTCTTCATGTCATGTTTGGCCGACTGAATAAATTTATTTCCATCAAGGAACATACTTAAACATTGACGGTTCTTCCTTTAGTCAAATCTAGCAAATAGTTTATATCCTCGAAGGAATACCGTTTACTCTCATCTCCCGTTTGACTAGTCGTAATATCAGATAAGAATCAGATAGCTCACCATCGTCCTCCTGCATCTTATCCAATGTATCGCTCCCTACATCGTCTTCAGTCATGACCACCTCTTCCCCTGCCCCTGAAACTGTCCCACTCATTTCGAGACTCCTGTGCAGGTTCTGCCCCTGAAATCCTGTCCGCTAACCCCGGCAATTTCATCCGCACCTTCCGTATCAGTTCCGTTTTCTACCCGGCCTTTCTTCCTTTCGCTAGACTGACCCGTATCACCCCTCTGGCTGCTACTTTTTATCCCACCGGTATGAATACCGTGGGATATAGTCATCACCCGGTCCGTCCGTCCGTCCGTCCGTCCGTAATCATTTCAGTTTCCGGAGCAGAACTCAAAAACTATACCACTTACAAACTTCATATTTGGTATGCAATTTGCCCTTAGGGTGCCATTGTGCCTTTTGCGGGTTTAAATTCCATTGGGCCCAAAAATTTTGAAATTTTCACCAAAAACGGCCCAAATTTCCTTTTGTTTTCGTTTTCGAGCAGAACTCAAAAACTATACCACTTACAAACTTCATATTTGGTATGCAATTTCCCTTAGGGTGCCATTGTGCCTTTTGCGGGTTTCAATTCCATTGGGCCCAAAATTTTTGAAATTTTCACCAAAAACGGCCCAAATTTCCAACTTTGTTTTCGTTTCGAGCAGAACTCAAAAAGTATACCACTTACAAACTTCATATTTGGTATGCAACTTCCCCTTAGGGTGCCATTGTGCCTTTTTGCGGGTTTCAATTCCATTGGGCCCAAAATTTTTGAAATTTTCACCAAAAAGGCCCAAATTTCCAACTTTGTTTCGTTTCGGAGCAGAACTCAAAAACTATACCACTTACAAACTTCATATTTGGTATGCAATTTCCCTTAGGATGCCATTGTGCCTTTTTGCGGGTTTCAATTCCATTGGGCCCAAAATTTTTGAAATTTTCACCAAAAACGCCCAAATTTCCAACTTTTTTTTTTGTTTCCGGAGCAGAACTCAAAAACTATACCACTTACAAACTTCATATTTGGTATGCAATTTCCCCTTAGGGTGCCATTGTTGCCTTTTGCGGGTTTCAATTCCATTGGGCCCAAAATTTTTGAAATTTTGCCCAAATTCCTTTTTTCTTTTTGTTTCGGAGCAGAACTTACATACCACACCACTTACAAACTTCAAATTTGGTATGCAACTTCCCTTAGGGTGCCATTGTGCCTTTTCGGGGTTTCAATACCATTGGGCCCAAAATTTTTTGAAATTTTCACCAAAAAACGGCCCAAATTTCTTTTTTGTTTTGTTTCGGAGCAGAACTTACATACTATACCACTTACAAACTCTAAATTTGGTAAGCATCTTACCATTGCAGGGTTGCATTGTTCATTCTCTGAGACTATAAATTCCATAATTTGCATTTTTCTTTCAAATATTTTAACAACAATACAACAGCGGCACTCCAGGTAGTCTACTTCCTCGCAGTGAGTGCTGGTAACATGAACAACAAGATGCTAAAAGGTGATTATACTTCTGATTGATGTTGTCATCTTCCCTGCACTTGGTGTTCGGTGTGCTTTCATCAAATATCATCATTGCACAAATCCCCTTTCCTTTGCCTTTTCAAGTATATATAAGTATTAAATTACTAAAGGGATAAGAAAGTATACAACTCTCCTGCAATCAGTAACTCACAAATTATGTGGGGACCGGTGGGATATGTCATCTTCTGATGACTCTTGTTTACCTTTTAACATCAGACCTCCCCCTCTGTCCGCCGTCTGACGTCTATCAGGCAAACTCTCCCGGCGATCGACCCCAGCCTGCTCACCTGCCTTGCTCGTGCCCTCACCGCATCTGCGTCTGGATCACTCCCCGGCTCCGGGCTCGGCGGGCCGCCCTGTGCATTCGGCGCTCCACTGGCCTGAGGAGTGGGCGCTGGGCTAGCTTCTTTTCCTTCACCGTGTTCATTCTCCCCATCTGTCATACACTCACCCTTATCTTTGTGCGGGCATGCTCGCTTCAGATGTCCGATATACTCTCACCCTTATCTTTATGCAGGCATGCTCGCTTTGGATGTCCAATATACTCTCACCCTTATCTTTATGTGGGCATGCTCGCTTCAGATGTCTGATATACTCTCACCCTTATCTTTGTGTGGGCATGCTCACTTCAGATGTCCAATATACTCTCACCCTTATCTTTGTGTGGGCATGCTCACTTCAGATGTCCGATATACTCTCACCCTTATCTTTGTGTGGGCATGCTCACTTCAGATGTCCAATATACTCTCACCCTTATCTTTGTGTGGGCATGCTCACTTCAGATGTCCAATATACTCTCACCCTTATCTTTATGCGGGCATGCTCACTTCAGATGTCCGATATACTCTCACCCTTATCTTTATGCGGTCATGCTCACTTCAGATGTCTGATATACTCTCACCCTTATCTTTGTGCGGGCCTGCGCACTTCAGATGTCCGATATACTCTCACCCTTATCTTTATGAGGGCATGCTCACTTCAGATGTCCGATGTACTCTCACCCTTATCTTTGTCTTGGGCTTGCTCATTTGTACTCTCACCCTTATCTTTGTGTGGGCATGCTCACTTCAGATGTCCGATATACTCTCACCCTTATCTTTATGCGGGCATGCTCACTTCAGATGTCCGATATACTCTCACCCTTATCTTTATGCGGGCGTTCTCGCTTCAGATGTCGATATACTCTCACCCTTTATCTTTATGCGATGTCGATATGCTCGCTTCAGATGTCCGATATATACTCTTATCCCTTATCTTTCAGATGTCCGGACATGCTCTTATCTTTTCAGATGTCTTTATGCGGGCATGCTCCTACTCTCACCCTTATCTTTATGCGGGCATGGGCAGATATGATATACTCTCTTATCTTTTGCGGGCATCAGATGTCCGATATACTCTCACCCTTATCTTTATGCGGGCATGCTCACTTCAGATGTCCGATATACTCTCACCCTTATCTTTATGCGGGCATGCTCACTTCAGATGTCCGATATACTCTCACCCTTATCTTTATGCGGGCATGCGGGCATGCTCACCCTTTCTTTAGATGTCCGCATATAGATGTCTCACCCTTATCTTTATGCGGGCATGCTCGCTTCAGATGTCCGATATACTCTCACCCTTATCTTTATGCGGGCATGCTCACTTCAGATGTCCGATATACTCTCACCCTTATCTTTATGCGGGCATGCTCGCTTCAGATGTCCGATATACTCTCACCCTTATCTTTATGCGGGCATGCTCACTTCAGATGTCGATATACTCTCACCCTTATCTCGGCATGCTCACTTCAGATGTCCGATATACTCTCACCCTTATCTTTATGCGGGCATGCTCACTTCAGATGTCTGATATACTCTCACCCTTATCTTTATGCGGGCATGCTTGCTTCAGATGTCCGATATACTCTCACCCTTATCTTTATGCGGGCATGCTCACTTCTGATGTCTGATATACTCTCACCCTTATCTTTATGCGGGCATGCTTGCTTCAGATGTCTGATATACTCTCACCCTTATCTTTATGCGGGCATGCTTGCTTCAGATGTCCGATATACTCTCACCCTTATCTTTATGCGGGCATGGATGCATGCTCACCCTTATCTTTATCAGATGTCCGATATACTCTCACCCTTATCTTTATGCGGGCATGCTCGCTTCAGATGTCTGATATACTCTCACCTTTATCTTTATGCGGGCATGCTCGCTTCAGATGTCTGATGTACTCTCACCCTTATCTTTATGCGGGCATGCTCACTTCAGATGTCCGATATACTCTCACCCTTATCTTTGTGCGGGCATGCTCGCTTCAGATGTCCGATGTCTCCACATTCCAAACATCTCAAGCTATCCGTGCTAGCAAACACCATGAACGAACTTTCCCCATGTCTTAACCGAAACGACACATCCAGCGTCTGTGAAGACGAATTTAAAAACATGGATATCTGTCTTCTAAACGACAGAACATGTTTTAATTCATTAGTCTTGAACCCCAAAGGAATCATTCTCATCAGCCCAGCAAATTGACCAAAATGCAGAAGCTCTTTTTCAATGGCTTCATTCTTTTTTCTTTTTTTTTGGGGAATTTTTCCTTCATTTGACAGATGTACAGTGTAGAGAGACAGGAAGGTTGGGGAGAAGAATGGGGGAAGACATGCAGCAAATGACCTGAGCTGGAATCAAACCCAGGTCGCTGCGGTAAGGACACAGCCTTTATGGTACGCGCGCTTAGACCGAAGAGCCACCGGGGCGCCCCAATGGCTTCATTCTCAATAAACGGGGACAAATTTGAAATTGTTACCCTCCTTGCGGGCGCGGAAAGTGGATTAACCTGTACATAAACGCCTTTAATCCATAAACCACTGGCAACTAGTTTTGTGACAAAACTAACTCTTTTAAAGAAAATCACAACGGCTTTGTTCATGCGAGAAGCCGAAACAATATTTTCTTCCCCCACCTGTTCTGCAGCAGCGAGTAGCTGATCTTCCACCTACGCACTACTCTCCGCCACACATCTCACACCGTGCCGGAGAGAAAGGTCCTTTCCCTCAGGTAGAGATGCCATTCTGGCCTCCTTACAGAAAAAAAAAAACACCAATATTCTGTCGTTAACTAAAAGTATTTCAAAACCCTGGAAGTCTTGAAATGACAACTAAACAAACAATTATATCAGTTTTGACTTTGACAGGAAAGTTTTGGATAGTATATCTAAAGTATACAGGGCCCTCTTCACACAGCCACCCTCCACCTCAGAGGGAGAGAGAGAGAGAGAGAGAGGGAGAGAGTATGGTGTGAATGAAATATGTAAGGGATAAATGACACCTGCAGGTTTCGGCACACTCCTGCTTTGATGGGACGCTCCTGGCACTCTGATGTGATCTCTGGTGTTGCAGGAGCAGCTGAAGAGCGTCGCTCATGTTTACGGTCTCAGGCAGGGGGCTCGATGGGTTTCGGAGAGGTCAGGGGTCAGGAGGCTGTGGCATTGAGCCGGAGGGCACAGATTCACACGTCAAAGGTGGCGGCCATTATGGCGACACATAGCGAGAGAGGGACGGGGAGGGAAATGAAGGAGGCTGAGGTCAAAGGTCAGACCGGAGATGGCAGATGGAGATGTTAAAGGAGATGTTGTTATTATTATTATTGATTATTATAATTATTGGTTATTATTATTATCATTAAAAAAAAAAAAAAAAGGAGCAGAGAGGGATTCTTAATGATGAGCGATGTTGAGGAAACTGCCTTTGGTTTATACGGCGGGATCTGGAAAAACTCCCTGCTTTCGGACATGTCTATAATTAGCTTTATTTCAGCTCTGCGTAAAAAGGGTTCGAAAGCAGCTGGAAAACAAGTGTCACGTGACCCCTGGGATCCTGCTCTTCCATCATCTCACACGCAACCGCTTATGCCCTGGGGACCATCTGCCATTTTCAGAGAGCCTCTGCATGAACACCAAACTGCTCGATGAGGCCAAAAAACAAAAAAATTTAAATAATGAGTTGATTGGCATCCTGCATATTTCTATTATCAGGTGCCTGTGGTAGGGTTTTTCGTTTTATTTTAAAAAGAGATGAGAAATAATACAACAAATCCAAATCACAAGTCTATGTACTACCATAAAGAATCAGAGCTGTCAAACCCATAAGTGCTGCAGTGATTGACTGTCTCACCCATAAGTGATGCAGTGATTGACTGTCTAACCCATAAGTGCTGCAGTGATTGACTGTGTAACCCATAAGTGCTGCAGTGATTGACAGTCTAACCCATAAGCGCTGCAGTGATTGACAGTCTAACCCATAAGTGCTGCAGTGATTGACTGTCTAACCCATAAGTGCTGCAGTGATTGACAGTCTAACCCATAAGTGCTGCAGTGATTGACAGTCTAACCCATAAGTGATGCAGTGCCTGACTGTCTAACCCATAAGTGGTGCAGTGATCGACAGTCTAACCCATAAGTGGTGCAGTGATTGACTGCCTAACCCATAAGTGCTGCAGTGATTGACTGTCTAACCCATAAGTGCTGCAGTGATTGACTTTCTAACCCATAAGTGGTGCAGTGATTGACTGTCTAACCCATAAGTGCTGCAGTGATTGACTGTCTAACCCATAAGTGGTGCAGTGATTGACTGTCTAACCCATAAGTGCTGCAGTGATTGACTGTCTCACCCATAAGTGCTGCAGTGATTGAATGTCTTACCCATAAGTGCTGCAGTGATTGACTGTCTCACCCATAAGTGCTGCAGTGATTGACTGTCTAACCCATAAGTGCTGCAGTGATTGACTTTCTAACCCATAAGTGGTGCAGTGATTGACTGTCTAACCCATAAGTGCTGCAGTGATTGACTGTCTAACCCATAAGTGTTGCAGTGATTGACTGTCTAACCCATAAGTGGTGCAGTGATTGACTGTCTAACCCATAAGTGGTGCAGTGATTGACTGTCTAACCTATAAGTGCTGCAGTGATTGACTGTCTAACCCATAAGTGCTGCAGTGATTGACTGTCTAACCCATAAGTGCTGCAGTGATTGACTGTCTAACCCATAAGTGCTGCAGTGATTGACTGTCTAACCCATAAGTGCTGCAGTGATTGACTGTCTAACCCATAAGTGATGCAGTGATTGACTGTCTAACCCATAAGTGCTGCAGTGATTGACTGTCTAACCCATAAGTGCTGCAGTGATTGACTGTCTAACCCATAAGTGATGCAGTGATTGACTGTCTAACATAAGTGCTGCAGTGATTGACTGTCTCACCCATAAGTGCTGCAGTGATTGACTGTCTAACCCATAAGTGATGCAGTGATTGACTGTCTAACCCATAAGTGCTGCAGTGATTGACTGTCTCACCCATAAGTGCTGCAGTGATTGACTGTCTAACCCATAAGTGATGCAGTGATTGACTGTCTAACCCATAAGTGATGCAGTGATTGACAGCTGAACAGATCGTCTGCTGCATGGACAGGGATTCTAAGAATTTTTCTCACTTTCTTTGGTGCAATTTTAATGGATTTTTTTTTTAAATTAAAAAAAATCAGAGGTGGAAGGGTTTTTCTGGGGCAGGCGGGGATGATTACCAACTAAGTTTTTTTTTTAAATATGGCCCAACACAGCTCTGTGAAGATATGACTCATGGGACTTTGCAGAGTGTAGTACCTGATTGATATTGAACTGCCCACATAAAATGCGCATGAGCAAAGGTTTCGTGGCTTTTTGTTTCACTGGAATCCGCTCTGCTTTGGGCAGAAAACGTCAGCAAGTGATTAGTTTCCTTTGTAATGCGTGGGAATAAATTCAGGGCCTTGCGTTGGGTTTCAGCCCGGTGTGGATTTATCTCAGAGGAAGAGTCATTGGCTGTGCTGTGGGGGGGGGAAGTAACAGGATCTGGGGGCCCTGAGAGCGAACACGTGGAATCCGGGACACTGGAATGCCGAGGTCCTGCAGAGACACCCCCCCCCCCCGGAGTGAAGCGAGCAGGGCCTATACCCTCGATAGGCCTTCCCCTGCTTCGGGTCACCTGACGCTGCGCTATAGGTTACCTGCATCCAATAGCAGGAGGACTAAAATGGCCTGAAAGATGAGAGGACTCGTCTCACTGCAGTGCTCTGTGTGTGAGCTGGGGCTGCGCCAGTGTCCGCTATCTCCGCCAGGTATTTATCACGGCACTGGGCCACAGCCCTGAAGGTTTAGTATAAATTTAACTGTGTAAAGATGTTTTTTTTTTTTTGCTGTTTTCTTTATTGAAAATATATATGATTGTACTGGAGCTGGTCTGTATGTGATTATCTGTAGCAACTGGTGCATCAGCATTAGAGGACTCTGTAAAGAATAGATTATCACCTATTCCTGATCTCGCAGCTTACAGTGTAAAATCAAAGGGATTTTTCCCCCATTGAACACAAGCACTGAGACTCACACCCTGATCTGTAGAAATCCACAAAAACTCCAAGTAGCACAAAATAAATTGGTGAGAGTTGTGCTGGGGCTGGATTACAGGAGCTGTGTGGAATAATAGAGCCCCAAGTTACCTCACTAACTATTTTACCAAGTTAGAAGATGTACATACTTACAACACCAGAGCAGGGGCAACTAATCTAACACTCTATAAATTTAAAACTATGATGGGTAAGGTTTCCTTCTTATGCAGCTGCTATAGAGTGGAATAAGCTGAAGTCTGAAATAAAAGAAACATGGAGATATGCGTAACATAGAGA
This sequence comes from Gymnothorax javanicus, assembly GCA_029692085.1. Taxonomy (NCBI): domain Eukaryota; kingdom Metazoa; phylum Chordata; class Actinopteri; order Anguilliformes; family Muraenidae; genus Gymnothorax; species Gymnothorax javanicus. The sequence goes on along the minus strand of CM056196.1, from coordinate 218,635 downwards.
TATTTAAGAAAAAGGTCAAGTACATGCTGCTAGATAACATCCCTCGATTATGATAAGGTAATTTTAATTAATTTAATTCTTAAAGAAATACTGCTGCCAATCCTACCACATGTAATCATGGACATTGACCAACTGTTTCCATCTTGTACATTGAGTGTGTGGACTTTATGAACGTCAGGGACCATGATGGAAATAAGTCCTGGACTTTCTTGTGTTATCCCTGACAATCTCTCATACATGTGACTGTTTTTATTATTAGCACTTGTATTTGTAATTGTCATATAAACTAAACTAAACACTCATATTTATTAAACAAGTGAATTTGTTTCTGAAGATTTTCCTAAATGTCGAGATAGTTCTCAAAAATTGATACATTTTTAGCTCTCAGTAAATGTGTGAGTAAATGTCTAAGCCGATCAATTTATTACAGAGTATTTTCACTGTTGTTGAAATAATTGTTTTTCTTAAAGTCCGTAGCACTGGGCTACTTATCCTCAGGGATGCGCAGCTCCATTTTACACCAAACATTCATTCTTTCATCTTTACAGGTATTGCGCAGTTTGTGCTATTTATTGGGAATATGATGCTTGAAGTACGGAACACACAGAAATGCGGATTAATGAATTGTGTATCAGTGTAGTACCACCCCCCCACACACACACACACACACAAATACACACACGAGTCACGAGAGGAGGCCCCTCCCACACACACGAGTCACGAGAGGAGGCCCCTCCCACACACACGAGTCACGAGAGGAGGCCCCTCCCACACACAGGAGTCACAAGCGGAGGCCCCTCCCACACACACGACTCACGAGAGGAGGCCCCTCCCACAGACACGAGTCAAAGGCCCCTCCGAACCCGAGAGCAGGACGGGACGCTCAGATGCCTCCTCTCCTGTGTGCCCTTGCTCTACCCGTCTTAAAGAGGGCCAATTCAAAATTCATATGGGTTTAGAGGGGTGTGAGTTTTTAAGCTACATACCTAATTAGATTTTTACCCATATGAACCTGTGTGAATGTTAAAATGCCCTCTGAGAGACAGGTAGGCTGATACCAGGCTAAACCACATCAGCCCTTATTCAGTCCAACATGGGATTCAGAGGCAGGAATATAGAGTACCCCATCTGCTATGCGTTAAATCAGTTCTTATTTCCCCAGAGTGTAATCCTATGAAACGTTCCACTTGAGTATTAGAAAATGCACACAGGTCTGGTTCAGAGCCCCTTTATAGAGTGATGGAGATGTTTGTTTTCAACTCACTGCTGTTCTTCTTCTCTGGGAATTTTTCCCTGGATTTCCTACTACAAACAGTACTGGGCAGTTACTGCCAGTGGAGCTCTGCCACTGAATCTGTTTAGCCTTGCGTTGCAATATCTGGATCACGATGAAGACTGTGATACATGATCTTTCATCACCTCATAATGTCTGCATGACATCACCATATTGTACTTGTTTGGCGGTTGGGCTGTGGCTACCATAGATGCAGAAGGTGGAAATCTGGTGACTGTGATTTTCATCAGCTGTCAGACGGAGGTGAGATACAGAGATAAGAGGGTTCAGCTGGAGATGCAGGGGCGCGGGATGAGGGCGACTGTTTGACCATATTGTTTCTTTAGATCTGGGAGATCTATATAACAGAAGGTTAACCCTTCCTCTCCTCTTCTGGGATTCTGTCTGTGATGGACCCTCCGTGGCGCACAGTTTTTCCCGTGCTGGAACACACAGGTTTCACCAGCTCTGCTGAACTGTTAGATCAGAGATTATCTGGTACAGATGTGCTCTCTTGCATCATTTTTACAGTACTGTGCCCATGATCCTTCCTACCGAGATTCACACTTCCATCCCCATTCACCTCCTGTTTGTCTCTCGGTCCCAACAGTAGGACGTAGGAGTCAGGCAGTGACCCCTGGACTGGGGTTGGAGACGCGCTTAGAAGAGGACTGGAAGGACGTAGATTAGGACCTGGGTACCCTAAACATAGCTGTTCACTTTTCCTGATGGTGAAATATGCAGAGCCACAGGGCCGGAGCGATCTCCTGATGCCTTCAGCTCTGTTCATCGGCCGTGGATCTCTATCTCTGTTCATCATGTCTGGATCAGATTACTGATCATCTCCGTCCATCACCTGCCAAACAGGTGCCCTTTCTCCAATGGAGATGATAGATGTGATTAAGGTATTATTACCTCAACACTCTAATGCTTGTCTCACCATCGATAGCTGAAAGTAATGGAGTTCTTTGATTTTGAAATTTCTAAAAAGTACTCTTTAAAGGGTGAGAGTTCCTGCTGCCTGATCACCATGTTATACTTCCCTCTTTGTGTTCCAGCCTTCGTGAGATTATCCTGATCCAGTTCTGTATCTGGGTATAGATATTATTCTTATGTCTTGACTTGAATAAGACTTTAACAGAAATAAATTACAAGCACAGCACCACGTTTACATGTGAACATCAGATACATCGAGCAGCAGACACACTGTTTTAAGAGAGTATAGAATTTGGCCTGGATGTTTTTATTTTAACTGTCGACAGAAAAAGGTTGATTTTCAAAGGTCACAAGCTACTTGTGGGAAAGGGCCAGAATAATATAAATGCTCAAATTTTTCACTTAACCTTTCTACTAAGTTGGTTTGAAGTCAGAAAAAGCATTTTTTTCATATTGTAGGAAATGTCAACATACATACATATTCTGTATCTGCTGGTTGCAGCGCTTCACTGCAGCTCCATCACACTTATGCTGAGATAAATATTCAATCCCAGGATGCCATGTCTTTATGGCCACAGAATTACCACAAATGGAAAATATATAAATCTTGTACATCATTTCATACACATTTCCCTGTAATTCAGCAGGACATATTTGGGATTGTTGGAAACCTTGGGTCTGCGGTTCCACAGGCTTGAATGCAGCAGCTCTTTCTTATGTTGAATCAGTAGCCTTTATGGGGTTGAATGATGTGTTTGTGTTTGCAGAAGATAGCTGGGTGGCTCAGGGATTATTGTATGTGATATGATGCAGGCGTGGCCTGACCTAAAGGACACAGTGAACTGTAACAAACATAGCTGGAAGCAATGTTGTTATTAAAGTGTTAGTTTTCATCTAATTTAACAAGTTTGCTGAAACGGGTTTTTCACCTCTGGCTCGGTGTCTGCTTGAAATGTGCCTGTTGTTGCCTCTGTCACTTTGACTTCAGTCGCACTCTATACACTCTCTGCATGCTTGAGTGTGACCTTAAAGGTCCCCTATCATGTCACTAGGTTTGCAGCCAATTAGCCATGACAAGCTGTTTCAAAATCTAACCTTTGTGACATCACATGGGGGAGTGACCACCCAGAAGCATGAAGGACAGATCATCTTCAGTCAACCAGTTAATAATTTTCTTCATTATTCAGGGTAGTCTCTCTGCCCGGTGATGTCGTGAAGGACTGATTTTGAGATGGCTTGTAATTGCTAATTGTCTTTGAGCCTGGTGACATGATAGGGGAATTTAATGAGCCAGCCGGTGTTTTGTAAACATCCTGCAGGAGAGTCGCTGTAACACTGGAGAGATTACAGGTCACAGCAGCAGGGATTAGGCCAGCCTTTGGTCTGGGATTTCTTGGCTCCATTTCCAGCTAATTTGTCCAGCAGCAGCGTGGTTGTTGCATTCTGGGAAGGATCTGATGTAGAACGGAGGCTGGAGCTCCAGTGCCTATCTTAGGCTGCAGTATTCGGTCTCCTCAGACCATGGCAGATTGCATGCTAACCTTTACCTGGTCTGTAGCTGAATGTGGGTGGTCTGTAGCCTTGAAGGTGCATGACTGATGCTCAGGAGGTTGGTGGGAGAAGCGCTAGCGTAGCCGCAGTTAGGTTAGTTCTGTCCTTTTTCCCTTCGTGCAGCTGTTAACACCGCATTGCTCAAGGGCGATTGATCTCCACTTCATCCAATCAACTGTAAGCTCCTTTGGATAAAAGCAACAGCTGAATTAACCATAATTTAGCGTGACCCTGTGATTTACTTTTCTCTCTTCAGCATCTTAGACCATCTCGATCTGGTCTGAATACAGTGATGATGTTTGCTGTAAATGTGGGCAATAGATCAAGAAATCAAAAGGAAATTAAGCCTTAGTTCCTGTTCTGTTATTTTATTATGTAATTATGTACTATTCATAGGTACCAAAAACGTCACTTCCGATGTTCCCACCGCCATATTTGTGTCCGATTCCTCTTTCCTCCCTCGCTCATGACAGCGAACACGGTACATTTAAATGAGGAAGAGAGTCAGCGTTATTCATTAAAAAAAAAAAAAATCAATAATCGGTTGTGATCCATGTTTTGTACCCCTTATTTTATTATGTCTGTAACCATTTGCGAAGCGTCCTCCCCAACTAACATTTCCTGATATTTATATGTACCTTGAAAAAGTATGGGTGCCAATCAATATGCAGCTGCAGGACTCGTGAGCAACACTAGAACCTGGAGACAAAAAATATCTCCGTGATAATAGGACATTAAGTAATTCAGCAACTATTAGCAGCCATGTTATCTTGGCGGTGATTAAGTCTTAAGTGCTACTTTTAGCTTGTTTGTTTTGAAGTAGGCTACAGTTGCGACTTCTCATGTGGTGTATTATGGTCATTTGCCTATTCTGATCTTAAAAACAACGGACTACCACACGTTTTTCAATTTGCATATCAGTATTTATTTGAACGATTTTGTTACCAGTTGCAGGTTTAGGCAGTTTAATGTTTTCTTCTGTAGCTATTCTGTTTCCCAATCTTAAAAAGGTAACCTAGCTAATACTCCAGGCTGTTTATTTTTACTGGCAGGTCTAAACTAATTTGTCGCTATTTTAAAACGGTGCTTTCTGTGTCAAACCATCAAACGCAAAGAAACGTTCGCTAGAAATGAAACGTTAAAGATAGAATCATATGTTAATGAATGCGATATGCCACTGTTTGCAGTCTGTACTGCAGTCAGTACTGCTTAGCAAAACTAGTGTTTGTCTAACACAACGTATATTAGCAAAAGTTATGTCTTCACTCGTTATAATACAGTCTCGCTAAGTTTGCCAACATTACCATTAAGATAAGCGAAACTTCCAAGGAATATTCGTGCAGATAACGTAAGAGCAATCACAGGAGCAAATGCATGTGATTATATCTCGCAGGTAAGCATGCCTAAGTTACCGTTTGTAGCTGACCCATGCAAGTTCTGTAATGTTACGCTACCTAGCAAGCAACAATGTTAGTTACTGCTTTGTCTCCTAAAATATCCAGAACTGGTTTGACAACTGAACAATTAATAGCGCGACTCAATGACGGTATCCCTGTAAGTTAATTAACTGTATTTGAGCGTTTAAAGGGTTTCCCTAGAGTTTTTTTTTTTTGCCAAGGGCTGCTAAAGGATAAAAAATAATTATTAGCTAAGTTGAAGACAAACGCAACTTGCCGAAAACAAAGCGCTGACAGCACAATGGAGTTAGATGCAGGCTGCCAGTGGTCCCTTCTGATGGAAGCCAACCATTTATTCTGCCAGTTTAGAGAAGTCTTTCGCGATGGAATTAAACTACAGTTTGGAGATTCTCTGACAACTGTTGTTACAGCAAACTGTACAACAAATCTCGGGCATATTGGATTCACTTCATTTTAGTATTTCCTACATCTGCATGTCTCGTCTGCCAACTGTAGTCAATGGCAGTGGAATGCAGCTGTGACCATTTCGGACACAAATATGGCAGCGCGAAAGCACAGTGACGTCACATGGTCCCTATGAATTAATGCACCTAGGAGATAACAGAGAAGTGTATTCTCCAACATCTGAAAGCCTCCGGCTTTTGGCGCCAGTGACAGGTGCATGAGGTCATGATGAATGACTGGCAGGGACACCAGCCAATCAGGGAAATGCCTTTATCAGTGGAACACCCTTCAAACCTCATAGCCAACGAATAATAGCTTTAAAGCATCTTTATATTTCCAGTGGACTGGCATCCAGGGAGAGAAAGAGCCGTTTCCTGCTCCAGGCGTTAAATATGAAGTGAAATTTTGTTTTCTGTCCTTAGAAGAAGGTTACAGTTGTGATTGTTAATAGATGGTTTGCATATACAGAAAATCACTGAAATATGAGGCCCAAGAATATCAAAGGAAAATAAGGCTTTAACTCCACAAGAGACTGCGGTGTGTATTGAAGAAGCTTTGAAAGGTAAAATTAACCCTTGAGGCACAATAGTGATTTCTATGGTACTGGGGCGCATGGGGTCTGGCTGTCCTGTAGCTGTGCTGTAGCTGTGCTGATTGGCTGTCCTGTAGCTGTGCTGTAGCTGTGCTGATTGGCTGTCCTGTAGCTGTGCTGACAGCCGTAAAGGGGTGCTGTACAGTCGACTTTCCGTCACCCAGGGGATGTATGGGAGGAATTGAGCCAGTTGAGGTGGCTGTGTTCATTCTCTGGGCAGCCTCTGTTTGCCATGGAGGCACCTCTGTAGATCGGTATGACTCGGTCTCCTCCACCTACCCTCAGTCGCTGCTTATGGCTGCAGAGACACAAAATGCCGCTGGTTGGCACCAGTAGTCCCACAGGAGAGTGGCAAGTGCTATTGACTCTCCAGAGCAAATAGCAGGGGGCGTACATGAGCATGCTTGTAAGTATTTCATGAATTAGGTTTCAAAATTTGGTGGGATTAGATGAACCACATTTAGGAGAATGAAAAAGGGAAGGAATACCGGCTACATGGCAACAAAATTATCTTGTTTCCATGCAGAATCAGAATTGTATTAGAAAGACGAAGCCTTTGTGAAATAGAATATAGGGAAATCATTTTCAAAAAAGCAGGCAACAGATTTTTAATAACGACTTTCCTGTTATCTGTAAAAGCAGCAAGGTGTTCTGTGTTTACCTTTCATTACAGCAGCAGGAACATAACGCGCCGGTCTTTTGAAATTTTTCAATTTTAAAGATAAACGGGTTATTTAGATAACGGCTCCGCATAGACATCGCAAACTGAGTATAGCAGCTCGGTGTGGTTTTAGAGAAGCGAGTAATTTCAGCTCTCCAAGAGAGTGCTTCTCTCCATCTTTATATCTCACTCTCTAGTGGAATATACTCTGTTCTGTTGTATCCAGAGTAGGGCTTTGTTATCTAAAGCGTCCTGGTATCAGGATGTAAATTGACTGGCTTAATTTGAAAAAAGGAAAACAACATTTTTTGAAGAACTCAGAGCGGGAATATGTCTCTGTGATTTTCCAGTACCACCGGTGCTCAATGACACGGAAATCTAAAGCGCGTGTTGGCTTAGGACCTTACCCAAGTATTCAGCGACTGTGGGTCAGATCCTCTGCTGATTAGAGCTCAAAGTCCATCCAGCCCAACACTGATGCAGATTCAATCCAGAGTCACTGCCTATCTGTGTTTATTCAAATTGCATTTGCGAATAGTAATATTTCGACTCTGTGTTTAAGATGGCGTGATCATACGTTTAAACAGACACATTTATGCACATGTACATTGGAGAACACACACTCACATAAACACACACAAACAGGACCACACACATACATTGACATAATGATACACTCAGTGATAGGATCACTCACAGGAAAACAGACAAATGCGCAGACACACCCATCGATATGTATGCGTACACACAAACACACACACACATACGCACACACAAACAGGCAGCCTATAATGTACTTCGCTCTCCCTATGGGCAGGGTTCAGTTTATCAGAGCACCACTACACTTCATTTTCCACTGTTAAACCTTTATGGGAGGCAGTCTCGCTGGGGCGTTTTCTTAAGTTAATGATCGGATGTGGTTGTAGCGCAATAAGACAGGCCGTGAACGAACAGGAAGCTGGGGTGAAATGGCGTCCCTACGGGGGATGGGGGGGGCAGTGCTGTGCGGGGTGGGGGAGGCAGTGCTGTGCAGAGCGGAGCTGCTGGAGGAAATAAATGGGCCTTACGGTCAGTCGTAGGACACGCACCTGAACTCCGCTGGATAGAAGAGCGTTACAGTGTTCTGATTAGGTAATATCTGCTTGCTGGGGTGGCAGGTGGAGGTGGGCAGGGTTTAGTGGGACACACTGGATTGAGCATGCTCGGCTCTGCCCCCTGACCTGCCTCTTTTTGGGGCTTATGTGAGACTATCATGAGAGGCAGAGGCTGGACGAAAATTTGTCTGTGCTTTGTAAAGTGATGAAGAGAGAGAGAGAGAGAGAGAGAGAGAGAGAAAGAGAGAGAGAGCGAGAGAGAGGGAGAGATGGGGGGAGAGAGTTGATATAATTTATCCATTCACTTTCCTCAGATGTAAATCCTGGCTTAATTCAGTTTAAGATGTGCCTAATTTCATTTAGTTCATTTCAGTTGTTCTGTGTCGTTTCCTCTGGTCGTTCCTTCAATTGTTTCAATTAAACTGAGATGTAAAATCTTCATCGCCCTGATAGGCAGGAGACACATTGGCACATCTGTTGCAACGACTAACAAAAGCAATATTCACTGCAAACTTTGCTTAGTCTAACAGTACACTGCGATACAGCAACAAGACCAGTCAATTCCAATAAATAAAGTCCATAACAGTGAAGATTTTAGGACAGATTTGTTATTGTGCTAAAGTATTTTCCGCCCAGTTCCTGAGAGAGCAGAATGCGCTTTCTGCTGGGTCATCACTCTGGGGGTTTGAGTGTAACATCTGCTGGTGAAATCTGTAATGTAATACTGTAATATATGTCTCTCCAAACCCTTCTACAGATACCCTCACCCGAAAGCTCCAGGTGTTCTCCATATATCTCACCTGTCTGCCTGAAATGTGACCGGACCCTCAGAGCATTTCTTACTTCGCTCCTTCCCCCCCCCCTCTCTCTCTCTCTCTCTCTCTCTCTCTCACTATCCCCCCCATCTCTTTTAGCAGTACTGAGCAAAGCTCTTAGGCACCACAGATTTATATATTTAAGTTCGCAGTTTTCCTCTTTAGTGTTGCTAATGATAAAATGCACATTTGAGATCCCCCCCAAAAAAAATCGTGAATTAATGTTTCAATGTCATTTAAGAATGCAAATGACAGAGCCCTGATTGCAACATCGTCAAGGCTGTCTGGGATAACATGGAGAGACAGACGCAAGTGAGAACATTCTGACAAGTTCTCCTGGATATGCTAGGAACAACTTAGTGGCCAATTACCTTACATTGTATAAAATATAGAACTCTTGGGTAGTGTGCCTAATTTTTTGCACTGTTCCCTGATTGTTAATCACACAATTTTATTATCTTTTTTTTTAGCCATTTACGATAGTTTTCTCTCTTTGTCCGATCATGTTTGTATCGGCTTGTTTTAGTGGTTTATAGTAATCTGTGTGCCATGTAAAGCGACTTTCAGTCTAACACTGGTACTATATCAATAAAAGTTATTTATTTTTCCATTTTTATAATCTCTCTCTCTCTCTCTCTCTCTCTCTCTCTCTCTCTCTCTCTCTCTCTCTCTCAGAAGTGAGTACACCCCTCACATTTGGACAATTAATATATTTTATCTTTTCAAGGGACAATGTTGCAGAAATGAAACTTGAATATATTCTAGAGTAGTCATTGTACAATATGTGTAGTAGTGTAGATTTACTGCACTGTCCAAATAACTGAACAAACAGTCACTATTTCCAAAATGGGTGGCAACAAAAGTGAGTACACACCCCAATTGGCAATGGTCAACCAAGCAATGAAACATGTCTTATTCATCATGTTCATGCTTTTGTCTGTTCGACTGGGATATATGAGGTTGTGTAACATGTGTTGAAGGTGTAAATTGTGGTGCTTTGGGTGCATGCTCTCGTTCTGGTCACTGGATGGTCAACATGGCACCTCATGGGAAAGAACTCTCTGAGGATCTGAAAAAGAGAATTGTTGCTCTCCACAAAGATGGTCTAAGCTATAAGAAGATCTGTGAAACCATGAAACTGAGCTACAGCATGGTGGCCAAGGTAATCCAGCGGTTTTCCAAGACGGGTTCTGCTCGGAACAGGCCTCGTCAGGGTCGACCGAAGAGGTTGAGTCCTAATGCTCTGCGTCAGGTGCACAAGTTGGCTTCAGAAAACAGAAGCAGGAGTGCTGGCAGCATTGCTAACGAGGTTGCAGCAGTGGGAGAACAGCCTGTCAGTGCTCAGACCATACGCCGTGCACTGCACCAAGTCGGTCTGCATGGCCATCGGCCAAGACAGAAGCCTCTTCTGAAGCTAGCCCACAAGAAAGCCCGAAAACAGTTTGCTGAAGACAACCAGTCCAAGAACATGAACCACTGGAACCATGTTCTGTGGTCTGACGACACCAAGAAAAACTTGTTCGGCTCAGATGGTGTCCAGCATGTGTGGCGGCGCCCTGGTGAGGAGTACCAAGACAAGTGTGTACTGCCTACAGTCAAACATGGTGGTAGCAGCTTCATGGTCTGGGGCTGCATGAGTGCTTCTGGTCCTGGGGAGCTGCGCTTTATTAATGGAATAATGGATTCCAACATGTACTGTGACATTCTGAAGCAGAACATGATGCCGTCCATTCGGAAACTGGGCCGTACGGCAAATTTCCAACATGATAACGACCTCCAAAATAACAACTGCCTTCCTGAAGAAGCTGAAGGTGAAGGTGATGGCGTGGCCAAGTATGTCTCCAGACCTGAATCCCATTGAGCACCTGTGGGGCATCCTCAAGAGGAAGGTGGAGGAGCAGCAGGTGTCCAACATCCACCAGCTCCGTGATGTTGTCATGGAGGAGTGGAGGAGGATCCCAGCAACAACCTGTGCAGCTCTGGTGAATTCTATGCCCAGGAGAATCAAGGCAGTGCTGGACAACAATGGTGGTCACACTAAATATTGACACTATGGACACAATTTGGCATGTTGATGGTGAGGTGTACTCACTTTTGTTGCCACCCATTTTGGAAATAGTGACTGTTTGTTCAGTTATTTGGACAGTGCAGTAAATCTACACTACTACACATATTGTACAATGACTACTCTAGAAAATATTCAGGTTTCATTTCTGTAACGTTGTCCCTTGAAAAGATATAATAAATTAATTGTCGAAGTGCGAGGGGTGTACTCACTTTTGTGAGATACTGTATATATTTGGGGTGTAACGTGGTACGTGTATTCGTCCCGAACCATCACGGTACGGACGTCTCGGTTTGGGTCCTGTGGTCACACGATGAATACGTCTGAGTGGGGGAAAAAAAATGTCATTCGCAGTGGCAGCGGTACCCACACTCCAATCCAGGGGTCGGTAATGTGCGTAAATGCGCCATTACACAACTAATACAGAAGAAGAAAAAGAGACGCTTTGACAAGTTCAGATGACTCGCAGCAGTTTAAGGACCCGCCTGCCCCTCAAATTTTGTATTCCCAGTGGATTACAACCACATACACTCAAATGATTACAACAGCAGTGCGGTCCACGAGGGGTTTGAATTTTGAAGCGACATGTTAGAAAACTGGCGACAGGTTAAAATTTCACGGCGATTGGTTTGAAAAACCAGAAGTATGTAATGACACAAATCAATAATTTCATTATTTACACAAGAAAGAAACGACAAAATTTCAGAATTTATTTATTGACACGCAGAATACTTGAAATGGGGAACATAAATTTTCCTTTAAATGTGTACGCACCTTTTTATAAAAGAAGGAATGCATCGGACGATTGCGGCTGGCTAGCGAGCTGCATGCTGCAAGCAGAGTACAGCCATTGAGAAATCTCTCTGCGGTGACGATACTAAACTCGTGCATGGCGAAAGTTTGCTATTATCGTAAACTTACCAGCTCTGTATATACTATGATCTACGGAGCCCGGGAAGAACTATGGCATGAAAATAAAAATTGCGGTTACGAGATAGAACTTGTAATTTAATTAATTGGTTTCTTCGGTTTAGTGAATGAGATCAGTGTTCCCACAATTTACTTTACTCACAGCCACTCGATGTAAGTTGTTCCCTCAATTTAATTAAGTCCTTCCCACGATTTCATGAACTCAAATCGAGGAAACGACTTGTATCACGTGGCCATGAGAAAACTAAATCGTGGGAACAACGTGTATCTCCGGGCCAAATATAAATGCTTTTTTTTTTTTTTTCCAAGTCCTGCACTTCGCGGGCTCTGTAGTTATCCACGATGTGAGTTAGTGCCTCGAGAATCCGATCGCATTACATGGTGCGGCAGGGACGCTGCATCTCATCAGAACGAATGATTGATGATGCAAGTGCAGAGCAGGGGCTTGCACTGTTACATGTACACTGTAGAACTTTGGACTCTGGACGTGGGTACGTTCCTAACTGCGTGTGTGAAAATATTGCACGCAGCTGGGCTTCTAGTGTGAATCCATGCGAAGAGCTGCTTGCTCATGTTCATGCCTTGCATTCTCAGTTTTTCTCAGTCGCTGACTTTGCTTTAAACACATGCATTTTGCTATTCATCAAAGAAAATATAATTTCTGTGATTAGTACTTCAGAAAAAAACAAGACAGAATTATTGAGACTACCTTTTAATTTAATCATAACAGAGTCAATTTACACTCATAACATTTACTAAACACTAAACTTAAAACATTCAAATTTTGAGATATTTAATCACTGGCGACTTGAATTCTTAAGAAAATGTATGGACTCTCAACAACAGTATCATAATCACCCCATTAAACCCATTCATCACAGTTGAGAAGTCCTGTTGTTGAGTCAAGATTCATTACCGAACTCGTACCGAACTGTGACCCCAGAACCGAGGTAAGACCCAAACTGTGACACCCAAAGTTGGGATACCGTGTAAAATGTAAATGAAAACAATGCAATGATTTGGAAATCTCATAAACTGACATTTTATTCAAAATAGAACATAGACAACATATCAGATGTTGAAAGTGAGACATTTTACCATTTCATGAAAAATATTAGCTCATTTTGAATTTAATGGCAGCAACACATCTCAAAAAAGTTGTGATTGGGCCATGTTTACTATTGTTTAGTATCCCCTCTTCTTTTAACAACAGCCTGTAAACGTCTGAGAACTGAAACGACCAATTGCGGAAGTTTTGGGAGAGGAATGTTGTCCCACTCTTGTCAGATGTAGGATTCTAGCTGCTCAACAGTCCTGGGTCTTCTTTGCCGGATTTTTCGCCTTATAATGCACCAAATGTTTTCTATTAGTGAATGGTCAGGACTGCAGGCAGGTCAGTTCAGCACTCAGACTCTTCTACTGCAAAGCCATGCTGTTGTGATGGATGCAGGATGTGGTTTGGCATTGTTTTGCTGAAATATACAAGGCCTTGCCTGAGACAGACGTTGTCTAGATGGGAGCATATGTTGTTGTAAAACTTCCATATACTTTTCAGCATTGATAATGCCTTTCCAGATGTGTAAGCTCCCCACACCATAGGCACTAATGCAACCCGATACCATCAGAGATGTAGGCTTTTGCATTATGGATGGTCCCTCTCCTCTTTAGTCCGCACGACATGGTGTCCGTGTTTCCAAAAAGAATTTCAAATTTTGATTCATCTGACCACAGAACAGTTTTCCATTCTGGCTCAGTCCATTTTAAATGAACTTTGGCCCAGAGAAGGCGGCAGTGTTTCTGGATCATGTTCACGTGGCTTTTTCTTTGCATGATACAGCTTTGGCTTCTATTTGTATATTGCACGGCAAACTGTGTTCACAGACAGTGATTTCTGGAAGTGTTCCTGAGCCCATGCAGTGTTTTCCAGTGCAGAATCATACCTGTTTTTAATGTAGTGCCGCCTGAGGGCCTGAAGATCACGAGCATCCAATATTGACCTTCGGACTTTTCCCTTGCGCTCAGAGATTTCTCCAGATTCTCTGAATCTTTTGATATTATGTACTATAGATTCAAAGTCATCGCAATTTTACAATGAGGAACAATTTTTAGATGCAGGTTTTTGCAGACTGGTGAATCTCTGTCCATCTTTACTTCTGAGACTCTGCCTCTCCAAAATGCTTTTCTCTGTTTTTCAGCTTATGGGTATCAAGCACTACAAGCAGGACCTCTCAACTTTTAAAACTGAATTACTCCCAAGGTTATTATCACACAGTAATCAATCATGTATTTAATGTACAGAATCTAAACTAATTGTATATGTGTAAATATGTGCTTTTTAAAATAATTTTTTTATATTTTAAGGTGTTTTTTTTTCCAAAACTTATTTTAGCATTCTCTTCTGTAACAAGAGGCTCAAACTTTCCTCACATTCTCCTCCCTATCATGGCTCTAAGGTGTCAGATACTAATCATCTTAACATTTTCTGACAGATAAGAAAGTAAGTAAAACAGCCATATCAAATTTGCCATCAGTTAACAATTAGTAATCAGGATGTCTGTTTCTCCATTTCACATGAGGTCCAGACCCCTTGGGTCTGTTGGCCATCACCCTGACAACCAGATTATAGATAAAGACGCATGGAGTTGATTACCTGGAAGCACTTTGTCTAAACTAACTTTGTATACAATTTCATTGATAAAGATGCATATTTTCTGGGTAAACCAGGCACCTTTAGGAATCTCACAGTGTGTAATTGCCAGTCGGTTGGTGAAGGTCTTTTTGCCCTACTGAGCTGCAGATTACTTTCTTCATATCTAAAAGTAGGTTTTCTTCTATGAAAGTTGTATATTCTGAAAGCACCTTTTGAGAACTACACTTTTATCAAAATTCTGACTTTGAAAAGTTAAATACAGCATTTTTGTAGCCTTTTTCTTTGAATCTCCTTCTCTGTAATTGTTAGGCAGTCAGAGGCTCGAGGTAGGCTGCTAGCAGGATAGGTCAGCAGAACAACAGGCCTCTATTCTGCTGGTCTTTAATATTTTCTCATGAAAATTATATGGCTAGAAAGCACTTTTTGAGAACTACATTTTGATCAAAATTATACCTTTTAAATGTTAAAATAAGCAGATTTCTAACCTTTTTCTTGAACCTCCTTGTTTGTAATTGTTAGACCAGGGATACTCATTCTTTTCCAGAATGAGCCGCAGTGGGTGTAGGCTTTCATTCTAACCATGCAGTTACACACCTGATTCTACTTATCAAGGGTCTATGGCAAAAGCTTTAAGGGTTGATTAGTAGAATCAGGTGTGCAACAGGTTGGATAGAGTGAAAGCTGCACCCACTGTGGCTCATTCTGGAAAAGAGTGAGTATCCCTGTGTTACAGTCAGACTTGAGGCAGGCTGCTAGCAGCAAATGCCCTAGAGTAGAAGCTGCTTGCTGCTGTTGCTTCTCATAGCCTGTTACACATGTGTACCCCAAAAGCTGAAAAAGTGTTTTTTTATACCCAGGCATATTACTGACCTGTTGCCAATTAACCTTATCAGTTGCAAATGCTCCTCCTGTTAGGGATGAGGTCAGGTGGACACCAGGCGCAGGATCCAGAAGAGTTTATTACAACACAAAAACACTCGGAGGAAATAGGCGCACAGGCCAGAAACAAAACACCGTGCACATGCACTGAACAACAGGGGAACTAAGGTACACTGCCCAAGGCAGGGGGGAACAGAAGTACTCACTCAACGAGTGGCTAGACTAAGGAAACAAAAACTGGAACTAACTAAACTGACGGAAACACTGGGAGACTTAGACAAAGGGCAGACAAGACGAGGGCACACGAGGCTAGGGAAAACTCAGGAAGCAAAACAAAGTCCCGTCTGACGGTCTATTCTTCTTCCCCACTGATATACGCATGGAAGGAGGCGGGGAAACGGAAGACAATCCCAGGTGGAAACAGAAACACATGGGATTAATGAAATTCATGAGGACAGGGTAACAATAATGACTCGAGACAAGACGCTGAGACGATCAATCAAACTGGACAGTTTAGATTGAGGTAATCTAAACGTGACGAGTAAAAAGCACCACGAGAACAGCAAAGGAAAGCATAGCTTTAAACGCAGTTAATTAGGGAAAGCTTAGGAAGGAATTTACAAAAGCTAGAAACACTCGCACTCGCTAATGAGTTAATAAGGTTAGTATTACGTGATGATATATACACACCCTTAAGTGCAGGTTAGTATGGGTTAGTAATGACCCTTTCAGAGAACGCATTCACTCAGAGTTTTGCGAGACCCAGAATTAAGCACAGGTGGAAGCAATGAATGAAATACCAAAGCCGAAACCGAAAGAGGAAATGTGATTGGACAACGAGACTCAGGCATGCTGAAGGCTGTCACACGACATCACAGGAGTCAGGGCGAGAGGGAATCAATGGTCAGACCGCAGGAATGGAGCTGAAAAACAAATCAAGAGAGGCACGGGGGAAAACGCACAAGCACACGAGGCAGAACCATAACACCTCCATCTATTTTTTATTAGTACCACTTACTTTTCCAGCCTTTTGTTGCCCATATGCCAACTTTTTTTAGACGCATTGCTGCCATCAAATTCAAATGAACTAATATTTTTCATGAAATGGTAAAATGTCTCACTTTCAACATCTGATATGTTGTCTATGTCCTATTGTGAATAAAATGTGGGTTTATGAGATTTGCAAATCGTTGCATTCTGTTTTTATTTACAGTTTACTCAGCATCCCAACTTTTTGGGATTGGGCTTGTGATACATATACATGTATAACCTCTGTCTCCATCCCTCTCTCTCAGTAGTTTTGGTCTCTCTTGGAGGTATTGGTCGTAAAAGCACTGCCTCCACATTGGTCTGGCATTTTTGAAGAGAATTTGGTGGGTCCATGAGTGTATTACCCGTATCAGGATTTGCAGTGATGTGTGTGTCCTCTCAATATCGGATGAGAAGCGGAGCTACCCACAGTGCCCTTCTGTCAGAGCTCTCCTTCCATTCGACACAAGACTCTCAGTATCCAGGTTACGATGATGTCATCAGTGACCCACAATCACAATATTCCCTCTGGGAAGGTGCTCGTATGGAGGGAGGAGTCCCGTCTAAAATGAAATGCCATTTCTGAATTACTGCGACCTTCCCTGCGAATCAATCTGTTGGGAGTGGGGTAATTGGAGTGGCGTTTGGCGACGAGGTGCAGTTTGTCCGGAGATGGGATGGAGGGGAGAGGCAGGTTAAAAAAGTTAAATTGGCATGAATCTCGGCTAATAGTTGTGACGACCAGATTTACGGGATTTATTGAGCCTCTCTCTTCGGACCGTTTACTGTGAGTGGGGGGCTGGGAGGAGCGTGTGATTGTGAATCTCAGCTCGCTGTTTAGAGTCCTGCTGGAGAAGGCAGCAGGAAGTGGTGAAAATAGCCTGCGAAAATAGCAGTTCCCATTCGGCGTAAGCAGTGGGAATTCCAGAAGCCTGCGGTGACGCTCGTAGGTTTGACTGCAGTTGGACCTGGGGTGTGCTTCTGACGGTCCGGTGAGGAGCCTGACCGCATGATACGCCTGCCAGGGAGCAAACCAATCAGAGTCGGGACACGGAGGTAATCTTTACACAAACGAACAGTGTGGAGGAAAAGCCCGTCGTTATTCCGCCTGGAGTTGACTCCAGCTCTGTACTTGAAGCTGTCTGCCTTTTCCTGTTACAGGCCGGCTCATGCTGATAAACCCAGTAGTGAAGTGGTTTGAGCTGTATGTCCTTAAAAAGCAGTTCATCTGGTTCTGTCGAGAGGGGGCATTCTGTGCTTCGTCCTCTTCATTAACTCGCGTTTGGCTTTTTTTTCCTAGGATTTACAGTATTTGTTTGGGCACATTATTTATTACATCTTGTTTGCGTATTCTGGAATTTAAAGGAGGGCTTGAGTGATTGAGCAGGACCTTTCGTGAATAACAATAATCCCCTTCTTTTTTGGGCCATAGAAGTGGCCAGCTGCAAACGGACAGCACAGTTAATCGATGGCAGTGGCTGCCCTTACTGCAGGAATAATACTGAACCGAATGGATTTCGCATATTGACTTGCTTATTTTCCTCTTGAAGAAAGTTTTTGTCGATGTCAAACACGGGCAGGTTTGTCCTCATTAGCTCATGTCTGTATACAGCTCATAGCTCTGGTGGCTCTTTATCACCAAATTCAAATCATAGACGATAAGAATGAGATAAAAGAAATAGAGTGTGTGTGAGAAACTGACGGTGAATAAGATAAAATTGTTTTAATCTGAAGCTTCCCTTCAAAATGGTAACAGCTAACTTGAGAGCTCGCTGACATGCTTCGGTAAACATTACTCAGGAGGTTCTCTCAGTTGCCTCTGGCTAATTCTGCTCTTGCCCAAAAAGTATAAAGATGAAGTATTTTGCTGTTTGTCAAGATGCTGGATAAGAAGAATAACCAATTTTCATGATCAAATTCTTTTTTACCACTGTTGCCCAGCTGTCATCAGTGCTAAGGAGTAGAGATGTCACGATACCAAAAATTCAGTAGTCGGTGCCAATACCAGTTAAATCACACGATTCTCGATGCCAATTCGATACCACGGTAAAAAAAAAAAAAAAAGGATTTTCAAAGATCCCATGGCAACGCGACCATTTTTGCCCAGAACGTTGAGCAGCAAAGTCCCACGATCTGACAAGAAGTTATCATAAAGAACGTCGTTCTTTTGTTCACGTTCACTCCGTTCAGAATAAACTCTTTTAGTTCAAAGTTCATTCAGCCAAAGAGGGGTGCGTTCAGTTCCCGTTCTTCAGAAAAAAAAGGAACATGTTCAGGCACAACACCGGATAAGGCATTGCAACACGTGCCCGCGAGCCATCCCAAACATCATGTAACGTGTATTTCAGTATGACATATTAAAAAAAAAACCGATAATTTGTTAAAACGTTTGGATGTTCAGTGACGTGTGGTCGGAGGTTAGTTTGGTGAGGCAGAATCCTCCCCTTTGCTTGATTAGCAATCAGACGATTAACTAGTTTAGTAAGACTATTCGGCAGAATGACGGGCCAGTTTAAGTTTCCGCGGTGTTATTACTCAGTACATCGAACCTGAAATGCTCACGAAACTGCAGATTTGCGAGGACTTGCTTACAGGAAGCCAGAGACATGTGGTGAGGTGAGGCAGTGACCCAAACTTTTATCACAGGATTTTGTGAACCTGTTCGCACGTACTATTCCTGATTGACAATCAAAACAATTAAGACCAAGCCTATGGGAAGCCCGTATACTGATAGAGGAGATAATGACAAAAGGATTCATTCACGTATACGCTTCAATTCGAGACTGCAAGGATGGAAATCTGAATAATCAATTAGGAAAAATTCTCAGCTCTCGGTAATTCTGTATATCGTTTAAACATTTTGTTAATCGGATTATGAAAGAATACTGAAAATAAGCGCCCGCTTTTTTTTTTTTTGGGGTGTAGAAGCACGTATTTAAAGGAGAATACATTGTATATTGATTAAGCATTGAACTCTGCATAAGTCGAACCGTTTTAATATTTGTTGATGACATTGCTTCGGCTTCCTGGAAGCAAATACGCGCAAATCTGCTGTCTAGTGAGCATTTCAGGTTCGATATACTGAGTAATAACGCCGCAGAAACTTAAACTGGCCCGTCATTCTGCTGAATAGTCTTACTAAACTAGTTAATCGTCTGATTGCTAATCAAGCAAAGGGAAGGATTCTGCCTCACCAAACTAACCTCCGACCGCACGTCACTGCTTGGTGCCTTTTTTGTCAGCGAGTTGGGGTGCTGCAGCCGCAGTTTCCATCTTTCACATTGGGTGTGTTGTGACATATGAGGTCTACATCTTTGTGATCTGCTTCTGAATGCAAGTATCAACTGGAACACCCTGAAGCGCATACTGCCCCCATTAGTTCCGGAATAGTCACAGCACCAAAACTTACCGCGCCTCGGTGCTTACGGTGCCTCAAAATAATAGGCATTGTCGGTGTTTTTTCATTTAAGAATCGAAAGGTATTGCAAGTATCGGTTCTTGTGACATCCCTACTAAGGAGAATGGACGTGTGTTTCATCTAACCTGTAAAATATTGTGATCTTAATAATCAAGGTTCTTCTACCAGTAGAATGAAGACTCTAGTTCCTGATTTGTCTGAACAGGTGTGTACTTGCTTGGTTGTAACAAAACCTACACTCTTACCAATTTCTCTTGGATAAGATTGAGGACCTCTGCTTTTGTCGAACTATACACTCGCAGTAATCAGTCCTATCCTGGTTTAAATGACCAGCTGGTCACTGCTATAATGCTAGCCTGGGAGGTACATGCAGGTAGTCGGCCATCTAATACATGGCATACCTGAGCTGCAGTTTGTGGTTCCTCCCATCCTGTAGCAGCTCACAGTGGCGTGCAGCTGTCAGACCTCTCTCTGAGATGGATGTTAGGGGCAAAACAATTGCTAACATGAGTTGTAACACTCATAGAAATGAATGGCAGCAACCGTTAGCAAATATTCTATTTCCTGTGAATGGCCGTGCAGTGGCTTATGGGCAATAATGCTGCAAAGGGGCGCTCAGCCTGTTATCGGTGGAAAAAAAAAAATGAACAAAAGTCAGTTTAGTCAAAAGTCAATGCAACTTAAACCCTGAATGCAGTGATATCTTCACGATCCATAAAAAACGTGTCTGCTATATTGTACAGTGAGTAATGAGGCATGGCAGCAAATATTTACGTGACTCAAAATGCTGTTTTTACACGACGATTTTTAATTCTGAAGCATTGTACATCAGAAGACCAGAACATACGTCATCCCAAGAGTTCTACGACTGAGTTGTATGATATATATGATATTCTAGCAGCACGGAATGCCGTTATGTCATTGCCGATCCTATCTGCTCCCATTAGTGTTTCTGTAGCTACAGGATCTGTACCTCGCTGGAGATTCAAACCAGTGGGGTACGCTGGCCATCCTCTGCACTGGAATAGACATGCTGAATGTGCATGTTCTGTCAAGATGGATTAAGTCAGGTTCTGACAAAACGACTTTAGCACCTCTACACCTGAGGCTTATTTTCTTAACTCTAACTCAGCTTGACCTTGTTCTCCGATGCTTGCAGGCAGATAGATGGATAGATAGGTACACTTTATTGAAAAAGTGCCGTGTACGGCTTTTGCATGCTTGGAAAATGGCCCAGTGGAACAAAGCAGCTCTCCACGCTATTCCATGGCTCGTTGGGTTCTGCACACCTGAACACGATGTTAGCGCAGTCTCTCCAAAATTATCTGCGCTGGAATGGTGACGGCCTGCGCTGGGCTCACAAAAACGATGATCCCTCTCAGGGAGGGTCTGGTAATTGCCAGGGTTTCATAATGTTATGATTGGCTCCATCTCCACTCCCGCACTTACAGTCATAATGCACCCAACTCAGTCCTTACCTCCTGTTAAGGTGGCTCATTATCTGTTTCACTGAGGGTAATAGAGGTTTGACTTTGACTCATTTCACTGTAGAAACAGTCCAGGGGTGGTGGGGTCATTGCGATTGAAACAACTGCAGAAGCCTCATAAAAGCCTGGTAGCACTTTATTTGAAGGGGTGCGTATAATAACAAAATGACTGTGTTATAACCATGACATGACACCTGTCGTGACCATGCAGGAATCTTTATGAAAGTTTATAACAGTTGTCATTCAGTGTCATTCGAGTAAGGGTTACGGTTAGGGTTATAGACATTGAGAAGTTAAGTTATCTTGATTAAATTTAAGGCATCGCAAAGACAACTCAAACAATGTTCGTTTTCTATTAAAGATGACATAATTGATGGAATGACACTTAATAACAAAACCATTAATAAAGATTCCCTCATGATCATGACAGGTGTCAAGTCAGGGTTATAATGATTTCATAACAGTCTTATGCACACCTTTTCAGATACAGTGTTAAAGAGACCCTCTGGCCCTCATTACAAAGAGCAGCAGTGGTCTGAACTCCACAGTCAAGCGATATTTTGGATTAGTTCTTGTGGCATCTATTGCTCTTGTGTCATAGCTTGTGTTGTTTCTGCTAATGTCAACACAATATATCTAATGCTTTTGAGTATTATGACAAGTGTTAGCGATCTGAGCCTGAGTCGTGCTGTAACCGCGATTGAGGCAAAATGAAGTTTCCTTCTCCACCACTGCTTGTATGGTGTGTGTCTGCGCATGTGTGAGGATTGATCTACCCGAGTGGATTTCTTATCTTTATCTGACTAACAAAGCCACGTCTGTCTGCTAAGCGACAGGGAGACGCAAGCTGCTGTAGTGCTGAAATCAGACGAGCGCTCGCTCCTCCCGGGGGAAGAAACGCATTCATTTTACTCGCACGCTCGCCGGGAAGCCGTGGCGGATTGATGAGACGTTTAATGAGATTTAAGCGCTTTCACCGTCAGCCGATTCAAGCAAGACACGGAATATGATCTAAATATAAATCCTCTGATCAGGTTTTACAAGTTTTCTACTTCACCCAGAAAAATAAATCACACACTCCATTTGTTTGATGTTTCACTTTAGAAGCTTATTATTGCTTCAAAGCAAAAAATACAGCTTAATTGAAAAGAAAAAAGTGCATTGATGTCCGCAGATGTTTAATGTAAAGGAATCATAATGATTTTTTTTATGGAGAAGGGAAAATGAGCGAACCTGCTCATTTAGCACTTGTACTCTTTTTCTGATATGTTACTGTTTGATGACATTATGACCAGCGTGCGCAGTGCCATTTTAAGACCTACCTGATGGAGTGCAATGTAAACTGGGAGCGGATTACTCTTGAACATTAATTTTAAACTATATATCATGGCAAAATAATGACACCAAAGCAACTTGCGCTGTGGCTGGGGCTTAGCCTGTCATGGGGGCAGCCTGTGTCCCTTCCCTGCAGTCAGAGGGGCAGAAATCTCGGCTCCAGGGTAGAAATGTCGGCTCCAGTGCAGAAAAGTCGGCTCCAGTGCAGAAATGTCGGCTCCAGTGCAGAAAAGTCGGCTCCAGCGCAGAAAAGTCGGCTCCAGTGTAGAATTGTCCACTCCAGTGTAGAAATGTTGGCTCCAGTGTAGAAATGTCGGCTCCAGTGTAGAATTGTCCGCTCCAGTGTAGAAATGTCGGCTCCAGTGCAGAAATGTCGGCTCCAGGGTAGAAATGTCGGCTCCAGTGTAGAAATGTCAGCTCCAGTGCAGAAATGTCGGCTCCAGGGTAGAAATGTTGGCTCCAGTGTAGAAATGTCAGCTCCAGTGTAGAAATGTCGGCTCCAGTGTAGAAATGTCGGCTCCAGTGCAGAAATGTCGGCTCCAGGGTAGAAATGTCGGCTCCAGTGTAGAAATGTCGGCTCCAGGGTGGAAATGTCGGCTCCGGTGTAGAAATGTTTGCTCCAGTGTAGAAATCACGGCTCCAGTGTAGAAATGTCGGCCCAGTGTAGAAATCACGGCTCCAGTGTAGAAATCATGGCTCCAGTTTAGAAATGTCGGCTCCAGTGTAGAAATCTCGGCTCCATTGTAGAAATGTTGGCTCCAGGGTAGAAATGTCGGCTCAGGGTAGAAATGTCGGCTCCGGTGTAGAAATGTTTGCTCCAGTGTAGAAATGCTCCAGTATAGAAATGTCGGCTCCAGGGTAGAAATGTCGGCTCCGGTGTAGAAATGTTTGCTCCAGTGTAGAAATGTCGGCTCCAGGGTGGAAATGTTGGCTCCAGTGTAGAAATCTTGGCTCCAGTGTAGAAATCTCGGCTCCATTGTAGAAATGTTGGCTCCAGGGTAGAAATGTCGGCTCCAGTGCGGAAATATCGGCTCCAGTGTAGAAATATCGGCTCCAGGGTAGAAATGTCGGCTCCGGTGTAGAAATGTTTGCTCCAGTGTAGAAATGTCGGCTCCAGGGTGGAAATGTTGGCTCCAGTGTAGAAATGTCGGCTCCAGTGTAGAAATCACGGCTCCAGTGTAGAAATGTCGGCTCCAGTGCAGAAATGTCGGCTCCAGTGCAGAAATGTCGGCTCCAGTGTAGAAATGTTGGCTCCAGTGTAGAAATGTCGGCTCCAGTGTAGAAATATCGGCTCCAGTGTAGAAATGTCGGCTCCAGGGTAGAAATGTCGGCTCCAGGGTAGAAATGTCGGCTCCAGTGTAGAAATTTCAGCTCCAGTGTAGAAATCACGGCTCCAGTGTAGAAATGTCGGCTCCAGTGTAGAAATGTCGGCACCAGTGTAGAAATGTCGGCTCCAGGGTAGAAATGTTGGCTCCAGGGTAGAAATGTCGGCTCCAGTGTAGAAATCTTGGCTCCAGTGTAGAAATCTCGGCTCCATTGTAGAAATGTTGGCTCCAGGGTAGAAATTTCGGCTCCAGTGCGGAAATGTCGGCTCCAGTGTAGAAATGTCGGCTCCAGTGTAGAAATCACGGCCCCAGTGTAGAAATGTCGGCTCCAGTGTAGAAATTTCGGCTCCACTGTAGAAATGTCGGCTCCAGGGTAGAAATCTCGACTCCAGTGTAGAAATGTCGGCTCCAGGGTAGAAATGTCGGCTCCAGTGCGGAAATGTTGGCGCCAGAGTAGAAATGTCGGCTCCAGCGTAGAAATCTCGGCTCCAGTGTAGAAATGTCAGCTCCAGTGTAATCATGGTCCCAGGTTCTTGCTTACTGGAGGACTGAAGATTTAGAGATCAGGCCCCAGTGCTGCCACAGTCACATGACTCATTGCTCTAAGGAGATTAAGCCCTGCTTACGTTCATTAACTGTAAGTCACTGTAGAAAGAAGTCTGTAATTTCAAGCATTATATGGTATATTCTTGTGCAGTTTCTTGGGCAGGAAAGACACCCGATGTTATGATGCAGGATATTGTGTACTTTTTGACTGGGCTTAGTATTGCTATGATAAAAGTTATCTGAGACTTCAGACTGGGTTACGGTCTGGAGTCTGAAATCTCTGTCTCCTCTTTACCAAACTGATCCAGCAGACAGAGGCCCCATTAACACATAAACTGAAGAAGCGATGTGAGTAATGACACTGTAATTACTCCTCTGGGATTCAGGAAAAAAAAGGTGTATGAAAACTCATTATCGCCGCGATGCACCTTATGGGGGGTAATCATCTTCAAACACCAGAGAGAACCAAAAATAAAAGGTTTAAAAATAATATGCGAAAGAAAAGGAAACCTGGAGTTAACCCTTCGCTGCCTATGCATTGAGTTAGTTGTGGTGCTTGTTGGCAGTTTGTGTTTATTTTTCTCATGTTTAATGGAATATGATTGTTGAGTATGACTGTAGCAGTGTAAAGAGGAATGAATATATTCAAGATGTGAACATAAAATGATGGTTAATATCTCTTTTTTTGTTATTTCATTTAGGTTTGTTTGCGTGTAAAATGCTCGTAAAGGTTTCCTGTGATTGACAGGCATAGTCAGTGAGCAGAACGTTAATATGAGGGTACGCTGATTCTGTGGGGGGATGTCAGGGCGGGACAGAAGGGGTCTCTCCTGTCCCACAGCATGAAGAGTGATGCATCTCTTTAACGTTTCCTTATGACTATAAATGTGCACAGTGACTTCTGATCTGAGCCCCTGTCCGCACGCACACCCATGTTTTTAAAAGCCAAGAGTTTTCTTTGCATTTCGTCCTTTTGTCCACACAAAAGCTGCATTTTCGGAACATGCCTTCTCGGGTAGAGATTTCTGGAAACTGTTTTCACTGTTTATTTGTGGACAGGGAAAATTGAGTTTGTGCCTTATAGCAAGTTTTTAAGGCTTGTGATTGGCCTACATGGTCTTACATTAAATTATAACATCGCTGCCTTTTGGCTTTGCGTGCTCGTTACAGTGTTTTAATTACTTTTTGCATCTTTGTGTCGAGAGATTTTTTATTTTTTTTAAAAAGAGGAGGAAAAGCCCAGTTCTTAAAAATATGTGTGGACTAGGCCTCAGAAGTGACTGATCTGTATGAGGTTACTGACAGGGTCATCTCTCTCTCTCACTCTCTCTCTCCCTCTCCCTCTCTCTCTCTCTCTCTCTCTGCACTCTTTCCCTCTCTCTCTGTCTTTCTTCCCTGCAGGTGAGCACGTGCGGGTGTGTACTCAGGGATACACCTGCTGCACCTCTGCGATGGAGGACAGTCTGGGCAGCCTGAGTAAGAGGGAATTTGAGTCCCGGGTTAAGGAGGCGGGCCGATCACTGCAGTCCTCCCTGAATGGCCAATTCAAGAACTTTGACGGTGAGTGGCAGTGACGAGTCCCACCCTCCGTATATCCCCGATTCCCCTGTGCCTTTGAATCTGAAATATGGGTGCGCTGAAAAACCAAGACCCCATGCACACACCACGCAAGGACTGTAAACAGCATCTGACCACTGCGCCCCCGCAAAGCAAACGCACACACACGTACAGGTGCCTCATACGCACACGGACACACACACACGCACACACCCAGATGCACTCATACACATGTGCGCGCACACACACACACGCACACACAGTGTAAGAAATGCAGTCTGTACCCACTTCTTTGTTGTTCCCGAAATCACTGACAGTCTCTTTCACTTTTATAGTGTGGCTTTGTTTTTGATTGTTTTGACAATCGTATGCAATTTTACAACATTTATTCCCAGCCAGAGTCTCATTAATTTTTGGCCAAGATCTTGTATTGCTCGAAGAGCCAAACTTCTCCGCAAAGCCTTGTCCAGGTCATCTTGAGGATTTTCAATGGGGTTAATAATGGTCGGACGGGTCTTAGCCCTATTCCGGAGATTTCAGCCGCAATCTCCATAGTTGTTTTCTTGGATACATGCCAATAGTTTGCCCCTCCTGATACACAGGAACATCTTTTCCATAACTGCAGGACACATCCTCTGACCCGGTTTCTTGAGAAATGAGGAACTACACGCTGCATCTGTCAGGGTCAAAATAATTCTTACTTGTTGAAACTTGTTAATCCCTGCAATAATGATCCAATCATAGTCTCTAAAGTAAATTCAAATGGCCACATAACTTTTGGCCTGGAAGTGCATGTCATAGTGCAACCCCAATTTCAAAAAAGTTGGGATGCAGTGTAAATTGTAAATAAAAACAGAATGAAATGATTTGCAAATCTCATAAATCCACATTTTAATCACAAAAGTTGGGACAGGGGCAACAAAAGGCTGGAAATGTAAGTGGTACTAATAAAAAAAAAAACAGCTGGAGGAGCATTTTGCAACTAATTAGGTTAATTGGCAACAGGTCAGTAACATGAATGGGAAGAAAAAGAGCATTTTTGAGAGGCAGAGTCTCTCAGAAGTAAAGATGGACAGAGATTCACCAATCTGCAAAAACCTGCATCTAAAAACTGTGGAACAATTTCAGAAAAATGTTCCTCAATGTAAAATTGCAAAAACTTTGAATCTACAGTACGTAATATCATCAAAAGATTCAGAGAATCTGGAGAAATCTCTGTGCGCAAGGGACAAGTTCGAAGGTCAATATTGGATGCTTGTGATCTTCGGGCCCTCAGGCGGCACTGCATTAAAAACAGGCACAATTCTGCACTGGAATACACTGCACGGGCTCAGGAACACTTCCAGAAACCATTGTCTGTGAACACAGTTTGCTGAGCAGTCTACAAATGTAAGCTAAAGCTGTATCATGCAAAGAAAAAGCCATATCATCGGCTGAGAATTAACTTGGTCTATCTGCATTTTTGTGAATATTTGAGATTTTCTGTCATAGGTAATGATTTTTAAGTTAACAAGGTCTACTTTAGGTTATGACACTGCTTGGATATGCACTCAGTTTATGTCAAAGGTCAATATTAGAAGGGTCCATTTTCAAATTTGCCACTTCACCAAGTTTTAAGTACATTGTGTCCCAAAAGTTCATGCACCACAGAAAAAGTCAACTCAGATTGTGAATGTTCAACCATGTATCCCCCTTGCATCTTAATTACTGCCCTCAGCCTGAGGGGCATAGAATGCACCAAGTTGTTTAGAACGGAAGCTCAAAGTTGCCCCGCTCCCGCACAGCCCTCGCATTGAGCTGCTTCATGGTGGTAGGGGGTGGGCTGTGGAAGACCCGACTGTTCAGGATACCCCAGCAGCTCTCAATCGGGTTGAGGTCCGGGGAGTTGGGTGGCCGTTCCTCTTTACGCAGAAAGCCAGGAAGCTGCTCAGAACACCACTGCTGAGTTGTACAAGCAGTATGTGCGGGGGCACCATCTCGCATGAAGACAATTTCCGTGCGCCTGTTGAGCATCTTCCAAGCAGTGATGGGGCCCGATTTCTTTTTTCTGGTGAGTATGGGAAGTAGCACTGGCTGGAGAATGTTCTTGACATAATACTCAGCATTGATGGTGGTGCCCTGGGGTACAACATGCAACTCCAACAGCCCTGAAGATGACGTCGCCCCCCAGACCATGCAATGGGCGCTGAACTTGACTTGTTCAGAAGGTGGAACTTTCTTTCGATCATCGGTGTAGATGCGGTCGTTTTGGCTGTTGGGAGTTGGAAATAAGTAGAGTGGGCACTCATCAGAGAAAACCCAGTTTTCCCAGTGTCTTGGGGTCATTGTGGCATACTTCTTTGCAAAAGCCAGCCGCTTCTCCTTTTGCAGTTTGGTAAGGCGAGGAATCCGCTGTCTTCTGTATGCTCTCAGACCCAGTTTCAGTCAGAAAATGATGGATGGTACTGTTAGATACTGCTTCCCCAAGATTCTTCAGTCTTCGACTGAGTCTGCGGCAGGATTGGTGTCTCTTTCCCTTGGCCTTTCGGATGAGGTCCTTGGCCCTGGAACTCAGGACTGAGGGGCTCCTGCACGGGGCTCGTCTTAAAGGGAGTCGTAACTCTGGTGTCTCTGCCACCATTTCTTCACCCATCGTATGCTTCTGCTAAGGTCCTGAGCTCCTTCCTGCAAGCTGTCCCTGCCCTACACAAGGCAATGGCTTCAGCACGGACCTGAGGCTCTGAAAGAGCAGCCTTTCCAGGTTTTTGTTTGGACATCGTGGCAGCACTACCAAAAAGGTTCTTCTGTGACAGTTCTCTCTTGGTTCTTTGGTCAACTAAGAAATTTATAGGCCTCTCGCAAACAGATGAACTAATTAAACAACCTCACAACACCTGGCTGACCAGGTGCAACCCGTTTTGGAGACAGATATGTTGCCCATTGGGGTGCATGAACTTCTGGGACACGGTGTAGGTCTATCTGCAATTAACCAATAATATTAAAGGGATCGCATCACGTGACCTCAGGCCTCAGAGACAAAATGGCTGCCAAGAAGAAATTTACTGAAGCAGAGTTGAGAGAAATTGCTGCATTTCCTCATTTAGGTGAGTGCTTCGAGAAGTCAGATTGAACAGAGTGTTATTTGCTGAAACTTAAATGATTTGCTGTAAAATTAAGTTTTGTCAAGTTAATCATGCAAATTGAGTTTAAGGTTACCTTTTCTATGCAGATTTAAGTGAAGAATAATGACCCAAAGGCTTAAATCAATCAGAGGAATTGGCAAGTCAAAAAATTACATTGTTTATATACTTTAAGTTGTTCACAGTTATAAACTTCATATTTTCATGATGTGAGATCATTCACACGTGAATGTTTCTCCCTCATTACTAGGTCATGTTGAAAAAGGCCTAAAAAGTGTTAATCTTGTATCCTTTTTTACTGTGACAGTTTTTAAAAGTTGTTTCATAAGTTTTATTTGTTAATAAACATTGGGTTCTCTTTAAAATGCGGTTTTAAGAGACTGTTAATTCATTTCCATATTTTTTAAAACCTGTAATCTGCAGTTAGACCAAAGTAACACTGGAATTTCATGAATTGTAAAGTTACAATGGTCTATCTGTAAAATTGGGTACCTAGAATTCAATGTTGCCAGACAAATAGGGGTATGTAAATTAGCCCAGTTTAGTCTTGTCGTATTTTAATTGTTTAGGGCAAAAAATCTTTTAATTCAGAAAAACCCGAAGGGGATATTTTTAATACCATATCTTTAATCGCAATTTCCTTGAAAACACAAAAATAGCAGATAGACCTAGTTAATCATTGGCCGACGATATGTGAACATGATCCAGAAACACTGCTATCTTCTCTGGGCCTAAGTTCATTTAAAATGGACTGAGGCAGAATGGAAAACTGTTCTGTGGTCTTTTTGGAAACCACAGACACCGTGTTGTGCGGTCTAAAGAGGAGAGGGACCATCCAGCTTGTTATCAGTGCACAGTTCAAAAGCCTGCATCTCTGATGGTATGGGGTTGCATTAGTGCTTATGGTGTTGGGAGTGTACACATCTGGAAAGGCATTATCAATGCTGAAAAGTATATGGAAGTTTTACAACAACATATGCTCCCATCTAGACAACGTCTGTCTCAGGGAAGGCCTTGTGTATTTCAGCAAGACAATGCCAAACCACATCCTGCATCCATCACAACAGCATGGCTTTGCAGTAGAAGAGTCTGAGTGCTGAACTGGCCTACCTGCAGTCCTGACCATTCACTAATAGAAAACAATTGGTGCATTATAAGGCGAAAAATCCGGCAAAGAAGACCCAGGACTGTTGAGCAGCTAGAATCCTACATCTGACATGAGTGGGACAACATTCCTCTCCCAAAACTTCCGCAATTGGTCTTTTCACTTCTCAGACGTTTACAGACTGTTGTTTAAAGAAGAGGGGAGACTAAACAATGGTAAACATGGCCCAGTCACAACTTTTTTGAGATGTGTTGCTGCCATCAAATTCAAAATGAGCTAATATTTTTCATGAAATGGTTAAATGTCTTACTTTCAACATCCAATGTTGTTTATGCTGCATTGAGAATAAAATGTGGGTTTATGAGATTTTGCATTCTTTGTTTATTTACATTGTACACAGCATCCCAACTTTTTTGGAATTTGGGTTGTAAATAGTATGTTGTCAAAGACCAAGGTAATTTGATGCCATCTCAAAATGGAATGGGAAGATGCACTATCCTGGTCCCTGGAACGTGGTTTTAATATAACAGAAAGATAAGAGTTTATAAACATGCTGGCTGTCCTCCTTCAGCATCTATTGTTATGTTCTCTAATAACGAGCATCTTCACCGCGGTCTCTGTGGGCATTTGACAGCCCTGCAGATATCTGTGCTTTATTAAATATGTAAACATGAGCATTTGGCAGGACTCACAGAGGACATAGTGATTCTGAGCCAGTACACTAGATATTGGTGCGACAGGCCTGCCAAATTTTTGGGGTTGATGTGGTGTTTTTGCATCTCCTGCTGCATTCGCACGGATGTCCACACCAGGTCTGATGAGCAGCATGTGAAATTGATGGCGATGCCTGGCAAGGAGGGTTGTGATGATGTCATAGGAGTCACATAGATTATGCTGATGCTGTACTGCTAACCCCCACCTCCCATATGACTGAGCCGTTTCACATGACCAACTGCAGAATCGAAGAGGTCAGCCAGTTTCGCTGCAATCACTGGTGTATCTGGTGTAAGCTACACACGGGAACTCGGTTACACTCGCCGACCTTAGCTGTGAACGAGAGCGACGCTTAATGGTGCCTTGTTATCTCTGTCATCCGCTAAGGAGACTGTTCAGATGCGCCAGTACCAACCCAGCTGTACCGCAGACTTGTCTGGTGCTTATCGTCAGGCTCATCTGAGGTTAACTGAAGTCTAACAGTCGTCAGTGCCTGTTTACTCTGGGCGAATAGATTTGGGATTGGAAGAGTGTTGAGTGTTGTGCTAATTTGCCATTTTACTATGGCAGGAACAGAACTTGTGGCCATATAAAATCACTGTTAACTCTCAGCAAACTTTTTGAGTGCTTCTCTCCTCTCTAGTTGGGTCTCTTTTCATGTTAACTCTGCTTAGATCAAATATGCACCCCACTGCACAACACCATAAGCACCTGTTCTTTACTATATGTGGGTGCTCTGTTCCCACTTTTCATTGTTATTGGCTCTTCTTAGAAGGATATCAGGTTCCTCCCTCTGACGGAAATGATGGAGTGAGGCGTCGCAAGCGACACATCTCATCTCAGGGCTGAGACTGGGGGCGACGATGCCGCTGATGCGTGAAGTGCATTGCCTGTCACAGGTCAGGCAGGTATGAGATGATGAAGATGAAGATGCAATGGAGGCAGCCTGGTGTCTACACCGGCATCGGGCTTCGAGCTCTTGGGTGCGGTGTGCCTCAAACCGCATGGCGGCACTGTTGCACTTCTGGCGCCATCCTCTCTCTCTTGTGCTGCATGGTCCCAAGAATCAGGAGCAATGTCGGAGCTTTTGAGGGTGGCTTTCAGGACATCTTTGTAGCGCTTGCACTGGCCACAGATAGAGCATTTACCTTCCTCCAGCTGTCCTAAGAGGAGAGCCTTGGGGATGCGCTCGTTGCCTATGCGTATGACATGCTCAGCCCAACAGAGTTGGGAGCGTGTAACAATGGCCTCGATGCTAGTGGTGTTGCATCTTTTCAGGACATCGGTGTTGGGGATCTAAGTGACTCCGCAGA
This sequence comes from Gymnothorax javanicus, assembly GCA_029692085.1. NCBI lineage: Eukaryota > Metazoa > Chordata > Actinopteri > Anguilliformes > Muraenidae > Gymnothorax > Gymnothorax javanicus. The sequence goes on along the minus strand of CM056196.1, from coordinate 186,379 downwards.
TCTTCCTCAAGCAACGAATGTGGAATTGTTCCAGCTTCCTGATATGCGCATGATATTGGACCCAGGACTCACTACCGCAGAGGAGGGTGGAAAGGACAGCTGCGCGGTAAACTTTGATCTTTGTGCTAAGGCGCACACCGCGCTCAGAGTCAATGCTGGAGTCGTCCAAAGGCGGCACTGGCTTTGCCAATCCGTGCAGAGATCTCATCGTCAATCTTGGCGTTCTTGGACAAGATGCCCCCGAGGTAGCAGAAATTGTCAATTGCTCTTAGAGGTTCATTGTTGATAGTGATGATGGGGGCGGGAGGGTCGGTTCCTGGTTTGGGTTGTAAGAGGACCTCTGTCTTACGGATACTGATGGTGAGTCCATATCTGATGGATGCTCTACTAAAAGCATCGACGAGCTGCTGGGCATTTTCCTGTGTGTGCGCAGCGAGGGCACAGTCGTCGGCATAGAGGAGCTCTCTTATGAGCATCGGGGTGGTCTTCATTCTGGCTTTTAGATGATTCAGGTTAAAAATTCCACCGTCGGTCCTGTATCTTTTATTGACTCCCAGGGGACACTGACTGAAGGCGTCTTGCAACATAGCAGAAAAGACAATGCTGAAAAGGAGAGGAGCCATGACGCAACCTTGTTTGGTGCCATTGGTGACAGCGAACGGCTCTGAGAAGGCTCCATCACTAATCACCCGTCTGACCATGTTGACCAGACAGGTGGGGCAGCCTGCTTTGGAGAGCAGCTTCCACGATCCTTCTCTACTCACAGAATCAAAGGCCTTCGCAAGGTCTATGAAGATCATGTAGAGGTCACGGTTCTGTTCTCTGCACTTTTCTTGCACTTGTCACGCGGAGAAGAGCATGTCGACAGTGCTTCTTAAAGCTCTGAAACCGCACTGGCTCTCTGGGGTGACCTGGTCAGCATTGGAGGCAGTCATTCTGTTGATGATGATCTAAAGTCTGCAGCACACTGGAGCTATCTGCTGAGCAAAAAGTTATTTGAGACTGTTTGCTCAGCAGATAGCTCGCTGTGTGCGCGTAATTTTCACTGAGTTTTCTGCCTCGCAAGGCGTTGGGGCGAAGATCAAGCAGGGCTGGGCCGCAGGGGTAACAGACTAAGCAGAGAGGCACAGGTGCCCTCCTCCCCAGCCACTTCCTCCGACTCTATCCGGGGGACCCCAAGCTGTTCCCAGGCCAGCTGTGAGATATAGTTCCTCCAGTGTTTCCTGGGTCTGCCTTTGGCCTCCTCCCAGTTGGATATGCCCGGAAAATCTCTAAAGGGGGGCGTCTAGGAGGCATCCGGACTAGATGCCCGAACCACCTCTACTGATTCCTCTCGATGTGGAGGAGCAGCAGTTCTTTTCTGAGCCTCTCCCAGATGTCTGAGCTCCTCACCCTATCCCTGAGGGTCAGCCCAGCCACCCTGCAGAGGAAGCTCATTTCAGCCACTTGTATTTGAGATCTTATTCTTTTGGTCTCTACCCAAAGCTTGAGACTATAGGTGAGGGTTGGAACGTTGATCGATCAATAAATTGAGAGCTTCACTTTTAAGCTCAGCTCCTTCACGACGATGCATTGGTGCAGCGCCTGCTTCCCTGCAGATGCTGCAGCGATTCGTCAGTCAATCTAATGCTCCATCCTACCCTCACTTTTGTACAAGATCCCGAGATACTTGAACTCCTTCACTTGCGGTAACAACTCACCCCCTTCTGGAAGGGGACAATCCACCTTTTTCCGAGAGAGAACCATATTCTCAGATTTGGAGGTGCTGATCCTCATTCCGACCGCTTCACACTCAGCTGCAAACCGCTCCAATGTGCGTTGGGGGTCACAGCATGATGAGGCCAGCAGGACCACATCATCTGCAAACAGCAGAGATGCAATCCTGAGGCCACCCTCCAAACCTCGGCTGTGCTTTGATATCCTGTGCATGAAAATCATGAACAGAATAGGTGACAAGGCAGACCCTTGGCGGAGTCCAACACCAACTGGAAACAAGTCCGACTTAACTCTGAGAATGTGGACACAACTCTGGCTTTGGTTGTATAGGAATCAAATGACTGGAATTACCGGCCCAGGAGCCTCAGACTCCTGCAGCACCCCCACAGGATTCCTCGTGGGACACGGTCATAAATCTTCTCCAAGTTCTGGAAACACATGTAGACTGAATGGGCAAACTTCCATGACCCCTTCAGTATCCGTGTGTGGTTAAAAAGTTATTCCACTGTTCCACGCCCTAAATGGAACCCGCATTGCTAATCCTGAATCCATGGTTTGACAATCGACCGGAGTCTCCTTTCCAGCACACTGGCATAGGCCTTCCTGGGAGGCTGAGCAGTGTGAACCCCCTATAGTTGGAACACAACCTCCGGCCGACATCCAATATACCCGACATCCACGAGATGTTTAACAGGCGCGTCAACCATGACAGCCCAACAGCATCACGGACCTTCAGCATCTCAGAGTGAATCTCGTCCATTCTTGGTGACTTGCCATTGTGGAGCTTTTCGACCACCTCTGTGGATTCCACGAGAGAGATGGGCAGTGACTCGCTCAAGTCCTCTGTCCCTGTCTCCTGAATGGAGATCATGTCTGCCGGATTCAGGAGTCCCTCAAAGTGCTCTTTCCACCAGCGGACAATACCCCCAGTCGAGGTCAGCAGTTCACCACCCCTTCTGAAAATAGTCTGGTCGAAGCCCTGCCTCCCCTACCTGAGTTGTCTGATGGTTTGCCAGGACCTCTTTGAGGCCACCTGCAACTCTCCATAGCCTCTCCGAACTCCTCCCAAACCCCTACCGCAGCTGCAGTCCTTCTAGCCGGCCGTTACCGGTCTGCCAAGTGGGGGTCCTTTGGGCTAACCAAGCCCGAAAGGCCACCCTCTTCAGCTTAACGTCCTCCCTCATCACTGGTGTCCACCAGCGGGTCCTTGGGTTGCCGCCACAACCAGCACCGACAACCTTCATCCCACAGCTCACAGCAGCCGATTCCACCATGGAGACTTTGAACAGGGTCCACTCAGACTCTATATCCCCAGCCTCCTCCCGGATATGGGAAAAGCTCCTCTGGAGGTGTGAGTTGAAAATCGTTTGGACAGGGTCCTCTACCAAACGTTCCCAGTCAACCCTCACAACACATTTAGGCTTCCCAGGTTCTTCCGCCAGTCTTCCTTGCCATCTGATCCAGCTCACCACCAGCTGGTGATCAATTGAGAGCACTGCCTCTCTATTAACCCGAGTGTCCAAAACATACCGCCACAGATCTGATGACACGATTACAAAATCAATTATGGACCTTTAGCTAAGGTTGTTCTGGTACTAAATACCTTTATGAAGAGCCTTATGCTCGCACATGGTGTTTGTTATGGGATAATCCATGACTAGCACAGAAATCCAATAACAAAACACCACTCAGATTTAGATCAGAAGGCAGTTCCTCCTAATCACTCCCCTCCAAGTGCCTGTCTTGGCCCACGTGAGCTTTCAAGATTCCCAACAGAACTATGGAATCCCCGGTAGGAGCCTTTACCAGGACCCTATTCAGGCTGGATACTCTGAACTGCTCTAAGGTGTGTAGGCACAAACAACAGTCAAAGCATTTGCCTCTGCAACCAGCAAGCGCATTGCAGTGACCCTCTCGTTCACTAAGATGAACTCCAACACGGCGGCACTCAGCCGAGGGGACACAAGCATCCCAACTCCTGCCCACCGCCTTTCACCCTGGGCAACTCCAGAAAAGGAGAGATTCCAACCCGATCAAGGAGTTTGGCTCCGGAGATGGGCATAGAGGTGAGTCTGACTATATCTAGCTGGTACCGCTCAACCTCCTGCACAAGCTCCGGCTCCTTCCCTGCCAGTGTGGTGACGTTCTATGTCCAAAAAGCCAGATTCCATGACTGAGGTCCAGAATGCAAGGGCCTCCGCCCTTATCTGCTACTCGGTCTACAGTGCACTCGATCCCTACTCCTCTCCCCGTGGGTGGTGGGCCCACATGGAGGCAGCTCCCTCTTCGGGCCGAGCCTGGCCGGGTCCTGGGAAAAACCCAGCTACCAGGCACTTACCTGCGAGCTCCCCTCACAGGCCAGGCTCCAGGAGGGGGCCCCAATGTCCATAATTAAGGCAAGGCTTTTATTCTCATTGAGGAGCTCGTCATAGGAGGCTAATGAATCACTTTTCGTCTGGCCCCTCACCTGGGACCAATTTGCAATGGGAAATCCGTACAGGAGCTAAAGCTCTAGACATCACAGCTCCCAAGATCCCAGGGGCATGCAAACTCCTCCACCACGATAAGATAATGATTCGCGGAGGAGTCTGCCTGAGCAGTCGATTAGGGGGAAAAAAAAAACTCATCAGTTTGTTCTGAATTTGTGTCCAACCCCCTAGTCCATGATCTAGTTGGTATAGCTATTAGTTAGCTGCTCCCTGACTCTTTAGCAATGAAGCTTCCAGCTGTGAATGTTGTCTGGTTGTGACGATTTCTCTGGTAACCCAACATTAGTTCCTGAATCTTTTGGCAATTGCTGGTCAGTTCGCCTGGGATTTCTGCTGTGACTTCCAGGGGTCGTCTTCCTGTTTCAACATCCCATTTCTGCCTTCGGGTGCACTGAGGGGACAAATCTATCCAGCTCATGAAAAGAAGCTTTTGTGAAACCTGTTACTTGGATGGCTTTACTGCAAAGCAGTCAGGCTTTGATCAGAATGGCAGGCCATACAGTGCCATTCCGCAGCATTTGTGAGTATTAATTAATCTGACATATTGTGCAGCCTTTGACGCAGTACATTTTAGCGCAATGGTAGGATTTGTGTCTCGATGGATTTTGTGGAGGCATGAAATGTTTGTGAAAGTGTGTGTGTCTGGTACTGTGTGATTTGTGTATCCTGTGGGCGAACTTGAGAATATTCATGTCTGAGCAGGAGAATATTCATGTCTTAAGTGAGCTTTGGCTCTGAAACGCTAGGAGTTGACAGCTGGCGGAAATGACTCATCGGGAGCCAGGGATTTTTCAACAGAGTTAGAGATGAAGCTTTTTACTGCTGCTCAACATTCATAAGGTCTGCAGTAACACTCTTCATCCTTTGTGTAGATGGAGCTTATCTATTGGTGGATAGACTGTAGAGATGGTTGATTGACAGGTCGGAGGAACAGAAAAAGCTAAGCTTAGAGAGAACGCGAGGCAGCTTAATATTATAACAAAGGGCTGCGCAGTAAATGTGCGCCCCGTTCTGAAATCAGACAAACAGTCGATGGTGTATCATTTGCTCCTGCTATGAGTCGTTGCTGCAAAGTGCAGCTGTTGATTCTTTGATCGTCTGAACTGAGGGCTTCTCCCGAGTTTACTGTCAGGCAGCTTTCCCTGGAAATGTGAGACTTCTAGTTACAACTGGATCTCTCTCTCCCTCTCCATCTATGTCTCTGTCGCTCTCTCCATCACTCTCAATCTGTCTCCTTCAGTCTCTCCTCCTCTCATTCCAGTTCTTTTTCTCTTTTCCTCTTGTTCTCTGTAAAGGCAACTAGCACTCTTCTGCTCCCTCTCTGTCTCTGCTCACCGCTCTTTCAGTCTCTCTCTCTCATTCTCTCTCTCTCTCATTTGCTCTCTCTGTCCCAGATGGACAGACAGACACACGGGGCTGTATCTGCTCCGATTCTCTTCCAAAATCAGCACATCTGTCCCAGAGGACTGACGGTGTGTGATTTCCTGCAATGTGCTCCACAGATCACAGACTTTGCTTCTCTAAAAGCTCCATCCCGATCTCACCTGCTGCCCCTCTGGAGCAGTCAAACACAGACCCTGCTGAGTGAAACAGATAGTCGGTGTCAGGGCTGAGAAAGAGGATGTTTGTCAAAAATTTAAATTGTTTTTATTCCTGCGAAATATTTTTTTTTTAAACCCAGACCTCCCTTCCTATGTGTTTGTACAGAAATGTTTGGGACACTTTATTCCATGACGGGTCTCTGGTAAACACCATGAGCTGCTGTGTGTGATTCAGGTCCTGCTGGAGCCAAGTAAACAGTCCAGTGGTTTCACTTGGACCCGCAGGGCTAAATCGGGAAATAGTGCGGGGGTGCGGCAGAGAGGTCTCCATGATGGGGGGGGAGGGTTGTTGACATTAAGCTGGAGAGAGTTGGGTGCACAGAAGCTGCAGTTATGAAGGGGTGTCTTTGCCATATTGGTGCTGCATGTTAGAGCTCTGAAACTGAGTGCTGAGTCTGTCCTTTATAAAACTGCTTTCTCCCTCACTGGATTCCAAATGGAAATGCCCTCTCAGTCACACTTAATGTTCGAGCTGAAGCATCTCCACTTTTGAGCCCAATTTCGCTCACTTCAGGCCGCTTTGGACCTCAGTATAGGTCAGATGGTGGCAGAAGAGCACACCTCCTGTAAATCCACCACACTCTGGAGTGGATGAAGTCGACTGTGTCCCATTGGTGCTGAATCTCCACCGTACTTTTCTAGTTATCCATTGTCTGGCAACAATATTGACCAAGCCTGAACCTGTGATTTTAGGGCCATGAATTTTAACCTGCCCTTGTGATAAATGACTTTATACAGACTTTATTGCGCTTTGTTTGGGGTGCTTTTGTGTTCATCCTTATGAATGTACATTATGCGTTTTGCAATGAGAATCTAGTTTCATTGTTTTTTGCTCAGACTATAGGGAGCACAGTAACCTGAAGAGTGTGTGTCAGTGTCTGAATGAGCATAATCGCGTACAGTGCACATATGTATGAGTGTGTGGGTGTGTGCAGGTGTGTATGTGGGTGAGTGTGTGTGTGCGTGTGTGTGCGTGCATGCGTAAATGCCCAGCTCACGCACATTTAGGAGCACTAATGAAATGCTGACCTGCCAGACCTCACGTGACGGTATTGAGTATCTGAAGGTGGGGAGGGGGGGTAATCAGCCCCTGACCCCTGTGACCCCTGTGACCCTGTGGCTGATTGACAGACAGCCCTCACTGCCGTACGTCAGGTGAAAGAGGGAATTGATGAGACGGATGAATGAGAAAGGAGAAAATGTCGAAGGAGGAGGTGTAAGAGAAGGGTGTCAGTCTGAAGCGTTCACACTCTCAGATTTGTTAATTGGATGCTGTCTGAGACATTAGTCCAATGTGCTCTTCTCCGAACCCGGTTCACAGCGAGATGCGCTTCTAACGTCATTACTATTGATCGGACCAAGCCATGCGCTGACAAAATTGCACTGTGTTATTATTATTATTTTTTTAACCAATATAGTTTGTAAGTGGATATTTGTCCCGGGAGTTTTTGTTATTGGTGATAAAACAAATTAGATTCTCCTGTAGGCCTAACTGTATTTGAAATTCTGCTGAAAGCCTCATGGGGTTATTATTACAGCAGACAGACTCACTCGGCGGTTTTGTCAGGGTGACTGGCTCTTGCATGCAAATGACAACGTTGCACCACGAATACAAATCACAGCGTTGCGCCTCAAATACAAAAGCTACCTACTACAAAAGTTGCGGAGTCCCTGGGAATTATCGGCCCTAAGTGATGTGTTGCTGATGACAGAATCACATGCTGTCTGTCCGCAAAACAGGGCTTGAAATCTCAAATTCCTGGGCGAGTGAAAAGCTCTTTGAATCGGATGGTTTGTGTTGCAGAGAGGTAGAGGGTCAGTCCTGCGCATTTCTTATTTCAGGGGTTTTCTGTGGAGACTGGTGGCTATGGTCACATGATTTATGGCGTCCAATTCAATCAGCCCCTGATGGTGTATTTACCCGAGTGACAGGGGCTGCGGGAATACAGATGCGATGGCGGGGAGGGGGGGTGACTGATGCACAGCCGCTCGACTGTGTGCGCGACACAAAAATCCCTCCCCACACACCAACTCTTTCTCTCCTTCTCCTAACCCACATCCTTTCTTTCTCCTTCTCTCTTCTACTCTTTCACTTTCTATCTCTCCCTGTTTCTCTCTCCCCCCTCTCTCTCCCTCTCTCTCACACTCTCTCTCTCTCTCTCTCTCTCTCTTTCTCTGAGGGATGTTTAATTCTGTGGCACGGCTGAGGTTATCAGGCCATCCCTGGATCAATGCGCCCGTCACTCTCTCATTAGTGAATAGCTGCCCATCCGCCACCTCTCAAACACTCCCCCGAGGGCAGCCGGACCCACCCAAACACTGCCAAACCACCCAAACCAAACACAGCCGGCCCATCAGGACAGTACCGCTGTATGAGACACACAGTGCATGTCTTCGATGCTACTGGTGGTATAAGGAGCGGTTAGGCCTTGCGCGGCCGGCACGGCCCACACGGCGAGATTACACAATTGCGGCCGGGGCAACAGAGCGCGGAGTGTCCGCAGAGGCACTGAACGCCGAGCCGCGCACCTGGAGGATTTTGTTACAATGCGGTCAGGGTCGCACAGACCTCGTTGCAATGATTGGCTAGCTTCAGGACCCGGAAGTACGTATACCGATTAAAATTAAGGCTTCAAAGAAAAGCCAGCTGAATACGTAAGAAAATATAAACGTCTTTACCACAGTTCCTGGCGGGTCTACAAGGATGCTCATAAAACTTCCAACGTATGGAAGAAGATCGGAAATTTTCAACAGACTGATCCCGACGTGTCTAAGATAAAATGGAAAACCCTTCGCGACTGGTTTGTGAAAGCACGACAAAAAAAAATAAAAAATGAAGGGGAGGAGTGGAGAAGCTGGCGGAACCAGTGTATCGGCAATATTTACATCGTTGTCCTGGCTCATGGTGTTTATAAAACACAGGGAGACAAAATCAAATCCATGCAGCACTGTTTAATCCCAGGTTTTCCGTGGGTAGGGTAGCTGTGTCCGCAGACAATTGAAGGGAATCTTGGTGTAGGTTACCTCATTCGGAAATATCTATAGTCATTTCGGAATACATCAACCTCCCCCTATGCCTTTATATTTCATTTCTGGTGTAGGACCCAATTATCGCGGTATTAATGACATTAATTCACAGTCGGCTGAACTAACTGGCAGACGAATTAAACTTAGTTTGCTACATGTAACAAGTAATCTATGCATCTGAAATCACAAAAAAACCCCAAAATGATCATTGCAAGACTTCGGTGCAGAAACTGCCTAAATGCAAACCATGTCAACCAAGTTTTCGGAAGTTTCAAGTGACCCAATTATCGTAGTAGTAGAGAAAGAGCGGACAGGAATGTTTGTTTTGACAGCATCAAGTATGAAACGACTCAACGTTCGTGGGGACCGTGCGCGCCGTCCGCACTGCTGAAACCGCGCCGACCGCAAGAAGCATGAATCAGGCTTTAGGCAGTCAATCACTGCAGCAATTATGGGTTCAGCTGTCAATCACTGCAGCACTTATGGGTTAGACAGTCAATCACTGCACCACTTATGGGTTAGACAGTCAATCACTGCACCACTTATGGGTTAGACAGTCAATCACTGCACCACTTATGGGTTAGACAGTCAATCACTGCAGAACTTATGGGTTAGACAGTCAATCACTGCAGACTTATGGGTTAGACAGTCAATCACTGCACCACTTATGGGGTTATGGGTTCACTGTAAAACTTATGGGTTAGACAGTCAATCACTGCAGCACTTATGGGTTAGACAGTCAATCACTGTTAGACACTTATGGGTTAGACAGTCAATCACTGCAGCACTTATGGGTTAGACAGTCAATCACTGCAGCACTTATGGGTTAGAGTCAATCACTGCACTGCACCACTTATGGGTTAGACAGTCAATCACTGCAACCACTTATGGGTTAGACAGTCAATCACTGCAATCCACTTATGGGTTAGACAGTCAATCACTGCAGCACTTATGGGTTAGACAGTCAATTACTGGCACTTATGGGTTAGACAGTCACAGTGCATCTCTGCACTTATGGGTTAGACAGTCAATCACTGCAGCACTTATGGGTTAGACACAGTCAATCACTGCACCACTTATGGGTTGACAGTCAATCACTGCAAGGTTGACTTATGGGTTAGACAGTCAATCACTGCAACACTTATGGGTTAGACAGTCAATCACTGCACCACTTATGGGTTAGACAGTCAATCACTGCAGACACTTATGGGTTATGGGTCAATCACTGCAACACTTATGGGTTAGACAGTCAATCACTGCAGCACTTATGGGTTAGACAGTCAATCACTGCAACACTTATGGGTTAGACAGTCAATCACTGCAGCACTTATGGGTTAGACAGTCAATCACTGCAGCACTTATGGGTTAGACAGTCAATTACTGCAGCACTTATGGGTTAGACAGTCAATCACTGCAGCACTTAGTTGAATCACTGCAGCACTTATGGGTTAGACAGTCAATCACTTATATGGGTTAGACAGTCAATCACTGCAGCACTTATGGGTTAGACAGTCAATCACTGCAGCACTTATGGGTTAGACAGTCAATCACTGCAGCACTTATGGGTTAGACAGTCAATCACTGCAGCACTTATGGGTTAGACAGTCAATCACTGCAGCACTTATGGGTTAGACAGTCAATCACTGCAGCACTTATGGGTTAGACAGTCAATCACTGCAGCACTTATGGGTTAGACAGTCAATCACTGCACCACTTATGGGTTAGACAGTCAATCACTGTCAGCAGTACTTATGGGTTAGACAGTCAAGTCAATGACTGTCAACTGCAGCACTTATGGGTTAGACAGTCAATCACTGCAAGCACTTATGGGTTAGACAGTCAATCACTGCAGCACTTATGGGTTAGACAGTCAATCACTGCAGCACTTATGGGTTAGACAGTCAATCACTGCAGCACTTATGGGTTAGACAGTCAATCACTGCAGCACTTATGGGTTAGACAGTCAATTACTGCACACTTATGGGTTAGACAGTCAGCACACTTATGGGTTAGACAGTCAAATCACTGCAGCAGTTATGGGTTAGACAGTCAATTACTGCAGCACTTATGGGTTAGACAGTCAATCACTGCAGCACTTATGGGTTAGACAGTCAATCACTGCACTGGGTTAGACAGTCTTACTGGGTTACTTATGGGACAGTCAATTACTGCAGCACTTATGGGTTGACAGTCAATCACTGCAGCACTTATGGGTTAGACAGTCAATCACTGCAGCACTTATGGGTTAGACAGTCAATCACTGCAACACTTATGGGTTAGACAGTCAATACTGCAGCACTTATGGGTTAGACAGTCAATTACTGCAGCACTTATGGGTTATGGGCAGCACTTATGGGTTAGACAGTCAATCACTGCAGCACTTATGGGTTAGACAGTCAATCACTGCAGCACTTATGGGTTAGACAGTCAATCACTGCAGCACTTATGGGTTAGACAGTCAATCACTGCAGCACTTATGGGTTAGACAGTCAATCACTGCAGCACTTATGGGTTAGACAGTCAATTACTGCAGCACTTATGGGTTAGACAGTCAATCACTGCAGCACTTATGGGTTAGACAGTCAATCACTGCAGCACTTATGGGTTAGACAGTCAATCACTGCAGCACTTATGGGTTAGACAGTCAATCACTGCAGCACTTATGGGTTAGACAGTCAATCACTGCAGCACTTATGGGTTAGACAGTCAATCACTGCAGCACTTATGGGTTAGACAGTCAATCACTGCAGCACTTATGGGTTAGACAGTCAATCACTGCAGCACTTATGGGTTAGACAGTCAATCACTGCAGCACTTATGGGTTAGACAGTCAATCACTGCAGCACTTATGGGTTAGACAGTCAATTACTGCAGCACTTATGGGTTAGACAGTCAATCACTGCAGCACTTATGGGTTAGACAGTCAATCACTGCAACACTTATGGATTAGACAGTCAATTACTGCAGTACTTATGGGTTAGACAGTCAATCACTGCAACACTTATGGGTTAGACAGTCAATCACTGCAGCACTTATGGGTTAGACAGTCAATCACTGCAGCACTTATGGGTTAGACAGTCAATCACTGCAGCACTTATGGGTTAGACAGTCAATCACTGCAGCACTTATGGGTTAGACAGTCAATCACTGCAGCACTTATGGGTTAGACAGTCTGAAACTGCACTTATGGGTTGCAGCACATGGGTCAATCATTACTGCAACACTTATGGGTTTAGACAGTCAATCACTGCAGCACTTATGGGGGTCAATTGCAGACAGTCAATCACTGCAACACTTATGGATTAGACAGTCAATTACTGCAGCACTTATGGGTTAGACAGTCAATCACTGCAACACTTATGGGTTAGACAGTCAATCAGTGCTGCACTTATGGGTTAGACAGTCAATCACTGCAGCACTTATGGGTTAGACAGTCAATCACTGCAGCACTTATGGGTTAGACAGTCAATCACTGCACTGCACTTGGGTTGACAGTCAATCACTGCAACACTTATGGGTTAGACAGTCAATCACTGCAGCACTTATATGGGGGCAACACTTATGGACAATCAATCACTGCAGCACTTATGGGTTAGACAGTCAATCACTGCAGCACATGGGTTAGACAGTCAATATGGGTTATGGGAGACAGTCAATCACTGCAGCACTTATGGGTTAGACAGTCAATCACTGCAACACTTTATGGGTTAGACAGTCAATCACTGCACCACTTATGGGTTAGAACAGTCAATCACTGCAGCACTTATGGGTTAGACAGTCAATCACTGCAACACTTATTTGACAGTTAGACAGTCAATCACTGCAGCAGCTTATGGGTTAGACAGTCAATCACTGCAGCACTTATGGGTTAGACAGTCAATCACTGCAGCACTTATGGGTTAGACAGTCAATCACTGCAACACTTATGGGTTAGACAGTCAATCACTGCACCACTTATGGGTTAGACAATCAATCACTGCAGCACTTATGGGTTAGACAGTCAATCACTGCAGCACTTATGGGTTAGACAGTCAATCACTGCACCACTTATGGGTTAGACAGTCAATCACTGCAACACTTATGGATTAGACAGTCAATTACTGCAGCACTTATGGGTTAGACAGTCAATCACTGCACCATTAATGGGTTAGACAGTCAATCACTGCAGCACTTATGGGTTAGACAGTCAATCACTGCAGCACTTATGGGTTAGACAGTCAATCACTGCAGCACTTATGGGTTAGACAGTCAATCACTGCAACACTTATGGGTTAGACAGTCAATCACTGCACCACTTATGGGTTAGACAATCAATCACTGCACCACTTATGGGTTAGACAGTCAATCACTGCAGCACTTATAGGTTAGACAGTCAATCACTGCACCACTTATGGGTTAGACAGTCAATCACTGCAACACTTATGGGTTAGACAGTCAATCAGTGCAGCACTTATGGGTTAGATAGTAAATCACTGCAGCACTTATGGGTTAGACAGTCAATTACTGCAGCACTTATGGGTTAGACAGTCAATTACTGCAGCACTTATGGGTTAGACAGTCATTTACTGCACCACTTATGGGTTAGACAGTCAATCACTGCAGCACTTATAGGTTCAGCTGTCAATCACTGCAGCACTTATGGGTTATACAGTAAATCACTGCAACACTTATGGATTAGACAGTCAATTAGTGCAGCACTTATGGGTTAGATAGTCAATCACTGCAGCACTTATGGGTTAGACAGTCAATTACTGTAGCACTTATGGGTTAGACAGTCAATTACTGCACCACTTATGGGTTAGACAGTCAATCACTGCAGCACTTTTGGGTTAGACAGTCAATCACTGCACCACGTATGGGTTAGACAGTCAATCACTGCAGCACTTATTGGTTAGACAGTCAATCACTGCACCACTTATGGGATAGACAGTCAATCACTGCAGCACTGATGGGTTAGACTGTCAATCACTGCAGCACTTTTGGGTTAGGCAGTCAATCACTGCAGCACTTTTGGGTTAGACAGTCAATCACTGCACCACGTATGGGTTAGACAGTCAATCACTGCAGCACTTTTGGGTTAGACAGTCAATCACTGCAGCACTTATTGGTTAGACAGTCAATCACTGAACCACTTATGGGTTAGACAGTCAATCACTGCAGCATTTATGGGTTAGACAATCAATCACTGCAGCACTTATGGGATAGACAGTCAATCACTGCAGCACTAATGGGTTAGACAGTCAATCACTGCAGCACTTACGGGTCAGACAGTCAATCACTGCAGCACTTATGGGTTAGACAGTCAATCACTGCAGCACTTATGGGTGAGACAGTCAATCACTGCACCACTTATGGGTTAGACTGTCAATCACTGCAGCACTTATGGGTTAGACAGTCAATCACTGCACCACTTATGGGTTAGACTGTCAATCACTGCAGCACTTATGGGTTAGACAGTCAATCACTGCAGCACTAATGGGTTAGACAGTCAATCACTGCATCACTTATGGGTTAGACAGTCAATCACTGCAGCACTGATGGGTTAGACTGTCAATCACTGCAGCACTTATGGGTTCAGCTGTCAATCACTGCAGCACTTGTGGGTTAGACAGTCAATCACTGCAGCACTTATGGGTTCAGCTGTCAATCACTGCAGCACTTGTGGGTTAGACAGTCAATCACTGCACCACTTATGGGTTAGACAGTCAATCACTGCACCACTTATGGGTTAGACAGTCAATCACTGCACCACATATGGGTTAGACAGTCAATCACTGCAGCACTCGTGGGTTAAACAGGAGAGATTTTGGCATTCATTTAATAATAAAATTATGTGACAATAGATTACTACTTAAAAAATACATAAATAAAAGTTTAAAGAAGAATTTTTTTTTTAAAACACGCACAATGTTTTGACGCAGCTGCGCGTCATTCTCAAGCGAATGAAGTCTTGAATGATAAGGTATATACAGTAAAAAGAGAAAAGTCAAATGGATAACTGTCATGTGCATATTTACCTAAATGACTTCACACTAACAGAGTTTGATTAAATGTTCAACTCGGGTTTCACTTCTTTTATGAAAAACATTTCACCAAATCACTAAATCTGGTCCTCGATTCCAAATCCAGCCGTACACCTGCAAACATGTAGCTGCATTAAGTTATGTGAAGTTTTTCTTTCTCTTTAACTCCACTTGTCCTGACAAGTTTTAAGTATTGAACTCAAGTTCATAATTTTTCAAAAGTTAAACTTAAAGTTATCCATTGTTTTGACTAATTGTGAGTTGAAACAGGGCTCATCTATTAGTGGAGTTAAATTACATTTAGTTGGGGAAACTCACATTTCTAAGGCAGCCAGTGAACTTCCATCTCTAAATATAATCAGGCTAAATGAATTTAAGTTTGGTTTTCTTTTCTCTCAGGTATTTAACCAAGCAGTTATTGCTGCTGATTGGCCAGACTTGCTTTACACCCGATTCCTATGTAAATGGAGGGTGGGGAACTGCAGTTGATGCTGACTGATCACAGGTCAGATTTTGGAGCAGCAGATGTAAGATTGGCCAGGCAGTGAAGCAGGATGGCTGATCTCAGGTCAGACTTTGGAGCAGCAGATGTAAGATTGGCCAGGCTGTGAAGCATGATGGCTGATCTCGGGTCAGATTTTGGAGCAGCAGATGTATGAGTAGCCAGGCAGTGAAGCATGATGGCTGATCTCAGGTCAGATTTTGGAGCAGCAGATGTATGAGAGGCCAGGCAGTGAAGCTTGATGGCTGATCTCAGGTCAGATTTTGGAGCAGCAGATGTATGAGAGGCCAGGCAGTTAAGCAGGATGGCTGATCTCAGGTCAGATTTTGGAGCAGCAGATGTATGAGAGGCCAGGCAGGGAAGCAGGATGGCTGATCTCAGGTCAGCAGCAGATGTATGAGAGGCCAGGCAGGGAAGCAGGATGGCTGATCTCAGGTCAGCAGCAGATGTATGAGAGGCCAGGCAGGGAAGCAGGATGGCTGATCTCAGGTCAGCAGCAGATGTATGAGAGGCCAGGCAGGGAAGCAGTGTTAGAGGAGCAGCAGAGGTACAGTCGCAGTGGCTCAGTGTGTCTGGCAAATGTAATGCTGATTATAGGTTACAGACATGGCGGTAGCAGTTGCCTCCCGTATGACGAACTGTTTGCTGCATCTGCTTGTGCTTAGAGTTGCTGGGCGTGGGCTCATGGCCTCACAGTTAAATACGGGGTTTTACTGTGGAGCATTTTTAGGCCTAAGAGCCTTCATCCCCTGAATCATGGTAACAGCGGATTAGAGAAGGGTAGTGCGAGCCCTCCAGTGTTGCTGTGATTTAGAGGTCCAAGTCTGCAGTGCATTGTGGGAAAATGAGGAGCTGTGCTTGATGTGGCGTTTCTGACAGGTGGTTGAGCTGTTGACAAATCACAAGGGCAGTGCACATCATGTGTCCCTAATTTGTTTAATCCCATAAAAATTTTGGACCCTTACTTGGGTCTGTCAGATGCTTTATTCAAGCCTGGGGAACTTCACTCCTTTAAATTCTAGTGGAGATCCCAAGGTGTCCAACAGTCCAAAGTATGTCCTGCTGAAATGTGGGGAAATGTGTATAACATGATGCACTAGACCTAGATATCTTCGGGGTAAAAATGTCAAATATTTTTTTTGAAAATTTCAATATTTTTGGTTTTAACATAAAATAAATAAAATAAATAAAGGAATGCAGTGTGCCAGTAAACACCAAGAATGTATGTTTTTCCTCAGGCCTCAATTGTTACTTTTGACTTTAAATGCAAATTACCGAAAATCACAATTTTGACTGATTTTAAACCTTGTGGCATTCATAAAATCATTAATATTCATCTGATTGACTTGAAATTTGGACTGAAGTTGTATCTGTTGGAGATCTATGAAATGACATGGGATTTCTAGATAGGTGCATCTCTAGGGGGTTAATTTTGAAAATGAAGCAAGTTGATGATAGCGATTTTCGTTATGGTTACATAACAGTGCTCATTAAATATTCATAAATGTTCAAAATAAAAAAAAATCCTATGTCATTTCATAGAACTATCTTAAACCTTTCATATGAGACTAATTTGAGTAAAATCTGACCATGGGTTATTGAAATATCAGTGCCACAAAATATTTTCAGATTTTGTTATTAAAGTGCTGTTTCCATGGCGACCATGTAAATTTTTATCAAAATACTACATTTTATGAGGTTAAAATCATGCTGAGTATGTTTATTTCTTAGTTTTTACATTATTATGGTTATTTATACACTTTCCCCTGAAGACCCCTTAATGTAATGCGCCTTATAAACATGCCATCATGGGTTTGAATATTTCTCTCAGTATAAGTGTGATGTAGCTTCAGTGAAGCTCTGCAAACAGGAGATACAGAATATGTATGTGATATTTGCCTACAGTGAGGATAATTTTTTTTTACTTTAAACTTACTGAAGGGAAAAGTTAGAGTTAAGGGGTTAGTCTCATCGGTTATCTTCTCCTAAATCTGTTCAATTTTTTAATATATTGGAAGTGCGGTGTGTGGGTCCTCACTGTGTACTTAGTTTTTCAGTCTTGACAAGGTCAATGCTCAATTCTGACACTGGATACTCTCAGTAATAAACTATTACTGTTCCCAAGAATATTCCAGAACTGCCACTTTGACATGTCCCAGCAGGTTAACTAACTTAAGCAACAGAAAATCAGGCATTCCCCTTGTGGCTCTTTTCGGACAGCGCAACATATGGTTGCTGTTATTATTTCACATTAAGAAAACTGACCCATCTAGACTCAGCAGTCTTGCGTTGATGTTAAAGATGTGTCGCTATAAAGGTGGAAGAGTGTTTGTCCGTGTGACTGAGGACACACAGCAGCTCTGCATGCGTCTTCATGTGCCTCGGTCTCCTGTCCCCCTTCATACTTTCCCAAAGCCGCTCTGGAGCTGGTGTGGCTCTCTGCTGCCCGCCCCCCAGGACATGTCACACAAATCTTAACACACTGCACTACCAGTTTGCCTGTGGTTTATAGTTGCATTCGTTTTGGAGTTTCTTTTCCTATAAGAAACAGTCTATGATGTAGTGCTTCATAATGCTTTTATTACTTACAGCGTGATTCACATTCTGCCCACATTCAGAAATTCCCATTTATTTCACTGCTTTCGATAACGATCTCTCCACGGGAGGACATCGAGGTATGCTGTGTGGAAAATGATCGATGCCCTACCCTTACCATTATCAGCCAGGCCTCGGATATAATGTGACGTGTCACAATGATAAATTTGAAATGAAATTGACGATTGAAATTATTTTATAAAAGTGTTGCGCGAAAAAACGAAGGAAACAGTTTTAGAGCATTGTTCTCGCACACACCTCAGGCTAGCTGCTGGTGCCCTTGAAATGGGGCAGATGATTAGATTGGTGAGATCCACTCCGCCGGGGTACTGCCCTGCCAAATCTGACTGCCAGCTGAGGCTCGTTTGAGCCGGAGCCATATACCCTGCTCACCTGTTTAATACACCCCTTTCACAGGTTTAATGATGGTTTTTTCTCCATTTCAGCCTTGTGTTTCTCCGTGTAGGTGTGTAGCGTTAGTGTGCGACTGCTCTCCCAGTCGGTGAAAACGGTCCTTTATTTTGGCGACTGGAAAAAGGTCACTGTTACATTCATGCTTGGGCAGGTCACAAATATTCTCATGCGTACTGACTTCCAGTAATCTTTTTCACATAAAATGCATCTGTAATGCTGGGTATTTACTGTTACAGTCCAGTTTATGGTAATATATTATACACTATACATGACTAAACTGCTATACTAGGGTGCACAATGCACAGTCCTTCAGGGCTAGTTGTTGCACTGATTCCAGACAGCTACCTTAGGGGATTTTTTGGCTCATTAATTTATGATGGGCTCCTCCTGTAAAGTCACAGTACAATATTTAGAATGCACTTATGGTCTGCAGCTGTAGCCAGTGCCTATCGAAATGTCAGATCAGATTATTATTGCGCTAATTGTATAATTAAGGGCAGAAGTTGATGATACATCAGTTTGCTGTTCTAGTTGATACTTCTACGAATCCCAGATCTAGATATGATTGAGCTGGCTGTGTAGTTAAGCAGTGAAATTGGCACTAAATCCAGGAAGGGTTGGGCCCGGCTTGTGCAGCGCTGGCCTGACTGCATGGTGCTGTTTGTAAACTTCAGCCAAAGTGTCAGCCAGAACTCAGACAGATGAAGGTATGTTTTTGGAGGAGATTGTTAATGACCAGAGGTGTCGTAGGAATTCTTCTCGTTGGTTGGAGCAGATGGGGGGGGCACAGACAGGTGCGCAGCCAGAGGGTGTTTTGGTGACAGGTGGCGGGCAGGTTAATGGTGTGGTGCATCTAAGCGCGACCATGCGGACAAACACCGCGTAAGAGAGAGCGAGGAGTTCGACCGGACTGCTGATGGAGCTTGTGAACTGCAGAAACAAAAAAAATAAATATCAACAAGCATTGAGTTTCATATTTAGAAGTATTACTTTGCTTATATCTTTCTTTACTGGTATTTCTATTATTTTGTATTAAGAAAATCATTACCATCTAGCACCAACTGGATTGCCACTGAAAAACATTGGATCATATGCAGTCAGATCGTGTGATTCATTGCTAGCCAATTGGGTAAAAAAAAAAAGTATCTACTTTATATATATATTTTTACTTTCTTGATTTGTTTTCTGATTGCACACAAATAAATATGAAAACAATTAACAATTTGAGTTTTTAAGTCAGGAATGAAGTACATGTAGGATTTGAAACATATTAGTCCCTGAGGCTGACATAGTACAGCTGAATACAATTGGCTAAACCATGAACACAAAAAACCAAAAAAAAAAACAAAAATTACATCAGACATAAAAAACACAAAAAATTCTAATGTAGGGTAAGAAATTGAACTCATTAACAGCAACTTTAAGCAAGTGAATAGTTTTTACTTGGAAGACAAATCTTAGAAAACATTATTTAAAGCTTGAAGCTTCTTGTGACACTCATTATAGTTGAGCTTTCGGTCTGCAGCGGAGGGACAGGCGGTCATGTTGAGTGCCCTGAGGGACGGGCGGCCATGTTATGTGCCCTGAGGGACGGGCGGCCATGTTATTTGCCCTGAGGGACGGGCGGCCATGTTGTGTGTCCTGAAGGACGGGTGGCCATGTTGTGTGTCCTGAGGGACGGGCGGCCATGTTATGTGCCCTGAGGGACGGGCGGCCATGTTATTTGCCCTGAGGGACGAGCGGCCATGTTGTGTGTCCTGAAGGACGGGTGGCCATGTTGTGTGTCCTGAGGGACGGGCGGCCGTCATGTGTGCCCTGAGGGATGGGCGGCCATGTTGAGTGCCCTGAGGGACGGGCGGCCATGTTGAGTGCCCTGAGGGACGGGCGGCCATGTTGTGTGCCCTGAGGGATGGGCGGCCATGTTGTGTGTCCTGAGGGACGGGCAGCCATGTTGTGTGTCCTGAGGGACGGGCAGCCATGTTGTGTGTCCTGAAGGACGGGCGGCCATGTTGTGTACCCTGAGGGGCGGGCGGCCATGTTGAGTGCCCTGAGGGATGGGCGGCCATGTTATGCGCCCTGAGGCTCCACCACCTCAGATCTCTGGGAGACCTTATTCTCGTATGCAGATGCTCTACCTACTTTTAAACATCTTTCCATTGAAATGAGATCAGTGTCACAAACAAGAAACAGACATCTTTTTTGTACTGAATGCACCCCTGTATACACTGGCACAGGGAATGTGTAAATTATTTAGAAAGAGAAAAAACAGCTTTACAGAATTATGTTGGACAAAACTTGGAAATGAGGTATTCCAACAGTAAAGAATATACCCAGATCCAATGAAAGTAATGAACAAGTTAGTTGGTGAAAACAAAAACTAACAAAAAAAGAAGTTTTCAAAGTTGGTTGAATACTGCTGATGCTGTAAGGCCCAAGGGGGAACTCAAAATACTGTGTATGTGTGTGTGTGTGTGTGTGTGGCTGTGTGTGTGTGAGTGTATTCACGTTTTTGTTACCTATTGGGGACCTTTTCCAGTATAAGCCCTGTCCTTGTCGGGACCAGTAGTCCTTACGGGGGCCAAAGCCTGGTCCTAATATGGCAAAAAGTCATTTCTGAGGTCATGGTTGAGGTTAGGGGTCAGGTGTGAATTGAGGTTTTGTCCAGGTTAAGGTCAGGTATGATTTGGTTAAGGTTAGGGTTAGGGGTAGGGTTAGGGTTAGGCTGTCCATAATGAATAGAAGTCAATGCAATGTCCTAACAGGGATAGCTGGGCGGATACATACAAAAACCATACAAAAGTGGATCAAGATACACAGAATCTACGGCCATTTTCAGATTCTAGGGGATGAATATGGTTAGTAAACCCAATTTCAGCCTTGTATGGGCGATTTTCAGCCAAGTGTGCAATTTAGGGGTAAAAAATGTCTTATAGCATTTAACCTATTTAATTCAAAATAAACACCAAGAACGCAATTTAGTATGTTGCAGAGCACTTTTTTCTAGTTTAAAAAAATTGTTTGGTCATGTTTGAGGGGAAAAAACAAAAAATAGCAGGATTTTTATGGTCAAAATGTCCTTTTTGTTACCTGTCTCAAGTGGGGTCACTTTTACTCAAGTTGATTTTTTTTCTCTTTTCCCTTTAGAAATCTTAACACTTACAAAACTTCACAGGTTTCTTTGTATTTTAGGTCTCTAAAACAGATTTGTCTCCCATTTCCTAGTTTTCCTCTAGAGGTATTAGTCAATAAAGCTATGTCATAAACTTGGTTTAGTCACTGTCTTTCTTGTTACCACCATCACATCTGAGGACAATAATTAATGTTCTCTTCAACAGGTGTCACTAGCATGTTTTTTTTTTTAAATGCCAGGATGTAAGGAATCTATTTTGGCTGCATTTTAGAATTTGAATAAGCTGTGGGAGGAAGAGACAGCTCTGTAAGTTTTTCCAAATTGCGTGTCTCACAAATTGCACGTCTTTCTTGTTACTACAAAATAATGCATGATTCCAGGTAGAAACTGAAAGAGTGACCTGTAATAGTGTGACTGCTTCAGTTTGCCATAATTAAGGCATGTTTGTGCGTGGACAAGTGCCCACAGTACCCTGAAAAACTTTTGGATGTGTCTTTCTTGTTACCGTAGTTTGTCTTTATTGTTACCATCATTGAGTAACAAAAAAGACAAACTGGTAACACAAAAGACAGGTTTGAGGCCACAATAAAAAAAAAAAATCCAGTTCACAGACATTTTGATGAAATCTTGATGAAATAAGGCCAAGGCCTAGGCCTACTACAGTGGGGTGCAAAAATTTGGGCACTCCTGGTTTGAATGCCTGTTACAATTAATCTGCAAGTGACTGAAAGCAAACCTGAACATTAAATGCTACAAAGTTAAACATGATACATTTCATCACATTTTAAAGCAAGAATAATTTTTATTTTGAACATTTTACAGTTTCAAAATAATAAAACAAGGAAAAAGGCCTTGTGCAAAAGTTTGGGAACCCTGTAAGCTAGTACTTTGTAACTTCTCCTCGGGCAGCTATAACAGCTGAGAGTCTTTCAGTTCTTGTCTTTGGAATTTTTCCCCATTCTTCCAGACAGAACACCTCTAGCTCAGAAATATTCTTCGGCCTTCTTGCATGCATGGCATTTTGAGGTCTCTCCATAGATTTTCAATAATAGTCAAGTCTGGGGACTGTGATGGCCATTCCAAAACCTTCATCCATCTTTCCTGGAGGTACTTCATGGTGGATTTTGAGGTATGCTTTGGGTCATGGTCTTGCTGGAGTACCCAACATCTTCATCTATAATTTCTGGACTGAGCTTTGAACATTAGCCTCTAGAATGTCTTGATATTTGGTGGTATCCATTCTTCCTTCCACCCGCACAATATTGCTTGTGCCCCCAGCTGCTACACAACCCCAAAGCATAATGGATCCACCTCCATGCTTAACAGTTGGCGACGTGTTCTTCTCTACAAACGCTTTGCCCTTTTTTCTCCAAACATACCTTCTTTGGTTGTGGCCAAAAAGTTTAATTTTGGTTTCGTCAGTCCAAAGCGCATTGTTTCTCAAGGTTTTCTTTTGCATACTTCAGACGCTTAATTTTGTGTTGAGGTCATAGGAAAGGCTTCTTTCTTGCAACTCTGCCAAGTAGGTCTTTGTTGTTTAAGGTACGCTATATTTTTGTCCTGTGAACAACTAGACCTGTGTCTGCTACTCTTTTTTGCAGCTCTTTTGCAGTGATGTGTGGGTTCTTCTGAGCATTTCTCACCAGATCTCAGGCCATTCTATCTGAAATTTTTCTTAGTCTTCCAGATCTTGTCTTGACTTCAATTGTTCCATTTATTTTCCATTTTCATATGATGTTTCTGACAGTAGAAATGGATAGATTGAAATGTTTCGAGAGTTTTTTGTAGCCCTCTCCTTGTTGGTGGAAGTGAATTATCTTGATTTTGATGTCCTTGGACAACTGTTTAGAGGAACACATGGTTTTTAACACCAGACACAACAGCCACCACAGTCAGATACTTTAGAAGGCATGGAGTTACTTCAGAATATATAGTTCAACCCTGGAATTATATTCACCTGACTCACTGAAGCCCTAATGATTAAATCACCTGGGTCTGGGCCTTAGTAATCATCTTCTTAAAAGGTAACAAAGAATAATCCAAAAGGGTTCCCAAACTTTTGCACAGGGCCCTTTTCCTTTCTTATCATTTAAAAACTCAGAAAAATTAAAATAAAAAGAAACCTTACTCTTAAATTTGCAGAAAGGTGTCATGTTTAACTTTTTAGCATTTAGTGTTCAGATTTGCTTTCAATCAGTTGGAGATTAATTGTTACAGACATTTAAACCAGGGGTGCCCAAATTTTTGCACCCCACTGTATACTAGCTAGTCTAAGTAGACCACCAGTTTCATCCAGTTTCTAGCGGCCAAGCCCAAAATGGCTTTGGGAACACATTTGACATTTTGTTTGATTGATGATGTGATGCTTGCCCCAAGATTATTATAAGATCATTCCTCATAATGACCAAAAAAGGCATAAAATATTTCAGAAGAACCTGGACTTATTGCGTACTTATTCCAAAAAAAAGTGAAACTGTTCTTTTTTTAATAGCTTTGATGTGATTAAATTCTTGGATTTCTGGCCAGTTTAAGTAATCACATTTGAAATTACTTAACTCAGTCGTATGGAAGTGATTCCCTTGCTTCTGTAAAATACAGTGTTTATGTTGCACTGGTGAACACGATTGGGGTATAATGTCTTTGTGTCATATGCTCAATAGAAATTTTATTGATTAAGGAGGCAAACATTGGAATTGTGTCTGATTTACGCATTAATAAATTTTCACATATTCTTAGATGTGGTCTCCCTTGCTTTCTGGTATTTCATGCACTGTACCGTTGGTTCTTTTTTTCAATGAAATTGTCTATTTTTGATGGCTCTGCTGTGGTAATGAGGGAGGTTCACTTATTTTCCACTCTCAGCCATATAGAGGAAGGAAGACTGACCTGCAGAAAGAGCTGTGTTCATACCTCCCTTTCACAGCACTGAAACCACAGCAGCGCTCTGATCCATGTCACCTACATTAGCCGTTTGACCACCTTTGAGTACTGCAGAAATTAGCAGCTTTTCATTCAAAATTTGAAAATAAAAATCTGACCCCAAGTTCACAAATATAGAGATAACCACATTTTAAATTACACTATATTTGAAACACTGGTATATTCAGTATTCATCACAGTCACCTGTTTTATGCGGTTGCTTTTCATTTGCATTGTAGTGTAGTGTGACTACATTCAGAATATAGAATGGATTCTCATGGCTTATTGCTTCATCAGCCTCGCAAACTAATTCACACAAATCTGTGCTGTTGCACGAGGGACATGAGCACAGAATAAGACACTGATATTTTCTTTCAATGCTGGACACTTTTAAAAAAAATAAAATAAAATTGTCATATGAAACCACCAACTATTGGTCATTTTATACATTTTCTTTTTTGTTACCGTATAGGTCTTTTTTGTTACTTTGCAGATATTAAGCCTTTTCCTTTAAATCTTTTTGTAAAACACTTCAGAAACAAAGTAAAGTGCATCTGAAACCATTTTACCCCAAAAACTTGGTTAAAACTTATATATCAGTAGTATTTTGACAAAAAAAAAAAAACATGGTAACAAGAAAGACAACATGAAAAATTTAAAAATGCATTTTCTCATAATTAAAGATAGTTCTTGCATTGCAGCTTTGTAGAATCCTCAGAAATTCACTGAGAAAACAAAATCAGGCCGAATTATGGGGAAAAAATGGGTTTGATTTTTCAAAAGTGTCTTTCATGTTACTTGCACACTTGGCTGAAAATCGCCCGTATAAGCAATCAATTTGGAGCAATAAGTTGCCAAACTTGGCTGAAAATGGGTTCGCCAAAAAACAAATTTCAAAGAGCTATCACTTGAAAACTATTTGAGATACTGGCCTAATATTTGGCATTTTTTCATTTTGTGTGAATATTTACTCGTGAATTTTTTCGAAGAATTTTGAGGAGGTGACCTGGAACCCCCTGGATGATTTGACGTAGAATGACCCAAGAGCATTTGGTGGGGTTGGGCGGTCAAATGATGTCGTTATTGTTTCCCGACCCAGAGACACCTCAAACGAATCTAACCATGTGATTAGTGCACTACAGGGATGTCATTGTCCCTACGCGTCCCGCGTTTGTGCTTTCTACGAGCAGCTGAGCGGTGGGACTAACGGTAGTACATGCGCGATAGGTGATGTCGCCCTCACTGCCTTTTGTCTCCACCTTCTTAATCATCATCATGACCCGTGATTAAATGTAAGCGTCTGACTGACTGACCGACCGCGGGCTGGTGTGCTGAGCAGTGGTGCTGTGTGTCAGATAAACGCTTTTAAAGGAGGCCATCTGCAGATGAGTCACTGGAGTGGCGTCATCCTCCCGCAGTTACTCTTGTGGAGCTGTGCTTTTCACACTGAACTGTGCTCTGGGCTGACGGACTGAATTCACTTCTGTTTCTGTTGAACTGAGTTCAGAATGGCTGATTGGTAGCAGGTCCAGCACTAGATAGAGGCCTGTTTTTGGTTTCAGTCATTGAAAGTATCATGGCCCATTTCTGTTGGACCTGACAGCGGTCTGCCCATAGATCTCATGAAAAAAAATATGGATCAAGTTGCAGCGACGCAACGCATTAACTTTCCTGGGGCTTTGTGGAAGCCATTTCGGCGCATGGAAGAGAGGTTTTTGGGTGCCACCATTTTGAAAAATTTGGAGACACAAACTGCTCAGTACAGCCACCAAATCTAAGCATTTTTTTTTCATATTGTAGGACAATGTCACTAACGCACTCTGTATCTGCTGTTTGTAGAGCATCACTGAAGCCACATCACACATCGAGAGAAATATTCAACCCCAGACTGCCGTGTTTTTATGCTCGTAGCATTACATCAAATGGAAAATATCTAGATCTAGTAGGGCTGTTCTTGCCTAAAATAAATATTGGTCGACCAACAGTTGGCTGTTTTTTTCCTATTGGTTAGTTGGTCAAAATGTTTTAACCCCTCTGCGCAACTGTAGATGTCAGCGGACATGGAGCTGCTCTATTCATGCATGCAGTTACACTAATCTATCACTAGATAGCACATCCAGATCAGTTATTGAATATTTACTAGCAAGCCGAGCTCGAACTTGGTTTAGAATATGGACGAGTTGAGTCCTATCCCTGTTTCCCAGGAGTTGCATGAATTAAACTCCTCAGCTAAGCCTGATGTGCAAACTGCTCAATATACTTGCCCATAGTGTCTATCCAGCAGTTTAAAAATATAATGTCTTTCGACAGGAAAAATCGTTGTCCTTTGTAACAACCACTTCAGCTATAGTGAGCTAATGGTATGCCAATTACGTAATTTAAAAAATCAGTTTTCTGTAGCAAAAATTCACTATAGTATTGATACTTTGTCATTCTACTATCAATTATAGTCATCACATAACTAATTTCCTACTATGGCATTACGCATAGATCCATCTCTTGAAGAATTCAGCTGTTTTTTAATGCCTCATACAATCCCTTACGGATATACAGTCACTTCATCGGTTACTCAGACTTATCTGCGTAAACCCCAGCTGTAGTTCATGCAACGTGAAACTCTCCCGGTAATTACCGATTGATTGACACTTTTTTTTAATCCAATTCCAGACAGTATAAGCTTTCCTCAGTAATTGAAAGACATTCATTGGACCCTCAGAAGAGTATTTAAACACTTGCAAAATAGCAGTTAGATTGTATTCGCTCAACTTTGGGCAGCTGAAATTCCTGATGGCAGGATCTCTGTTCTGTTAAAATAAGGTATATTTGAGATATTATTGTGTTAGTGAGTTATACTTGTGCCTTTTCGGTTGTGAAAAGCGTTTATTCAAGCTGGCATTTCGCTTGGATGATTGGAATTGTAAACAGCAAGCTTTCTGTCTCAGAATGAACATTCTGGCAGTAAAATAAGCAGTTCCTTTAATGAGTATGTGTGCTTGCTGATGCGGCTTGGTAGAAAAATGGACAAAACTCTGAACTTCATTATGGAGAAAAAGCATGTTTTTGGTTTGGAGAGGTTACTGGTGACTATTGATGTCCATCCACGCCTGTATTGATAAATACATGCTAAATTCCACCAGAAAATCATTGATTCATATTGAACTTCATGAGTAGAGAGTTCATTTTGTTATACATATGATTATTTTATGATTTGACAGTGTGCTATTTTGAGGGCTCTTACAGCATGGAGAGCCACTTGGATGGCTGTCTTATTTGGCTCACAGAGAGCAGATAATTTTGAAAAGCACTGTCACATGAAGTAGATTTGTGGTCAAGGAGTTTATGATCCCAGAAATGTATTGTTTAACTCCCATCCATTTTTCAATTCTCAATATTATTTTTTTTATAATTTCATTGCTGAAATTTCCTGAAAATTTTTTGTGTTTGTGGCCCTCACTCTGAACTAAAATTATGAAAAGAAAGTGAAATATGATGCAATTCTAAATGCTACAAGTATCTTGAATCATTTCAGCCATTTCCGCCCTCTCTGTGAAGTTCAGATCTTGAATTATAAAGCCTTTAATTGGGTAACGCATGAATAGCCATATTTGGCTAGGGGTTAAACTCTGTTTAGAGTGTCCTTTTTTTCATGTTGTCGTTGCAGATGCTGCCATTGTACTTGAGAAGTTGAAGTAAGACCACACAATAAGCTGGTGCTTTTATTTCACCAAACCATAACATTCCGATGCATGGGCTATGTTTTATTTAGTAAACCTGCTTGGTGTCATTGGGATTTAAAATCTCTTATGCAAAAATATCTTAGCGTGGGTTATAACTTTCAGAAATTCTAATGGACTCTGATAGTGTCTCTTATAGGGTTGGCTCAGAAAGTTATTTGCATTTTCATTTAGGTTAATAATTGTTTATGGTTTAATTTGTTGTGTTGCTAATTTGTGCTTCAACAGGTGATGTTACTGACCATTCCAGCAAACTACCGGAACAAATGCCTTGTTTTTCCATAGTAATTGACTTAGTGGTACCAATTAAATCAGTAGACGTATGCTTTAATTCGAACAGTGCTAAGTAGATATTAATAACAAAATGACTAATCAAAATACTAACTAAAGAAACATGATAAAACAAATTCACACATTCCGCAAATCAGAACTTATAAATTGCAATGCTCAGTGGTTCTCCATCTTAAAAAGGTACCTGACTGATACTAAACCAGCACTTGCCGTTTTTAAACGTGACCTATTATGCTGTTTTTCCAAGTTTATATTTTGGTCTTTGACTCCCCTAGAGTACTCCTGATCGCGCAAAGTAAAAAAAGGGTACTTATTTCGCGCATACTGCCATCCTCAAAAAACCCCATTTGTAGTCCATTGTAGTCTCTGCCTGAAACGCCTCATTGGGGTAGCTCTTCTGCTATGGCCCCCACTCCCCGTGTGCCCACTTTCTTCTGACTGGCCAGCTCTGTGGAGGGCGGATCTAGGCGGGACGAGGCAGCAGAACGCAGTTTTCCGTGTCCAGCTCCTCAGAGTGAAACTGACGCGTCTCCCGAAGGAATCGACGGGCATATTCTGCAATCAAACGCAGTACATGTGTATAGATCTAATGAAATTAACTTGTTCTAATAAATGCAACGGCGAAAGTGGAGGACGCAGTGCGAATGTCTAGCAGGTCAAGCTCGAATTTGCTGTCTACCTACGGGTACTATGGTGAGTACACTGGTGTTTCTACTCTAGCTAGGATTGAGGGAAAGCTAGAATCCACCCCATATAGACACATTTGTAGAACGAGTCGACAAACCCAAGTATAGACTGGAGACCGTAGAAATCCGGTGGGTCTGAGTTTAGAGGGAAACACGGACAGTGAGGAGCAGCTAAAAGTGGACCAACAACTTATGGACAGCTTTGGTGTGTATAAGGACCTGCTGGTTCGTCTGCATAGCTGTGGTGTGTCGTTAGCGTGGAGTAACGAACAGCTTCTGCGGTGGTATATGACGAAGGGGCGAAAGCTCCAGGCTAAACGGCCTTTTCGGAAATTGCCCGTGGTAATGGTTTACTTATTGCGTCGGAATGACCAGCATTTGCTCGCAGAACATGGGCGCGATAAGCCGCTTTCACACCGGACGCGAAATGAATTTTTCGCGCGACAGATTACATTCAAAGTCAATGCATTGTCTTTGCATTTACTTTGAATGTAATCTCTCGCGTGAAAAATTCATTTCGCGTCCGGTGTGAAAGCTGCTGAACGCGCCCATTACGCGTATATTCACGTCTTTGCATTGACTTTGAATGTAGCTAATATGTCGCGCGATAGTTTAGCGTCGGTGTGAAAGCTGCTTAACGCGTATATTCGCGTCTTTGCATTGACTTTCAATGTAGCTAATCTGTCGCGCGAAAAATTTGTTTCGCGTCCGGTGTGAAAGCTGCTTAACACGCCCATAACTCGTGTATTCGAGTCTTTGCATTGACTTTGAATGTAATCTGTTAGTTTCGCGTCCGGTGTGAAAGCTGCTTAACGCGCCCATAACTCGTGTATTCGAGTCTTTGCATTGACTTTGAATGTAATCTGTCCCACAAAAAATTTGTTTCGCGTACAATGTGAAAGCAGCTTTATGGATAGTACGCGACAGCTAGAGAGAGCTCGGTTATGTTATGAACTTAATACAGGTTTTGCCCACCGTAAGTTCTGTTAGCACGGACAAGTTGCTTATGTGGAGCCAGCAAATCGATCACTTCTACAGGAAAGAATTTCCTATTTAATCTCCGCCTTTTTCGGCTTTTTATTACCCACAACAATTTCTAAAGGGGGATGAAATTATGTCACGGTAGTGCAGAGAAATCCTTTGTTATACCAGACACATTAGAGCTTCTGCGTTTCGCGATTGCTTTCACGGTAGAATCAGAGCTAACCCAGATATTTGTGATAGGGATCCGGCTGATCCCGGTCATGGATAAGTGAAGCGATCACAAGCAGTGGCTTCAACTGTAGTGGCTACAATCGGGCAACGTTATGATGAAACTGCCGCATTGATGCTTACCGAAGTAACACAAGCATACCGATCAGAATTACTGCATATAAGTTAACCAGGATCATTTTTAATTAGCGCGGCAGCACGCAAACTAACATGCAGTAGCTGGTAACCAAGCGGTCATAACAACCACAGAGACAAACCCTTGCAATACAGGTTTTACAGACAGCAAGTTCCGTTACCTTGGACAGTTGTACTAAGCATCCAAATTACAAACAAGTATTAAAAGTTAGCTTCAAATGAGGTTTATGTTCACACACCTTCTGTAGAATTTCCCCTGATATTACTCTTGCATATTTAGGACACAAACATTAGCAACAGTAACTTGGCTACATTAGCCGCTGTGCTACAGCCACAATCAACTGGCTATCACATCAGGTTGGCTTGTGCAGTAAAAGCAACTTACAGCTTCTGTGTCTGTGAGTCACGGACAGTCGCGACCAATACAGGCTTTATCTTCAGATATTTTAGAAAGCCTGCGCTTGAGGCCAGTTGTTCGTGCTAACTATCGCTAGTGGTCCTGCTAGCCAGTAGCCACCTGTAACACGTTAGCTTCACTTACATTATTTGCCGTTATATAGTTACTTACAGCTTGTGGCTCCGAGCGCTTGATCGATGCAACTGCTTCAGGTTTGAGAAGCAGCTGAAACGCTTATCCTGTGTCGAATTATCCTTTATTGACAAAGCTGTCTTTGGTGAAATGCTGAGCACAAGCAGCTAACGTTCCCTTTGGCAGTGGCTGTCCGCCGCCAGCAAACAAAAAAAGCTACCCACTGATTTCTGATGGCATCGTCTTTTGGTAGAGAAATAAGCGTTTTTCTTCGTGCCCAAAAGTAAACGGACAAGCAGCTTAGGGAGAAATACTGACAAAACTGCATCTCAAATGATATGGGGTTCTTCTTTTGTATTTCCAAAAGTGTAGACGCTACTAAGGCATAGTATGATCTGCCATTGTTAGTGCCTGCTAGAATAGTTTCCGGTGTGGGCAGGTCCAGCGCCGTGGTTGGCTCTGGCTAGGTCTGTATTAATTGGACGGAACAACCTGACGTCAGGTTTTGCCCAGATCTCGTGAAGATCTCGGGAGGAGCTGTTCAGAGAGGAAATCTCGTTCATGAAATCACGTTCTTGGATTACAGCAAGACCTCTGTATCTTACGTTTAGAAACTTTTCAGAGGTTGAGTATGGACAACCAACATTATAACATTACTAAGATGTATTAAAAGAAGGATCAGCATAATAGGTCCCCTTTTAGAGCAGTCATATACAGTAAAAAACAATGGAATTCTGCTAAAAATTCCATAGCTGTTCCTGGTTAATGTTTCACGATCTAAAGTTTTGTATAATCCAATTGCATTCTGCTACTAAATTAAACATGTAAAAAATACGATTTTATTTAGTTATTTGGCTTGGTGACAAGAGCATTGTTCAACAATATGTCCTCTTATTTTTTTCTTAGACGGGGGTTTCAGCTCCAAGTTCACGTGAACGTAATTTTGCCGTGGGACTGCCCACAATTAAATGGAGATGCACATATAAACACAGTTTCAAATTAAGTGGAGTATAAATATCTTGTTATGCATTACAAACAGCTAACATACCGTATAAGAACTCAATCCTAAGTGTTCACCTATAATTCACATAAAACGTGGTTACGCGCAGAAAGATTTACCATTTTCTTATGGTAGGTCTTGTTCATTGTTGAACTGAGAAAGGCAGTTTTTTAGATTGTCTGCGACTAAAACGAAATTCTGCCATGTTCCAGATTTTGTTCTTCAACATTATGTTCCAAGGTTATATCGAAATGAGCAATTAAAGTATGCCTATATCACTAATCTTAACTGTAGGGTACAATTAAAATGCATATTTGCATGTCAATAAGCAGGATATGATGTAGGCATGAAAGGGGGTGTTGTTATTTTTACAGATATAGAATATTTATTATAAAATGTTGGTTTTATTGGTTTTGCTGAATTATTCACAACATTGGTGTTACCTTACCTTTATTTATAGGGAGAATAGACCTAGTTAAGTGTAAGGACTGTCATTGCCATACCACTGCATCCAGAATGGATCATTCTACAGGCATTGGTTATTTATGATTTTTTTTTTTTTTTTTGCCGAAACAAATACTGGTCTACTAACAGCCCATCAACCAAACAATCCACCACTCGACTAAATGGGGTCAGCCCAAAGATCCTGCACATGACATTATATACATTTGCCTGCAAGTGAGCAGAATGTTTTTGGGATCGTTAGAAACCTTTGGATCCCCACTAGAATTTAAAATAGGTCTGAAGTTCCAGAGGTTTGAAAACTGCAGCTACATTTGACGGACCCTCACATGGGTCTATAGGTTTTATGGGGTAAACAAATTAGTATAGGGGATGATTAGATTAAATAAAAACTTATTTCATGTTTTCTTATGGGGAAAAGTGTAGCTTTTTCGCAATAAGGCTATCTTTGGCATGGATGGAGAATGCGGTCTTCATGACCTGTACTGATGGCGCCCTCCGTGGCACTAGGAAAACGCATCATATGCCTGGCTCGATGCATCATGCTTTGGTCTGCCACATCTGTGCACAGACATGCAGGCAGAGCGTTATGTGGTCGCTTCAGCCAATCGTCTGGTTGGTTTGGACTGACGGACAGCTGACTGCAGCGATCTCATTGCAGAGACCGGGTCAGCAGTTTTCGAAAAGCAGCTGCTCCCATTTCCATAAAAAGTTAAATGAAAAGGGCGATGTACAGTTGGAGATTCATGTAAAGACCATGGCCTTATCTATTCTCATCTTAAACACACCTTCCACTGCTATCATTACCAGCACTTTAAGTGGCTGTTTCTACAGTAATTGTTGCTCTTGGCAACAGATTGACACTTTTATAAGCTCAAATTCTTGCTCTGCATGCCATCATTACCCTCTCAGTTGGGGCCCTCGACCAGGTGACTGGACATCGTGACAAATTCTGTTTTTCGCTGTGGGTGACTGAAGTACCAGGGAACATCTTTTGCATGCTTTACATTCTTTGAGAGAATTCAGGAATTCATGGTGAAAGAGTGACTTGCTCACAGTAACAAAAAAAAAGTACAGCCCACGACCTTGGAGTTGCAAGGCTAGTTTGCAAAGTATTATGCTATCTTGTTTGACGGTGATGTTCACTTTACCATTACAAGCCAAAGTGTCCCAGTTACAGTAACTTACCGTTGCCAGACATCACGAATGGTTTGGCACATTTTGTAACATGGACTACAATGTGCAAACCTTCTTGGGTGACGCATCATTAATGACTGGTACAACAGTGCTTTATTGTCGTTTGAATAACTTAGACGCAGGGCCGGCACAGAGACCCGCGATGTGCACTTATGCGTCTTCTTGAGAATCTCTCTGAAAAGGGCTATACAAATAAAATTGAATTGAATTGAACTACCTGATGACTGCTCTGAATGACTGATTTTACATCTTAGCTATTTGTTTACTCATAAGCATGTTTGAGACTCTTAGATGAAATATAATGCTGTGATCTACAAGCATACAAGTGAAGTATCCCTTTTTTTGAGCTAGAGTAGTTGGGGAAAACCGAAACTAGTGTACACGCTTGCCACAATCTATGAATTAAAGCAAATAATTTCAGTCTTTTCACAAAATGATTTTGTACCATCAACTGTTGAATACTGTAAAAAGCCATGCTGTTTTGTGCAGATTTGTCACATTCAGACTGAACTTTCTTGTTGAGGACGCTGAGATTTTGTGAAATGAACCCAAGCCCAGTGTGCTTGCTTTTGCTGGAGCAATTGTTCCCTCCTCGACATATCTTGGTGGGACGGGCACAAAGGAGTAATACAATTTAACCTCCTCCAACCTGGACTTGCCATCGGAGGGATTATAGTCCTGCTTTCACATCACTTTAAAGCACATTACTTCTCCTAACCCATTTCCTTTTACGTTTCCTAATTAGCAGCTAAGTGTTAATTCATTCAGTTGCGAGGATCAGTTGGTAGAATTACTGTCCATTTCCACCCAATTTGCATTATTGTACATTCCAATAGTTATGAAATATTTTCCTACCCACATTTATGGTGACATGAAACGTCAATGTCACTCAAAGCTCCAACTCCTGTAGCTCACAAAACAGTGTATTTTTTTTGTGTCTGTGTTCAATTGGCTTGATGCGCCTAAGAAAACATTTTAAAAAATGCAGTTTTGCCGACTTAGGTCCGCATGGTAAGTTTACTTATGTAAAAATGAAACTCTGTCTACAACTAGTGAAGTTACCATTTTGCAGGTCTCAACCCATTTCTGATTAAGAATCGGACTATTAGTCAAATTAATTTACTGAGCAAATAGGCTACCAGTAAGCTGTGGTGACACTAATGATCAAGACATATAGCTTTGCTTCAAAAAGGAAGGCTACAATCTGAGATTGCATGGACAGCAATTAACAGAAATTTCTTGAAATTTCATCTTGAAGTGGAATGTTATGTAGCAAATGGTGCTGAAGATGGTATTTACTGTAGATAAGGTTTAGATTTAATTTCTATTTGATTAATTAGACAATTGCCATTCATACAATCTTATATTGTAGCCTTCCTATAACTCTCCCAGAAGCTGGACTATGTAGACCTCATCAATTATTTTGCTATCATGAAAGTTCAATGCGCGGCATGCATTTCAAATGATTTTAAATGCATGCCATGTGTCAAACTTTCTCAATGCACAAATAACCAATTTAATAAATTATTCAATTGCCAACACTTCAACGTAAGAAGTGTTGGTAATTTAATAAATTATAGCATTGCGGCAATGAGTGTGGAGCTGGACTTCCCCGCAAATGTAGCCCATTCTTTTGAATGATGAAAATATTTTTATGATGTGCAATCTTAAAATAAATTACATTGCACTGCTGAAAAAAAATGCTAAAATGGGAGATTGAATTCAGAAAAAATTGTTTAATCAATTTAATTAATTTTCTTTTTTTCCCCATCCCTACTCAATATCTAAGTATGTTGTCAATGTAGCCAAATGGTGACCTTTTTCATTACTTAATAATTTCTCAATAATTACATGCGTATGTATAGGTCTTGATTATTCAGTAAATAAATTGTTGTTATTTATCAAGCGATCTTAAATAGGAACAGCTTGAAAGCAATTATGTATTTATGGGTCCGAGGCTCATGGCATGCCATTGAAAGGCTTATGTAACGCTGGCATAACCGCAAGGGGGATGCTGGGCTTTAAGGTGTTCAACAGTAAACAGTCACACTATTAACAGGAACACAATGGTAAAATAATACATATTTGACCACTTATGATCATTTTTTTAAAGCGAGAGAAAGAAGAAAACATAATAAATAATAAATAAATAAATAAGTAGAAGCAAAGTTTTTGCAAATCACTAAATTCCTTTTTACATTTTACTCTGCGTCCCTGCTTTTTTTGGAAATGGGGTTGTAGTACTTGTAAATCTCAGCGTGTGTATGTATACCGGCCATCAGAATAGCACTTCAATAAGCAGCGAGCAGGGACATGCTGCTACACCGAGCCAAGGTCTCAGATAACGGGTGCTCGCCGTGCCAACCAGTAACTTTACCTGTAACATCGTTCTGGTTTGGGCTGGTCCTGCACACCTCTAGCTGAACTTTAGAAATCACATTTGATTCTGCAGCACTCTGTGTCTGGTGACTCAATTCCCTACCCAATCAGAACAGCCTTTTGTGGGTCACAGAGAGGTCATTCTCAAGCCCATTCAAGGCAGAGTTTTGACTAACAGGGAAAGTACTGTATGTCTCGACCTGTGTTGCTCGTACCTGTAATTGGAAACAAAACCGCTACACGCCCAGTTATTGGCACGCCAAATCTGTTATGAATCTCTGAATGTTTCAGGTACTTTTGAGGATGTCACTCTGCTGGGTTGAGGAGAATTTTCCGGAGTGTGAATATGATGATACAAGGAGATGTTTGGAGGGTGATAAAATGTTGAGACACGAGAATGTGGCAGGGTTTATGAGAGATATAAACCAGACTGTGAATTGCATTAACTGCCTTCCCAGCCAACCAAAAAAAGAGAATATTGCACAATAATTATTTTTAAACTTTTTAAGGAGGATTGCTTTCTTGCTGTAAGTGATTTTAGTAGAATACAGGTCTAGCTGGGCGAATGCTGGAAAGTGCTGAATTTCTCCACTGGAAGGCACTGAGGGGGCTTTCAATTCGACCTGCCTGTACATCATAGTTTTGTCTGTCCTGTTATCTGCGTTTCGAGATCTGAGTCCCGTCCGTAGCTGATTCGGTTGTTCATTCAGTTGTTCAGTTGATTCTGTTCTATTCTAATTGTGTCAGCTGAACTTCCTCGAGTAAATGTCAGTCAGTCTGCTGTCCTGAGCCTTTGCTAACGGAGTTCTTATCCAACTACTTTGGTTACTCAAACACTTCAAGTGTATATTGCTGTCTGTTCTGTTAAGTGTATCGCCAGTGAATCCTCATGAACACAGCGTTTAAGCCCAGGCTGTCCTGTGGATCTGGGCAGGAATCATGACATTAGACTGTCTGTTTTTGTGTTTGCTTTGTATTCGCCTGTTGGTGATTTTGAAAGATGTTTGTTGGCTGCTCACAGCTGTTTCTCAGCCTCTGCCATTGTTTAGCGATTCAGGGAAAGACAACGGTCCCTTCGCCTCTGGCAGTCTCTCACTGGATATGTGTTCAGGGTCAGGCTTTGATACAGGCTGTGATGTGGCTGTATTTATTCACTCTACCTGTCTTCAGGCTCAGAGACACTGCCTTGTTGAAATACTGTCGTTTTAATTGAGGCTGTAGGGTGAGTAAACTGTGGTTAAATTGCTCTTCCTCAGCCTTCAATGTCTGAGGTGTTACTCATTAGCCAGGAATCCAATAGCATATGCTTTGCTTGGGTGTTATGGCTGCACACTCTGAATGCCATTTGGGAGACTGTAGCAGTGTGTCTCCCAAAACATTACACTTTTCCACTAATACGCCCAAACATCAAAAAAGAAGAAACATCAGTAAAGGCACTGCCTTTATTTAACACTGATATCAATGATCTATCTTGCATTAACTCCCTCTGTCTAACAGACCAGATTAACCTTGTTTTGCGGATACAATGATGTCAAATTGTTCTACATGACACTGTCTCTCCAAGATAAAACATTGTGTGACTGTCATTGGAAAAACAAAGGTTTACACAAGGCAGGCGGAACTTGCACTCTAATGAGAATGATGGGTAATGGTGCTACACAGGTAAGCACGGTCTCTTTGTTAGACTGCCTGGGCAGCTCAGGATGCAGAATCCAGATTCTGTAGGGGTCAGAAATGGGCCACTTCCATGAACTGCCTTACTATTGGACATGCTCTCATAGTGCAGCGTTCCCTAGTGACACTGGCTCTCCAGAATTCATGGCTTCAGCTGTCAGAAAATAACATCAGTCTGGACAGTAACCCATCTGTCGAAGTCATCATTTCTGTTACACTCACCAGATTGACATTCACATGATGCTCCAGATCCGCCACAAGAACATCTCATGGTGAGACGTCTTACTTGAGCCTTTTTCTGTCCTGCATCCCTGCTAATAACTACAGTTAGCACTTCGGCATGGGTAAAGATGGTTTAAGCTGTAAAATAAAGGAATCCCTTGCGCTTCAGCCCCTCTCTTGCCAGAGGTCGGTGCTCACAGAAAAGGACAAATTCAGAAGAAATGAAGGAACAGACTGGAGCACTCGAATCACTTGCATCAGTTTATTGAGTTGCCAAGACTAACGTTTCGACGCACAGCGTCTTCCTCAGAGTCAAATTAGTATTGGTGAAGTTGGGACAGTTAAATAACTTCCTCCACACAGAGAATGACCTCCTATTGGAAAGGAGTTAAGTTGGGAGGTATCCATAATGAACCAATACTGTGATAGCACTCAGTGAGTGGGTGTAATCTCAAATACCAACATTTCCTCCCATTAACACAAATTTCAGCCATCATATATATATATATATATATACAGGACATAAATTAACATGTATACATTTACAGAAAACAGGACAGATTTAATTCTTCATTCAATCCATGTGGTTCCACAGTGTTCAATGTATAAATCCAACACGCTTCTCTTTTGAGCAGTTTGTTAATAATATCCCCACCCCTCTGGGGGGAACAATTTTCTCAATACCCCAAAATTTAAGAGATGCTGCCGAACCATGATTAGCTTGGGCATAGTGCTTTGCTATTGTGTAGTCCATATTCTGATTACGAATAGCAGCCTTGTGTTCGGCAATGCGGAGTTTGAGGACACGTTTTTGTTTGGCCTCGGAGACCAACCCACACGGACATTTGAGAATGTAAATGACATGTGTTGTGTTACAGTTTATAAATGAATTGATTTTGTATTTCATGCCTGTATGTGGATGAGAAAAATATTTCGAGTCCGAGGAATTGGAGCAGTGAACGCAGTGCCCACATCTATAGAAACCTATCGGTGGGGAGGGCAGCCATGTAGATTTAGGGGAGGGGGAAGGCATTACAGAATGCACCAATCTGTCCTTAAGCGAACAAGATCTTCTAAAGGAGATTAAGGGAGGCTCGGCGCATATTTGTTTGAGGGCTGGGTCACTCTGTAAAACATGCCAATGTTTCTTAATAACATATTTGATTTCACCCGCTATGGGGGAATATTCAGTAGAAAAACAAACCCGTGTTGATGACGAGCGCCTAGTCTTGTTCAGGAGGCGGCCCGAGGCGGCGCGTGACGCCTCTGGTAGGCTGACGTGATATCCTTTTCCACGTAACCTCTTTCACGGAAGCGCTCAGACATCTCCACTGCCTTGCGCTCAAACTCCTCCTTTCTGCTGCAATTCCTTTTCAAACGCAAAAATTGTCCAATGGGAATATTTTTAATAAGTTGTTTGGGGTGATTGCTATCCGCTCGCAAAAGAGTGTTTCTACTTAATGGTTTGCGGTAAATTGTACTTTCCAAACCCCCTTGGTAATCTTTATAAATTGTCAAATCAAGAAAATGCACTTTTTCCAAGGATTCCTCAATCGTAAACCTTAAATATTGTGTAGTAGAGTTTATATAGTCTGCGAAGCCCTTTAATTCTTCCGAAGTGCCAGTCCAAACCAATAAGATATCGTCAATGTATCTCTTCCAAAGTGAAATTTTCGAGAAAAACGGGTTATTCGTTTGATTGTGGATACACTTCTCCTCCCAAAGACCCATGACTAAACATGATGGCTGAAATTTGTGTTAATGGGAGGAAATGTTGGTATTTGAGATTACACCCACTCACTGAGTGCTATCACAGTATTGGTTCATTATGGATACCTCCCAACTTAACTCCTTTCCAATAGGAGGTCATTCTCTGTGTGGAGGAAGTTATTTAACTGTCCCAACTTCACCAATACTAATTTGACTCTGAGGAAGACGCTGTGCGTCGAAACGTTAGTCTTGGCAACTCAATAAACTGATGCAAGTGATTCGAGTGCTCCAGTCTGTTCCTTCATTTCTTCTGAATTTGTCCTTTTCTGTGAGCACCGACCTCTGGCAAGAGAGGGGCTGAAGCGCAAGGGATTCCTTTATTTTGTGATTACTTTGGAGATCCCCAGGACGACCTCCTTCCCTGTGCAGCTCGCCATCACTGGAGAAGTATGAGTTTTTTTGCATCTATCAATGCGACCACTGATGTGCGCTCAGAGACTTTGTCTTTTTCCGATGAACAAGGTGCCTCTATCATTTTACCGCACTCGCTATTCCAAGAAGCCATAGAATCACCCGAGCCATGTATTCTATCCCTCAGTAGAGAATTGGAGGATTTAAAAAAGCGAGACATTCGACTTCTATGGCACTCTATCACTCTCTCCGAATATTGGAGAGAAAAGCGAATTCCTCGCGGTCTGCGCCTCAAAAAAGTTCCGTCATTTGGTTTGGATGACCCAAACTTCATGCTCAAGTGGGAGCAGATTCTAAATAAATGCTCTCTAGACCTGATGCTCCTGATCATTGAGAAAACCAAGGCCGAGAAGGAGAAGACCAATACGGAAATCACACTGGTGGAGTCGAAGATTAAAGCACACGCGGACATGGAGACTTTTAATTCTATCACCAATAAGATTTCCGTTTCCCTCAAATCCTTTCAAAAAGAACTGCAAATGTACAAATTAAAAAAAGAAATATGAGAGGGACACAAAGGATTATGCTGAGGAACAATCTATGATTGGAAAAATGAAAGGAAAAAGTTTCGGATATCCCGCCCGATCGGACAACCTAAACCCCGGGACAAGCTTTCCACCTCGTTGTTTAATCGAATCCTCCTTGACGAGTGATGCCGACAGTCAACCTAGCACCAGAGGTTTTTTGCCCAATGCCAGGCCTCCACGGCAAGGAAGACGGGAGAGGGACGAGGAGGGGGACGAGGGGGGCGGAGGCGAGCTTTTTTTCCCGAGCTCCCGAGACACTCCCAACGGAATCGCAACAGACTGTGATCAACATCTCAGGACTGAATTTAAGCGATGGAGAGACTAATGTCTTGAGTAAAGGTATGTCCTTTAGTCCCACTAACAGGGCAGATCCATTTAAATTAAAAGTGGACACATTTAGATTTTTTTCGCTCTCTCCAGTTGAAATATTTTTTCTCTTCAAGACATGGTGTCGTGTCCAATGGAGATGTGGTACTGAGAAATTCAGATCCTGGGGTAGCCAACCAGCCAACCAGAGAAACCACTCCGTTTAAAAAGAAATCACGTTTTGTTCCCCATTCGAATCTGAATTCCTCAATCATTACATTTAGTCACCTGGTTGAAAATGACTTGTCAGCAATTTGTAAAAAGTCTAAACTAATGAAAATGAATCTGTCTGTCTCTGAAGTAAAATGCCTAAATGAATTGGGAAAAGAGAAAAGACATTGTTATTCGTTCAGCTGATAAAGGTGGCTCAATTGTTGTGATGGGTATGAACCAATATGATGATGGTATCAAATCCCAGCTGAGCGATCACAACTGTTACACTCCCCTTACTGATAATCCCATTGATGAATTTAAGGCTGATATTGATCAGATTCTGGGGCAGGGCTCACAAGAGGGTGGATTACAGAGAAAGAAAAAAGATTTTTTAACTGTACAACATCCTATTTGTCCCGTGTGTTTTATGGGCTGCCAAAAATACATAAATCACTTACTAGTCCACCTCTTAGACCAATTGTATCAAGTATTGGTTGTCTCACTGAACCCTTGTCACAGTATTTGGATTTTTTCCTTAAAAAATATGTTTTCAGCCTTCCGTCCTACCTTGGAAATACGACGGACATTTTGAAAGTGTTGGACTCCTTTAAATGTGATGTTGACTTTATTTTGGTTACATGTGATGTTCAAAGTTTGTACACTTGTATACCTCACTCTGAAGGCATTGAAGCAATGTCACATTATTTTAAATCAAGACCTACCGAAATTCTACCACCTAGCGAATTCCTAGTAACGCTATGAATTTATCTTAACCCGTAATTATTTTCAATATCTTGGGGTCCTACTATCTACAGAAGCGAGGTATAAGCATGGGCAGTTCATTTGCTCCGTCTTTTGCATGTTTAGTCATGGGTCTTTGGGAGGAGAAGTGTATCCACAATCAAACGAATAACCGTTTTTTCTCGAAAATTTCACTTTGGAAGAGATAGATTGACGATATCTTATTGGTTTGGACTGGCACTTCGGAAGAATTAAAGGGCTTTCGCAGACTATATAAACTCTACTACACAATATTTAAGGTTTACGATTGAGGAATCCTTGGAAAAAGTGCATTTTCTTGATTTGACAATTTATAAAGATTACCAAGGGGGTTTGGAAAGTACAATTTACCGCAAAACCATTAAGTAGAAACACTCTTTTTGGCGGATAGCAATCACCCCCAAACAACTTATTAAAAATATTCCCATTGGACAATTTTTGCGTTTGAAAAGGAATTGCAGCAGAAATGAGGAGTTTGAGCGCAAGGCAGTGGAGATGTCTGAGCGCTTCCGTGAAAGAAGTTACGTGGAAAAGGATATCACGTCCAGCCTACCAGAGGCGTCGCGCGCCTCGGGCCCGCCTCCTGAACAAGACTAGGCGCTCGTCATCAACACGGGTTTGTTTTTTCTACTGAATATTCCCCCATAGCGGGTGAAATCAAATATGTTATTAAGAAACATTGGCATGTTTTACAGAGTGACCCAGCCCTCAAACAAATATCGCCGAGCCTCCCTTAATCTCCTTTAGAAGATCTCGTTTAGGACAGATTGGTGCATTCTGTAATGCCTTCCCCTCCCTAAATCTACATGGCTGCCTCCCCACCGATAGGTTTCTATAGATGTGGGCACTGCGTTCACTGCTCCAATTCCTCGGACTCGAAATATTTTTCTCATCCACATACAGGCATGAAATACAAAATCAATTCATTTATAAACTGTAACACAACACATGTCATTTACATTCTCAAATGTCCGTGTGGGTTGGTCCACGAGGCCAAACAAAAGCGTGTCCTCAAACTCCGCATTGCCGAACACAAGGCTGCTATTCGTAATCAGAATATGGACTACACAATAGCAAAGCACTATGCCCAAGCTAATCATGGTTTGGCAGCATCTCTTAAATTTTGGGGGTATTGAGAAAATTGTTCCCTCCCAGAGGGGTGGGGATAT
The DNA here is from genome assembly GCA_029692085.1 of Gymnothorax javanicus. Taxonomy (NCBI): domain Eukaryota; kingdom Metazoa; phylum Chordata; class Actinopteri; order Anguilliformes; family Muraenidae; genus Gymnothorax; species Gymnothorax javanicus. The sequence goes on along the minus strand of CM056196.1, from coordinate 143,266 downwards.
TATTAACAGACTGCTCAAAAGAGAAGCGTATTGGATTTATACATTGAACACTGTGGAACCACATGGATTGAATGAAGAATTAAATCTGTCCTGTTTTCTGTAAATGTATACATGTTAATTTATGTCCTGTATATATATATATATATATATATATATGATGGCTGAAATTTGTGTTAATGGGAGGAAATGTTGGTATTTGAGATTACACCCACTCACTGAGTGCTATCACAGTATTGGTTCATTATGGATACCTCCCAACTTAACTCCTTTCCAATAGGAGGTCATTCTCTGTGTGGAGGAAGTTATTTAACTGTCCCAACTTCACCAATACTAATTTGACTCTGAGGAAGACGCTGTGCGTCGAAACGTTAGTCTTGGCAACTCAATAAACTGATGCAAGTGATTCGAGTGCTCCAGTCTGTTCCTTCATTTCATGGTTTAAGCTGTGTTTTCATCACTTCTGGCTCGCTGTTTTGCTGTCCACCAGTTTAGCCACGTATATGAACTTCAAAATCTTGGCCAGCCACTGACAAGCGTTCGCTTTCAGACCAGTTACTGTGAGGTATGTAAATATTTGGATAGAGAAAATTTTAGTTGACCATAATTATAAATTCTCTCAATATGGATACAAAGTGCTGACAGGATGGACTTCAAGTTTAATTTGAGGGTATTAACCCTTAGAGTGCTAAATGCAGCTACTGTTGCTCAATGATGTAAGGTATGAAAATCAAAGTTGTTGAAAACCTATCATGTGGCAACTTGTTTAAAAGAGCTCCCACAAGTTGCCTCATGATAGATTTTCAACAGCGCAAGATAATTAAATTTATATTTAAAAGAAAATATTTCAGTGCTCTAAGGGTTGGAAAGAGAAATGCTGACCGCACACTGTGAGAGAAAAAACAGCAGTCTGGCCCGTAAAAAAGCACGTTTATGGCAGCTCACATACCAATGGCAAAAGTGCACAACTGATGGTCTGATAGTGACCGAAACTTTTGATTTTGTTTTTCAACTTTTTTCTGCTTTTGTTTTTGTGCGCTTTAGCACTTTTTGTGCACTTTTGTTATTGGTATGTGAGCTGCCATAAACATGCTTTTTTATGGGCCAGACTGATGGTTTTTCTCTCACAGTGTTTTTCCTGCTATACTAGCTCTATATGCATGGTTATCACTTGAACGCTGAGCCTTTTCTGCTCACAACTTCACGACATGACTTCACAAGTTCCATTTGAAGGCAGCATTAGCACTCCAAGGGTTAAAATCAGAATGGAGACAGCCATGTAGGAATTATGGTCCAGTGAAATGACGTCACTGTCTCATTAGTTTCGGACCTTGCTATAGGTGGGGTGATCCAGCTCAAGGCCTTGTCCTGCCGGGCTTTTACTTGCTGCGGTTTGCCCACCTCTGGAGGGAGGAATACTTACATTCCTCATCCTTTTCTTCAGTAAATTTAGACGTGTGGTTAACTTGCAGTCTATCTTTCCACGCACACCAAGTGGTGTTCTGAAATTATTTGCATTGCGAAAAAAGGTTATGACATGTTCTCGCAGTTTTATCAAGTCCTTTCAAATGTTTGCGTACAAGTGTGTTTTAGTCCTTTTTTCACTGTAACAGTGAATCAGTGCTTTTCAGATGCTAGAAAACAAATGACAACCACTAATTTGTTCCTGCTTTGTTATTATTTAACTGTCTTCCTGCTTGCTGCACATCACGTGCTGTCTGGGTTACTGAAGTGACTCAAGTACCCAGCTGAAGAGTGTGGAACATACGGCTCGTCAGCAGAGGTGAAGACATGTTCTGCTCCCCCAGTCTTACCCTCAGTTACGATGCCAGACTTTCACCAGTCAGTAAGATAAAGGCGATGAATGTAGAAAGGATGCATTTCTTGGTAGACGCATAGGTGCTATGTGATACACATAGGTGCTGTGTGATACGCACTGATGCTGTGTGATATGCATTGGTGCTGTGTGATACACATTGGTGCTGTGTGATACGCATTGATGCTGTGTGATATGCATTTATGCTGTGTGATACACATTGATTCTGTGTGATATGCATTCATGCTGTGTGATACATATTGGTGCTGTGTGATACACATTAGGCTTGGGCCGATTGACGATTGAATCGGCAATCGCCGATGGTCAGGCTTCATCGCGATTGCCAGTTTACCTGCCGATGCCCCGCCCCCACCCCGTTCACTGTCGCTCTTCCCATACTTCTGAAATAACAGCGCGAGCGCTATGCTTCAGAGCCATGGCGAGCCTTGTTTTGTCCCCGTGGTGCTGGCCTGACACTCACGCTCAGGCGCACAGATTTTTTTTTTCTTTTTTTTTTTATGGGAGGGGATTGCACTTGATGCGTGGGAGCTTTATCCATTTCATATTTTGGCCCGCAAATTGAGCTTGTAAGTGACACAGTCACCAAGCTACGTCCCTTATATTACCGCACCTGCGTAAAAAATGAAAATGAACGGGGAAATGTTAAATACGCAATACCTTGTTTAAGGACGGGAACCAGTGAGCTGTCGGCATGTTGCACTCGTATTGGGTTTATTGGTTTTACAAATTTCATAAAACTTTTCCACAATCACAAATTAAAGAAATGTAAAAAACCTCTGGCATAAATATGTCCTAAATATGCCACATCTTTATTGAATAATAGTTAAAAAGAGCAATCTTGCAGGATAAAGTCACTATGATGTCAATCAGATGGCAACACAAGACTGACCGCAAGCGATAGATGGAGCAGGAACTGCCAAGCAGCATGTCTGTAAAGGGCGGTTTAAGAGCGCCATCATGCGTGGTATGATGCAGTTCTTATTTACAAGGTAGGTTATAGAAGCGAAGGGTCGCGGTCGCATGTAGGGGAATAATAAAGGAATAAGCCCAGAGAAGCAGTGGGTTACAGTGATTTTATAACGGCGGAGGGGCATTCTAAGGCACGACATGCAGCGGAGTGCCTTAGTGCCCCTCCGCCGTTATAAAATCACTGTAACCAACTGCTTCAAGGGGCTTATTGCTTTTATTAAACGGTTACCCTACATATAGCCCATTAAACAAACACACAAGAAAAAAAAAATCAACAATTTATTGGTAATAATGCCACAATAAAATTGAGAACTATTAGTTCTTCCACCAAGCAAGATCGAGTGGACAGAATGGTTGGCAAGCAACACAGACACTAAGATTGCTTTTTCATCTAGCGCCATTATCATGCCACATCAGGCTATTTAGGCTCGTTAATGTAGATATACTATGAAAGCAGGCTTTGGAATGTCTCCTTCGGTCTCCCGAAGGCCCCGTTAAATAATTTTACGTTCGTTTCGGTTTCGGTCTTAGAGTTTCCTTGTTCTCAACTCGCGCCGATCGGCCATATCATTACAACCAGCAGCAAAAGTAGCGAACAAGATTGACTTTTGTCCTCCACACTTGCTGGTGTCCAGGAAAATATGTTGAATTGTGCATTAGTTTGCTAGCCTGCTTGTCAACTAGCTAGCGTTCACTACAATGGCTGTGGTTATCCTACACATAGCCCATAAAATAAACACACAAGAAAAAAAAATCAACAATTTATCGCTAATACTGAAATAGCAAGCTAGTTAGCAATGAAGCTAGCAAGCTAAAGTGATATCAAAGTATATAGCTAGCTAGGTAGATAGCAAACTGGTTAGCGGGTTAAAAGGCTAAACTTCGCTAACACTGAAATAGCGAGCTAAAAGTCTTGAAACAAACGTAACCCTAACGAGTCAGTTGAGCGCAGAGTAGTTGGTTGCTAGGCCAGGCGCCATAAGGATATTTTGTGCTGCGGTCTGCCTCAGAATACAGTGGGTTACACTGATTTTATACCGGCATGGAACGTGGCTCAGCCAATCACATTTAAGGATGGGAAGCACCCGTTTTATAAATTAACGTAACTACACAGGCTAAATATTTGGTGGTTGTCTGACCTCAAAGTTCATACTTATTTTAAATATGTCGGTGGTAAAAAGACCTTAGGCTGAAAAAAAGACTCGTGGCGATAGCCCAATGGCCAGACCCTATACACCTACCTCCTACCAGGACTCGGACCTCAGCCACGATCTTTGAATTGATACCTCCAACAAGTTTTATTCGTATTCTGTTCCTTAGATGTCAGTTTTCAATGCTAAGAGGCTGACGTGACTGTTGTAGTGCAGATGAAAGCACTCTTACTCAGGCTCTCACAGCTAAATATTACATGGGCTAAGTTAACGAGCCAGCACGCCACGGTAGCAACTAGCTACCAAGCTTTCAATGACTGCATTACAAAGTGGCTAAGAAGGTAAAAATTTTAGCTAGGTAGACTGTAGATATAACCGTAAGCAAACAGATCCTTCCTCCTACATGGTTACATCAACATTAGTCATATTGTCGGCTGCTCGTATGTAAATATAGTACTGTCGCGAACATTTTCATTTACTCCCCTCCCTCTGGTGAACTAATAGTTCCCCGTTGGTTGATAAATTCAACGCGTTAAGTTTGTGTTCGGCACAGTCCTTGAAGTGCATCACGGCTTATATAAAAAGGGTTATTTAGTGACATTTAATGCGATTTTGTTGAGTTGTAAATCAATTATGTGTATAGTAGTCCTTATGTTTCGTTTTCATTATTTTGTCATTTAGAACTTAGGGACTGATGAAATCGTCACTTGCCTAACGTCAAAACTGGCAACGGTTCACAAAATAAATCAGCCAGCTCCCGTCCTGCTTCGTCAAAGTAGAAATTTGCGTCTGGTTACCAAGTTTTTTTTAAACCCCTGTGTTTATAGGCCAGTACCGCCACCTTGTGGGTACAACAGAAGTGCAATAGACTATTTTAATGCGCTGACTTGTTCTGATATCATCCCATTGACATTATTATTATTATTATTATTATAAACATTTTATTATTCTACGATTTAACCATTTAACTCCACCTGCCTGTAAGGTGTTGGATTGCATAATAGGGCTATGGTGAGAGGTGGAGTTTACAATTTTTTTTTATTTTACATAAGACCATATTGGCTCATAATTCAATAGGCTCGAGTGCGCACAGTCGCGACAGAGTCATAAATGGCGCGTGTGCGTGCCGCGCTGGAAAGTCCCTGCCAACAACCCGCACCCGCAACGCGTTGGTGCTGTGTGACACGCATCGGTGCTGTGTGATACGCGTTGGTGCTGTGTGATACGCATTGGTGCTGTGTGATACACATTGATGCTGTGTGATACACATTGGTGCTGTGTGATACATATTGAATGGGACAAACACACACTCCTTGCGGACTCCCATTGAAGGAGCCAGGAAAATGGTGCCTTTGAGTAATATTCCTCCCCGCTGCTGTTTATGGTGCTTTCTGTGACAAACAGAGAAGGGAAGGACCATCATAAGAGCACGACCGTGACCTGAGCGCCGTAAATATTGTACAAGCATCTTACTGTGCAGCTCATGTCAGACCTGTGGTGCTGCGTCGGGCTGGATGTTGAGCATTTTCTCCCTTTATTCTGGGAGGAATGGAGAGAACAGCAGAACGAGAGGAGAGGAGGTATTTCCTGCGCAAAATCCAGCTGTGAGTCGCGGCCTCAAATCCCTCCATCCGCACTGCAAGAGAGGGAGAGGGAGGAGAGGAGAGCAGGACCAGCTGACCTCTGTCACCTGAGAAAGAGAGATGAGGAGAGGTGTTGATGGAGTGAAAGAGCAAGGGAGAGAAACAGCAGAAATTAGTGCTGGATTTACCTTTTGAACTCTAATTATCCACTTAAGTTTTCCCTAAGGTAGGTTCAGTCAGAAAAAGCATATTTTATATTGTAGGACAGTGTCACACACATATTCTGTATCTGCTGGTTACAGCGCTTCACTGAAGCTACATCACACTTATACTGAGAGAAATATTAAACCCAGGACACCATGTTTTTAAGGCCACAGCATTACACCAAATGGAAAATATCTAGATCTTGTGCATCATGTTATACATATTTCCCTGTAATTCAGCAGGACATATTTGGGATCGATGAAGGCCTTGGGGTCTTCAGTACAGTTTAAAATGGGGCTGAAGTTTCACAGGTTTGAATGCAGCAGCTGCATTTTATGGGTTAAACAAAAAAAAGATAATGCACCGAAGATCTTGAACCATTCTCGGACGGCCTGAACATCAGTCCCATGTTTGGTAGAGAACACAGGGAAGAGGATCTAATTGGCAGGCAGATTGCTGGGTCTGGTTTAGCTTCACATCATGACTAATTTGTATGTGATTTAGCCTGTCTTTAAATGCTGACATTTTAACCAAAAGCCCCTACTGCGCGTGTGTGTGTGTCACTGTGGTGTGTGGGCGTCTATCATCGAAGCCTGGGGTGAGCATGACTGTGGTGTCCTTTACTCTTCAAGCTTCTCATCTCATTTTTTATTTCAAACTCGTGATGTGTTTTCTGAGTCCCCCCCATTCGCTCATTACCATCTAAAAACTGCTCTCATGGGGAAAGAATGCACAGCTGTGCTTTCAGCAGCAGCAGAGAGACAGATATTTTCCCTGCAAACCCAAAGCAGGAAGTGGGTTACTCCAGTCACTGAAGATGAATCATCATTTTCTGAAATATATGCTGCCTGCCTCTGGTAACTGGGTACTGTTTCGTGTGCTGTTATTGTAGACCCTGGACGAAGTCAGGTGGCTACTATGGATTCACGCGTGTCGTCTCCGCTGCCGCATCTGTAGACATTTTTGTTCGACGCTCTACAGGCTGCAATTTTTGACCGATATCTTTTAAATTTGTTATGGACATGTGTTACACTTCACTTATGACTCCTATCGATTTTGGTTGCCATGGCGACAGTATTGGTTGAATCATATGCTAATTAGTGGCAAAGCATAGAGATTTCCTTGTGGATGCAGTACAGGCTGCAATTTTCGACCGATTACTTTCATATTTGGTATGGACGTGTTATACCTCACTCATGACACTTTTGATTTCAGTTGCCATGGCGACAGTATTGGCTGAATAATGCGCAAAAAAGGGGAGAAGCGGGCTTTGGGGGGCTACTGATGCTGTTGCGGCCTACCGGACTGTCTAGTTTTGACAAAGCATCCCATGTTCCTTCCTTCTAAGGTCTACTTTAAAGGTGATTTGAAAATGAAATCGCTTAAAAGCTCTGGTCTGACGCGACTGCTGATGTGGAGAATTGCCCTGAAAGCCAGACATGACGGCGTATACAGACAGGCTGGGAGGCCTCAGACACGATGGCTGTAAGGCGCTTGCTGCGTTCTGTGGTTCCATGAGGCGCTTGCTGTGTTCCGTGGTTCCTTGAGGCACTGGCTGTGTTCTGTGGTTCCACGAGGTGCTGGCTGTATTCTGTGGTTCCCCAAGGCGCTTGCTGTGTTCTGTGGTTACCTGAGGCGCCTGTGGTGTTCTGTGGTACCACGAGGTGCTCACTGTGTTCTGTGGTTCCACGAGGTGCTGGCTGTGTTCTTTGGTTCCCCGAGGCGCTCACTGTGTTCTGTGGTTCCCTGAGACGTTTATGGTGTTTTGTGGTTCCACGAGGTGCCTGCAGTGTTCTGTGGTTCCATGAAGCACTCGCTGTGTTCTGTGGTTTCATGAGGTGCTGGCTGTGTTCTTTGGTTCCCTGAGGCACCTGCGGTGTTCTGTGGTTCCACGAGGCACCTGCGATGCTCTGTGGTTCCATTAGGCCCTCGCTGTGTTCTGTGGTTCCATGAGGTGCTGGCTGTGTTCTTTGGTTCCCTGACGCACCTGCGGTGTTCTATGGTTCCACGAGGTGCCTGCGATGCTCTGTGGTTCCATGAGGCGCTCACTGTTCAGTGGTTTCACGAGGTGCTTGCATTATTCTGTGGTTCCCTGAGGCGCCTGCGATGTTCTGTGATTCCACAAGGTGGTCGCTGTGTTTTGTGGTTCCACGAGGTGCTGGTTGTGTTCTTTGGTTCCCCAAAGCGCTCGCTGTGTTCTGTGGTTCCCCGAGGCGCTCGCTGCATTTTGTTGTTCACTGTTCATCTCCAGCTAGGAATTGTAATCAGCATACTCGCCTGCTGTGTACGTTTGTGATCTCTGGGGTGTGTTGAACGAAGATTAAGTTTATCTCTCATGTTGACGGCATGAACTCATGGTGATTGTTAAACCGTAATCACAGTCTTGACCAGGGACATTTAATGTGAACACAGGAGGAGAGTGAGGTCATTTAATAGCAGCGCTTGCTGCACAAGGCATATTTTACTAAACAGACATGATGCAGCAGCCTGTAAAACACAGGGAATACTGAGAGCCTGTGCTGCTGGCCATGTTTGCTGTGAAGTGTAAAAGAGACTTCAGGTCATTGGGTTTATGATGTCATCATGGGTGTGGCCACTGTGAGTCAGCTACTACTCTTTTAAACCAGTGCGAAACCTTTTTTTAGTGTGCCTTTATGTGTACGTTTGTGCATGTATTTGTGTGTGTATGTATGTACGTGTGTGTGTGTGTGTGTGTGTGTGCGTGCATATGTTCATGTGTGTGTATGTGTTTACATGTCTGTGTTTTTGTTTGTATATATACATGTGTGTTGTTGTGCATCTATTTATGTTTGTATGCTTGTTTGTGCGTATGTGTGATATGAATGTGTGTGTGTTTTTGTGTATATATTAATGTGTATATATGTGTGCTGTCTGTGTGTATGTGCTTGTTTGTCTGTGAATATGCGTATGTGCATGTATTTATGCGTGTGCGCGTGTGTATGTGTTTGCATTCGTGTGTTTAGTGTTTTAATGTATGTATATGTGTGTTTTTTCTGTGTATATGTCTGTTTTTGTGCATCTGTTTATGTTTGTTTGTGTGTATGTGTGATATGAATGTGTGTGATTTTTGCACATGTATTTATATGTGTGTATGTGTACTATCTGTGTGTGGGTGGATTTGTGAGCATCCAAATGTGCCCTTTGTTAAAACTGTGGCAATAATTTTTGTCCTTAGTTAAGAAAGAAGGCTGCTGAATGATATTAAAACAGACTGCTGTTCTAACCTTAAAGTTCTCTGGTATTTTCTTATTAATTTTTAACATCCAATAAAATGTCAGCGGTCCTTACTATTGAGCATATTTTGTAAATGATGATTTAATCCTGGTTAAAGGATAATAATTGCTTTGTATTCAGTATCTGTTGATAATATGGAGTGGCAGTATTAGGTGGTAGCATATGGTAGTGTATGGAGTTGGTACTGTGTGGAGCTGGTAATATATGGAGCTGGTAGTGTATGGAGCTGGTAGTGTGTGGAGCTGGAAGTGTATGGAGCTGGTAGTGTATGTAGCTGGTAGTGTATGGAGCTGGTAGTGTTTGGAGCTGGAAGTGTTTGGAGCTCATAGTGTATGGAGCTGGTAGTGTGTGGTGCTGGAAGTGTATGGAGCTGGAAGTGTGTGGAGCTGGTAGTGTTTGGAGCTGGTAATGTATGGAGCTGGAAGTGTGTGGAGCTGGTAGTGTATGGAGCTGGAAGTGTATGGAGCTGGTAGTATTTGGAGCTGGTAGTGTTTGAGGCTGGTATTGTATGGAGCTCGTAGTGTATGGAGTTGTTAGTGTTTGGAGCTGGAAATGTATGGAGATGGAAGTGTATGGAGCTGGTAGTGTATGGAGCTGGTAGTGTTTGAGGCTGGTATTGTATGGAGCTGGAAGTGTATGAAGCTGGTAGTGTATGGAGTTGTTAGTGTTTGGAGCTGGAAGTGTATGGAGCTGGAAGTGTTTGGAGCTGTTAGTGTATGAAGCTGGAAGTGTATGGAGCTGGTAGTGTATGGAGCTGGTAGTGTTTGAGGCTGGTATTGTATGGAGCTGGTAGTGTATGAAGCTGGTATTGTATGGTTCTGGTAGTGTGTGGAGCTGGTAGTGTATTGAGCTGGTAGTGTATGGAGCTGGTAGTGTTTGAAGCTGTTAGTGTATGGAGCTGGTAGTGTATGGAGCTGGAAGTGTATGGAGCTGGTAGTGTATGAGGCTGGTAGTATATGGAGTTGTTGGTGTATGGAGCTGGTAGTGTATGAAGCTGGTAGTGTATGGAGCTGGTAGTGTGTGGAGCTGGTAGTGTATGGAGCTGGTAGTGTATGAAGGTGGTAGTGTATGGAGCTGGTAGCGTATGAAGCTGGTAGTGTATGGAGCTGGTAGTGTATGGAGCTTGAAGTGTATGGAGCTGGTAGTGTATGGAGCTGGTAGTGTTTGGAGCTGGAAGTGTTTGGAGCTCATAGTGTATGGAGCTGGTAGTGTGTGGTGCTGGAAGTGTATGGAGCTGGTAGTGTTTGGAGCTGGTAGTGTATGGAGCTGGAAGTGTATGGAGCTGGTAGTGTTTGGAGCTGGTAGTGTATGGAGCTGGAAGTGTGTGGAGCTGATAGTATTTGGAGCTGGGAGGCTGGTATTGTGGATGGAGCTGGTAGTATTTGGAGCTGGTAGTGTTTGAGGCTGGTATTGTATGGAGCTGGTAGTGTATGGAGTTGTTAGTGTTTGGAGCTGGAAGTGTATGGAGCTGGTAGTGTATGGAGCTGGTAGTGTTTGAGGCTGGTATTGTATGGAGCTGGAAGTGTATGAAGCTGGTAGTGTATGGAGTTGTTAGTGTTTGGAGCTGGAAGTGTATGGAGCTGGAAGTGTATGGAGCTGGTAGTGTATGGAGCTGGTAGTGTATGGAGCTGGTAGTGTATGGAGAGGTGGTAGTGTTTGAGGCTGGATGGCTGGTAGTTGCTGGTAGTGTATGGAGCTGGTAGTGTATGGAGCTGGTAGCTGAGCTGGTAGTGTATGGAGCTGGTAGTGTTTAGCTGTGTGTGTATGGAGCTGGTAGTGTATGGAGCTGGTAGTGTATGGAGCTGGTAGTGTATGATGGCTGGTAGTGTATGGAGCTGGTAGTGTATGGAGCTGGAAGTGTATGGAGCTGGTAGTGTATGGAGCTGGTAGTGTATGGAGCTGGTAGTGTATGGAGCTTGAAGTGTATGGAGCTGGTAGTGTATGGAGCTGGTAGTGTATGGTGCTGGAAGTGTATGGTAGTGTATGGAGCTTTTAGTGTGTGAAGATGGTAGTGTATGGAGCTGGTAGTGTATGGAGCTTGAAGTGTATGGAGCTGGTATTGTATGGTGCTGGTAGTGTATGAAGCTGGTATTGTATGGAGCTTTTAGTGTATGAAGCTGGTAGTGTATGGAGCTGGAAGTGTATGGAGCTGGTATTGTATGGTGCTGGTAGTGTATGAAGCTGGTAGTGTATGAAGCTGGTAGTGTATGGAGCTGGTCGTGTATGGAGCTGGTAGTGTATGGAGCTGGAAGTGTTTGGAGCTGGTAGTGTATGAAGCTGGTAGTGTATGGAGCTTGAAGTGTATAGACCTGGAAGTGTATGATGCTGGTAGTGTATGGAGCTCGTAGTGTATGGAGCTTGAAGTGTATGGAGCTTGTAGTGTATGTTGCTCTTAGTGTATGGAACTGGTAGTGTTTGGAGCTTGAAGTGTATGGAGCTGGAAGTGTATGATGTTGGTAGTATATGGATCTGGTAGTGTATGGAGCTGGCAGTGTATGGAGCTGGTAGTGTATGATGCTGGTAGTGTATGGTGCTCTTAGTCTATGGAGTTGGTAGTGTTTGGAGCTGGTAGTGTATGAAGCTGGTAGTGTATGGATCTTGAAGTGTAAGGAGCTGGTAGTGTATGGAGCTTGAAGTGTATAGACCTGGAAGTGAATGATGCTGGTAGTGTATGGAGCTTGTAGTGTATGGAGCTTGAAGTGTATGGAGCTGGTAGTGTATGTTGCTCTTAGTGTATGGAACTGGTAGTGTTTGGAGCTTGAAGTGTATGGAGCTGGAAGTGTATGATGTTGGTAGTATATGGATCTGGTAGTGTATGGAGCTGGCAGTGTATGGAGCTGGTAGTGTATGATGCTGGTAGTGTATGGTGCTCTTAGTGTATGGAGTTGGTAGTGTTTGGAGCTTGAAGTGTACGGAGCTTGAGTTTTTGGAGCTGGCAGTGTATGGTGCTCTTAGTGTATGGAGCTGGTAGTGTGTGGAGCTGGTAGTATATGGTGCTGGAAGTGTATGATGCTGGTATTGTATGGAGCTCATAGTGTATGGAGCTTGAAGTGTATGGAGCTGGTAGTGTATGGTGCTCTTAGTGTATGGAGCTGGTAGTGTTTGGAGCTTGAAGTGTATGGAGCTGGAAGTGTATGAAGCTGGTAGTGTATGGAGCTCATAGTGTATGGAGCTTGAAGTGTATGGAGCTGGTAGTGTATGGAGCTCGTAGTGTATGGAGTTTGAAGTGTATGGAGCTGGTAGTGTATGGTGCTCTTAGTTTATGGAGCTGGTAGTGTTTGGAGCTTGAAGTGTATAGACCTGGAAGTGTATGATGCTGGTAGTGTATGGAGCTCGTAGTGTATGGAGCTTGAAGTGTATGGAGCTGGTAGTGTATGTTGCTCTTAGTGTATGGAACTGGTAGTGTTTGGAGCTTGAAGTGTATGGAGCTGGAAGTGTATGATGTTGGTAGTATATGGATCTGGTGTGTATGGAGCTGGCAGTGTATGGAGCTGGTAGTGTATGATGCTGGTAGTGTATGGTGCTCTTAGTCTATGGAGTTGGTAGTGTTTGGAGCTGGTAGTGTATGAAGCTGGTAGTGTATGGATCTTGAAGTGTATGGAGCTGGTAGTGTATGGAGCTTGAAGTGTATAGACCTGGAAGTGTATGATGCTGGTAGTGTATGGAGCTTGTAGTGTATGGAGCTTGAAGTGTATGGAGCTGGTAGTGTATGTTGCTCTTAGTGTATGGAACTGGTAGTGTTTGGAGCTTGAAGTGTATGGAGCTGGAAGTGTATGATGTTGGTAGTATATGGATCTGGTAGTGTATGGAGCTGGCAGTGTATGGAGCTGGTAGTGTATGATGCTGGTAGTGTATGGTGCTCTTAGTGTATGGAGTTGGTAGTGTTTGGAGCTTGAAGTGTATGGAGCTTGAAGTTTTTGGAGCTGGCAGTGTATGGTGCTCTTAGTGTATGGAGCTGGTAGTGTGTGGAGCTGGTAGTATATGGTACTGGAAGTGTATGATGCTGGTATTGTATGGAGCTCATAGTGTATGGAGCTTGAAGTGTATGGAGCTGGTAGTGTATGGTGCTCTTAGTGTATGGAGCTGGTAGTGTTTGGAGCTTGAAGTGTATGGAGCTGGAAGTGTATGAAGCTGGTAGTGTATGGAGCTCATAGTGTATGGAGCTTGAAGTGTATGGAGCTGGTAGTGTATGGTGCTCTTAGTTTATGGAGCTGGTAGTGTTTGGAGCTTGAAGTGTATGGAGCTGGAAGTGTATGATGCTGGTAGTATATGGAGCTGGTAGTGTGTGGAGCTAGTAGTGTATGTAGCTGGTAATGTATGAAGCTGGTAGTATATGGAGCTGGTAGTGTTTGGAGCTGGTATTGTATGGAGCTGGTATTGTATGAAGCTGGTAGTGTATGGAGCTGGTAGTGTTTGGAGCTGGAGGTGTATGGAGCTGGTAGTGTTTGAAGCTGGTATTGTATGGAGCTGGTAGTGTATGGAGCTTGAAGTGTATAGACCTGGAAGTGTATGATGCTGGTAGTGTATTGAGCTCGTAGTGTATGGAGCTTGAAGTGTATGGAGCTGGTAGTGTATGGTGCTCTTAGTTTATGGAGCTGGTAGTGTTTGGAGCTTGAAGTGTATGGAGCTGGTAGTGTATGAAGCTGGTATTGTATGGTTCTGGTAGTGTGTGGAGCTGGTAGTGTATTGAGCTGGTAGTGTATGGAGCTGGTAGTGTTTGAAGCTGTTAGTGTATGGAGCTGGAAGTGTATGGAGCTGGTAGTGTATGAGGCTGGTAGTATATGGAGTTGTTGGTGTATGGAGCTGGTAGTGTATGAAGCTGGTAGTGTATGGAGCTGGTAGTGTGTGGAGCTGGTAGTGTATGGAGCTGGTAGTGTATGAAGGTGGTAGTGTATGGAGCTGGTAGCGTATGAAGCTGGTAGTGTATGGAGCTGGTAGTGTATGGAGCTTGAAGTGTATGGAGCTGGTAGTGTATGGAGCTGGAAGTGTTTGGAGCTCATAGTGTATGGAGCTGGTAGTGTGTGGTGCTGGAAGTGTATGGAGCTGGTAGTGTTTGGAGCTGGTAGTGTATGGAGCTGGAAGTGTGTGGAGCTGGTAGTGTTTGGAGCTGGTAATGTATGGAGCTGGAAGTGTATGGAGCTGGTAGTGTTTGGAGCTGGTAGTGTATGGAGCTGGAAGTGTGTGGAGCTGGTAGTGTTTGGAGCTGGTAATGTATGGAGCTGGAAGTGTGTGGAGCTGGTAGTGTATGGAGCTGGAAGTGTATGGAGCTGGTAGTATTTGGAGCTGGTAGTGTTTGAGGCTGGTATTGTATGGAGCTGGTAGTATTTGGAGCTGGTAGTGTTTGAGGCTGGTATTGTATGGAGCTGGTAGTGTATGGAGTTGTTAGTGTTTGGAGCTGGAAGTGTATGGAGCTGGTAGTGTTTGAGGCTGGTATTGTATGGAGCTGGAAGTGTATGAAGCTGGTAGTGTATGGAGTTGTTAGTGTTTGGAGCTGGAAGTGTATGGAGCTGGAAGTGTTTGGAGCTGTTAGTGTATGAAGCTGGAAGTGTATGGAGCTGGTAGTGTATGGAGCTGGTAGTGTTTGAGGCTGGTATTGTATGGAGCTGGTAGTGTATGAAGCTGGTATTGTATGGTTCTGGTAGTGTGTGGAGCTGGTAGTGTATTGAGCTGGTAGTGTATGGAGCTGGTAGTGTTTGAAGCTGTTAGTGTATGGAGCTGGTAGTGTATGGAGCTGGTAGTGTATGAGGCTGGTAGTATATGGAGTTGTTGGTGTATGGAGCTGGTTGTGTATGAAGCTGGTAGTGTATGGAGCTGGTAGTGTGTGGAGCTGGTAGTGTATGGAGCTGGTAGTGTATGAAGCTGGTAGTGTATGGAGCTGGTAGCGTATGAAGCTGGTAGTGTATGGAGCTTGAAGTGTATGGAGCTGGTAGTGTATGGTGCTGGTAGTGTATGAAGCTGGTATTGTATGGAGCTTTTAGTGTATGAAGATGGTAGTGTATGGAGCTGGTAGTGTATGGAGCTTGAAGTGTATGGAGCTGGTATTGTATGGTGCTGGTAGTGTATGAAGCTGGTATTGTATGGAGCTTTTAGTGTATGAAGCTGGTAGTGTATGGAGCTTGAAGTGTATGGAGCTGGTATTGTATGGTGCTGGTAGTGTATGAAGCTGGTATTGTATGGAGCTGGTAGTGTATGAAGCTGGTAGTGTATGAAGCTGGTAGTGTATGAAGCTGGTAGTGTATGGAGCTGGTCGTGTATGGAGCTGGTAGTGTATGGAGCTGGAAGTGTTTGGAGCTGGTAGTGTATGAAGCTGGTAGTGTATGGAGCTTGAAGTGTATAGACCTGGAAGTGTATGATGCTGGTAGTGTATGGAGCTCGTAGTGTATGGAGCTTGAAGTGTATGGAGCTTGTAGTGTATGTTGCTCTTAGTGTATGGAACTGGTAGTGTTTGGAGCTTGAAGTGTATGGAGCTGGAAGTGTATGATGTTGGTAGTATATGGATCTGGTAGTGTATGGAGCTGGCAGTGTATGGAGCTGGTAGTGTATGATGCTGGTAGTGTATGGTGCTCTTAGTCTATGGAGTTGGTAGTGTTTGGAGCTGGTAGTGTATGAAGCTGGTAGTGTATGGATCTTGAAGTGTATGGAGCTGGTAGTGTATGGAGCTTGAAGTGTATAGACCTGGAAGTGTATGATGCTGGTAGTGTATGGAGCTTGTAGTGTATGGAGCTTGAAGTGTATGGAGCTGGTAGTGTATGTTGCTCTTAGTGTATGGAACTGGTAGTGTTTGGAGCTTGAAGTGTATGGAGCTGGAAGTGTATGATGTTGGTAGTATATGGATCTGGTAGTGTATGGAGCTGGCAGTGTATGGAGCTGGTAGTGTATGATGCTGGTAGTGTATGGTGCTCTTAGTGTATGGAGTTGGTAGTGTTTGGAGCTTGAAGTGTATGGAGCTTGAAGTTTTTGGAGCTGGCAGTGTATGGTGCTCTTAGTGTATGGAGCTGGTAGTGTGTGGAGCTGGTAGTATATGGTGCTGGAAGTGTATGATGCTGGTATTGTATGGAGCTCATAGTGTATGGAGCTTGAAGTGTATGGAGCTGGTAGTGTATGGTGCTCTTAGTGTATGGAGCTGGTAGTGTTTGGAGCTTGAAGTGTATGGAGCTGGAAGTGTATGAAGCTGGTAGTGTATGGAGCTCATAGTGTATGGAGCTTGAAGTGTATGGAGCTGGTAGTGTATGGAGCTCGTAGTGTATGGAGTTTGAAGTGTATGGAGCTGGTAGTGTATGGTGCTCTTAGTTTATGGAGCTGGTAGTGTTTGGAGCTTGAAGTGTATAGACCTGGAAGTGTATGATGCTGGTAGTGTATGGAGCTCGTAGTGTATGGAGCTTGAAGTGTATGGAGCTGGTAGTGTATGTTGCTCTTAGTGTATGGAACTGGTAGTGTTTGGAGCTTGAAGTGTATGGAGCTGGAAGTGTATGATGTTGGTAGTATATGGATCTGGTAGTGTATGGAGCTGGCAGTGTATGGAGCTGGTAGTGTATGATGCTGGTAGTGTATGGTGCTCTTAGTCTATGGAGTTGGTAGTGTTTGGAGCTGGTAGTGTATGAAGCTGGTAGTGTATGGATCTTGAAGTGTATGGAGCTGGTAGTGTATGGAGCTTGAAGTGTATAGACCTGGAAGTGTATGATGCTGGTAGTGTATGGAGCTTGTAGTGTATGGAGCTTGAAGTGTATGGAGCTGGTAGTGTATGTTGCTCTTAGTGTATGGAACTGGTAGTGTTTGGAGCTTGAAGTGTATGGAGCTGGAAGTGTATGATGTTGGTAGTATATGGATCTGGTAGTGTATGGAGCTGGCAGTGTATGGAGCTGGTAGTGTATGATGCTGGTAGTGTATGGTGCTCTTAGTGTATGGGTTGGTAGTGTTTGGAGCTTGAAGTGTATGGAGCTTGAAGTTTTTGGAGCTGGCAGTGTATGGTGCTCTTAGTGTATGGAGCTGGTAGTGTGTGGAGCTGGTAGTATATGGTACTGGAAGTGTATGATGCTGGTATTGTATGGAGCTCAGTGTATGGAGCTTGAAGTGTATGGAGCTGGTAGTGTATGGTGCTCTTAGTGTATGGAGCTGGTAGTGTTTGGAGCTTGAAGTGTATGGAGCTGGAAGTGTATGAAGCTGGTAGTGTATGGAGCTCATAGTGTATGGAGCTTGAAGTGTATGGAGCTGGTAGTGTATGGAGCTCGTAGTGTATGGAGTTTGAAGTGTATGGAGCTGGTAGTGTATGGTGCTCTTAGTTTATGGAGCTGGTAGTGTTTGGAGCTTGAAGTGTATGGAGCTGGAAGTGTATGATGCTGGTAGTATATGGAGCTGGTAGTGTGTGGAGCTAGTAGTGTATGTAGCTGGTAATGTATGAAGCTGGTAGTATATGGAGCTGGTAGTGTTTGGAGCTGGTATTGTATGGAGCTGGTATTGTATGAAGCTGGTAGTGTATGGAGCTGGTAGTGTTTGGAGCTGGAGGTGTATGGAGCTGGTAGTGTTTGAAGCTGGTATTGTATGGAGCTGGTAGTGTATGGAGCTTGAAGTGTATAGACCTGGAAGTGTATGATGCTGGTAGTGTATTGAGCTCGTAGTGTATGGAGCTTGAAGTGTATGGAGCTGGTAGTGTATGTTGCTCTTAGTGTATGGAGCTGGTAGTGTATGAAACTGTTAGTTTATGGAGCATGTAGTGTATGGAGCTGGGAGTGTATGGAGCTGGAAGTGTATGATGTTGGTAGTATATGGAGCTGGTAGCGTATGATGTTGGTAGTATATGGAGCTGGTAGTGTATGTAGCTGGTAGTGTATGGAGCTTGAAGTGTATGGAGCTGGTAGTGTATGGTGCTCTTAGTGTATGGAGCTGGTAGTGTATGAAACTGGTAGTTTATGGAGCATGTAGTGTATGGAGCTGGGAGTATATGGAGCTGGAAGTGTATGGAGGTGGTAGTGTATGGAGCTGGAAGTGTATGAAGCTAGTAGTGTATGGAGCTGGTATAGTATGAAGCTGGTAGTTTATGGAGCATGTAGTGTATGGAGCTGGAAGTGTATGGAGCTGGTAGTGTATGGTGCTCTTAGTGTATGGAGCTGGTAGTGTATGAAGCTGGTAGTTCATGGAGCATGTAGTGTATGGAGCTGGGAGTGTATGGAGCTGGTAGTGTTTGGAGCTGGAGGTGTATGGAGCTGGTAGTGTTTGAAGCTGGTATTGTATGGAGCTGGTTTTGTATGATGCTGGTAGTGTATTGAGCTCGTAGTGTATGGAGCTTGAAGTGTATGGAGCTGGTAGTGTATGTTGCTCTTAGTGTATGGAGCTGGTAGTGTATGACACTGGTAGTTTATGGAGCATGTAGTGTATGGAGCTGGGAGTGTATGATGTTGGTAGTATATGGAGCTGGTAGTGTATGTAGCTGGTAGTGTATGGAGCTTGAAGTGTATGGAGCTGGTAGTGTATGGTGCTCTTAGTGTATGGAGCTGGTAGTGTATGAAACTGGTAGTTTTTGGAGCATGTAGTGTATGGAGCTGGGAGTGTATGGAGCTGGAAGTGTATGGAGGTGGTAGTGTCTGGAGCTGGAAGTGTATGAAGCTAGTAGTGTATGGAGCTGGTATTGTATGAAGCTGGTAGTTTATGGAGCATGTAGTGTATGGAGCTGGTAATGTATGGAGCTGGTAGTGTAAGAAGCTGGTAGTGTATGGAGCTGCGAGTGTATGGTGCTCTTATTGTATGGAGCTGGTAGTGTTTGGAGCTTGAAGTGTATGGAACAGGTAGTGTATGAAGCTGGTAGTTTATGGAGCATGTAGTGTATGGAGCTGGGAGTGTATGGAGCTGCTAGTGTATGGAGCTGGAAGTGTATGAAGCTAGTAGTGTATCGAGCTGGTAGTGTATGAAGCTGGTAGTTTATGGAGCATGTAGTGTATGGAGCTGGGACTGGATGGAGCTGGAAGTGTTTAGAGCTGGTAGTGTATTAAGCTGGTAGTGTATGGAGCTGATAGTGTATGGAGCTGGAAGTGTATGAAGCTAGTAGTGTATGGACCTGTTAGTGTATGGAGCTGGTAGTGTATGAAGCTGGTAGTCTATGGAGTTTGAAGTGTATGGAGCTGGAAGTGTATGAAGCTAGTAGTGTATCGAGCTGGTAGTGTATGAAGCTGGTAGTTTATGGAGCATGTAGTGTATGGAGCTGGGACTGTATGGAGCTGGAAGTGTTTAGAGCTGGTAGTGTATTAAGCTGGTAGTGTATGGAGCTGGTAGTGTATGGAGCTGATAGTGTATGGAGCTGGAAGTGTATGAAGCTAGTAATGTATGAAGCTGGTAATGTATGGAGCTGGTAGTGTATGAAGCTGGTAGTGTATGGAGTTTGAAGTGTATGGAGCTGGAAGTGTATGGAGCTGGTAGTGTATGAAGCTGGTAGTGTATGGAGCTGGTAATGTATGAGGCTGGCAGTGTATGGAGCTGGTAATGTATGACGCTGGTAGTGTATGGAGCTGGTAATGTATGAAGCTTGTAGTGTATGGAGCTGGTTGTGTATGGAACTGGTAGTGTATAGAGCTTGAAGTGTTTGGAGCTGGTAGTGTATGGAGCTGGTTGTTAATAGAGCTTGAAGTGTATGGAGCTGGTAGTGTATGGAGCTGGTTGTGTATGGAACTGGTAGTTAATAGAGCTTGAAGTGTATGGAGCTGGTAGTGTATGGAGATGGTAGTATATGGAGCTGGTACCGTACAGGCCAGCAGATACTGCCTAATACCCACAAGATGTCTTGTGTATCTCTCGTGGATTTCTCGCGATAATCTCCTCTTTATGTCGTGTGCTATTATCAACCTCATACTCTGCCGAGACAAGTTTCGCAGTAGGCGTGCCGCCGAACCTACACACGTATGCCTAGAGTCTGCCAAGTGCGTGACGTAATGTAGTCCGAATTAGGCCTATGCACAGTTGTTACTGAGAATTACTTTTTATATGCTGATTTAATAGATATAATACGTTGTTGCATTGCTGCGTTGTTGTTGGTAATCGCTAATCACTAATCCGTGAAAATCAAGGGTTTTCTGAAGAAGAGTATACGATATCCAGCAGCAGTTCAAGAATCACTTGGAAAATCTCAGTATACATGTTCCGCTGGTCTGAATGAAACATAATGTGCTACACACATGTAGATTGTAATTTTGCATTTATTTCAGCCTGTTTTTGTTTCATCATTTCATCAGGTCATGTGGTAGAGGGAGATAACTCATATTATGTTTGCTGTTTAATAGCCTTCTGTTTGACGATGTTGGTTTATTCTTCCTACTGTAAATGCACCGTAGAATGTTTTCTGTGCACGTCGCATTGTGTCATAAATAAAGCAACAAATCTATCGATTCACCTGTCAAATTATATTTAAAACGACGCCTCGTTGCCAGAGATGCCAAGTCTCACGCATTCGGCGTATGTCTCGCGCATCTTTCAGGCTTATTCACCGTAGTCCGCAATTATTCAATGAACGCTTATTAATTAGATTCTTACGTGGAATTAAAACCTTTTGCATTGAAGTTTCAGTTTCACTTGCGTAAAGGTGGACCTCACCACAAGTAAAATGGAAAGCGATTATGACTCCGGACTTCTCGTGCTTCTCTTTACTCAGGGATTGGAAATAATGCATGTGTTTCATGATTGTTTAAATTGTTTAAATGAAATAAGACCATGTGAAACGTCTTTTTGCAATTTCATTGCTTTCAATCCCTCAGTAAAGAAAAGCGTGAGAATTCCCGAGTCGTAATTGATTTCCGCGTCACTAGTGGGGAAATTATTTGTAATGCACGTGAAACTGATCAACTTCATGCACAATGACTTAAATTCCGCGAGTGAATTTCTTCAGTGCGCGTTAATAGAATAATTGCTGACTACGGCGCAGGAATGTGAATGCCAGAGACTCACGCCTAACGCGTGAGACTTGGCATCTCTGCAACTGTTGCAGTATCCTGAAAACGACAGAGCTCACATTCCATGTCTTTTTTCCTTCAATTGGAATTGGTTAAGTGTTTAGTAATTATTAGTTTGATATTTGTTTGGCATATAGATTTTGCCGATGATAATGCACTGAAATGCAAATTATCACCGGCACTAGGCCGATTACTTTTCCTACGCACGATATATGTGACTCGCACATTTACGCTGCGTCGCGATATTCTCCTGTCTGTCTCGTGTATATCTTCCGGTAATCTCGCATAGAAATGGCACTGTCTGCTGGCCTGTACGGTAGTGTGTGGAGCTGGTAGTGTATGGAGCTGGTTGTGTATGGAGCTGGTAGTGTATGTAGCTGGTGGTGTGTGGAGCTGGTAGTGTATGGAGCTGGTAGTGTATGGAGCTGGTGGTGTGTGGAGCTGGTAGTGTATGGAGTTGAAACTCTTTGTTTATTTTTTAAATCACAGGCTACTTCCTGGAGCAGCTGGATGGTTCAGAAAGGTCATTGCAGGACATGTTCCTCACCATCTACGGTGCGCAGTACTCGCCGAACGCCCACATCTACCGGGACTTGTATGCGGAGCTACGGCGCTATCACCGTGGCGCCAGCGTCAACCTGGAGGAGGTGCTCAACGACTTCTGGGCGCGGCTGCTGGAGCGACTCTTCAGGCTATACAATCCGCAGTACGCCATCGGAGACGAGTACCTGGAGTGCGTGTCCAAGCAGACGGAGACACTGCGGCCCTTCGGCGATGTTCCCCGGGACCTGAAGCTCAAAGCCACTCGAGCCCTCATCGCTGCACGCACCTTTGTTCAGGGCCTGACTGTAGCCGGAGACGTGGTGCGCAAGGTCTCACAGGTATGGATGCTGCTGGCAGTCAGGGTCTCTGCGGAGTACAGATCTGGAATCGGCGAATCACGGCCCTCGAAGGCCGAGAATGGCTGGTGTTTTACTCTCTTTTATTTGGGATTCAAATATGAAGATGATTGGATCAATCTGTAGCATTGATTTTTCAATGAATTACCTGTGGAGAAATAAAACCAGGACTGGATTGGGACTTGATAAGTCCGGATATAGACAGGGGTAAGAAATCCGGCTTTAGAAACTGCCCTGTATTTCGCTGAAATCGCCTGAATTAGCTTACTGAACAGTTCTCAGCTGCAGTCAGACCTGATTTGTGAAATCACCTGGTCATACATGGATGAGAGAAACACAGGGCTTCCGCTGGCACTCGCCAAATTTGCCAATAGCGAAATTGAAAAATGATTGGCTACCAAGGAATATATTTGGGGAATTTTTTTGGCAAATCTAAAAAATTATAAAAAAAAGAAATCTTCATTAAAATCTCCCCAAAATACCTTAAAAAGCCATCAACAATCAGCTGTTCAAACCGATGTTTTCACTTCCTTACTGCGCGCAAAGTCAGATATCTCATACCGTCTTTACACACTCAACCTCGCATCCAGTATTGATCGCGTGCACTGAAAGTAGTGCAGTGTGCGGGCACTGGGTGACCTGGAATTCAGATTGAAATACGAATCGATCGTTGGACCGCCAGCTAGCTTGGTATGCAAAACAAGTTGGGTCGAGTCAATACGAAACCAGGGCATCCCGAGTCCCGGTGTTCTGACAATTTGTGCTGCCTTGTCAAAAAATGCTACCGTAATGCAAAGCGATCGTAAAGTCTTTGTTTTCGCCGTAATATTGCAATATGAATCAGTTTACAGTAGTAACTTTGTTATTTGTTAGCTTATTATAACATAAGCAGATGTTATAGTGAGTTGGATAAGTTTGTTTGAAGATATATGCCCATATACGCCATTATCATCTAATTTCTGCATTATCAGGAATACCAAGCGCGTACATGCAAATGTATAGCCTATACGCTTACAGGTAGAACGGCGCACTGAAAATAAATCTATTTTTATGATTTTTGAAGATACTTTAGATATGAGTGAAGAAACAGCCCAAGATTTTGGGTGTGCAAGCGCCAGAACATGAGGTAGCATATCGTCGGCCTGCTGATAAAACCTTGTATCTTCAAAATGATAAACTTTACCGGAAAATAAAAAATAAATATTAAATAAAAATAAAAAATAAAATAAAATAAATATATAAATATAATTTAAAATATAAATAAAATTAAAAATGTTTTGCATGTAAGAATAGTGGACATACAAGTTTTTGTTTTTTCTTATCAATTTGGAGATACAAGGTTTTATCAGCAGGCCGACGATATTTTGATAGGTAGCAAAATTTGACAGAACGCTGGCAGTCCGGCACATGCAGAAAATTTGGATGCACGGTCGCGTTACACATGCAGTGGCGCAGATAGAACTGGCATTTGGGAGGGGGACACAGACACAGACACAGACAAAGACACGTCCTTTATGACAGCAATTAGTCCTGGCTAGTTCTCAATCATTTTCCTTCATTGACGCGTTTTCTAATTATCGTAATTGGCAACTGAAGACATGGTTTTTCTCCATATGCGATCTAACGGCGATGAAATCATGGGCTAAATTCAGATCACGTACCCAGGGTGAGAATTCATTTTAAATGAAACCCAGATCATATCACTCAAAATATCTGAGAATCAGCTTCAAGGTTTCCTGGCTTATTCTCTGAAGTACGAACAAATGCCTCTGTTTATAGTTACTTGTATAAGATGCATATTAGTTTCCCAAGAATATTATTGCGCAAGTTATTATTAGTGTGAATGCTGACAGCATTCACACTATTGTTTTACATGTCGGCCATTTTCTTTATACTTATTATTATTATTGTTATTATTATTCTTACTTCTTCCACTGTTCTACGCTATTAAACTAGTCATACATACTTTGTGCTATTTCAACAATATTATATATCAAAACCTGCAGCTTTTTCTGGACATTATTGCTATTACTCTTCTCTTTGATTATATTTATACTTTTTCAAATATTTCACTTTTTCTTATTTTTTTGTCCCATAGAAATGCATTGAAACAGTCTTCAAACTCTTCAAACTCTTGTGCTACTTTGAACCTCTATAACTTCAGCAAACTTTCTCCTAAAGAGTTCATTCAACTTCTAACATTAGCTAAGTTAGCTGAGTAACGTGGTCAGCATGGTTAGCATTGTTAGCACAGTTAGTATAACAGCTAACAACATTAATTAAGTTAGCTAAGTAATGTGGTTAGCATTGTTAGCATAGTTAGCATAACTGCTAACAACATTAGCTAAGTTAGCTGAGTAATGTGGTTAGCATGGTTAGCATTGTTCTTTCATTCTTTCTTTGTTCAGCTTTCTTTCAGTTTTTTTATAAACATTCAAGTATTCTACATAATTCAAATATTATAATTTCATGGCAGCCATTCAGTGTGGCATCATCAAACATTCAAATTATTCAAACTTTATTGTATTCAAGACAGCATCGCAGTCTGGCTTCAGGTTTCAGCATTCACGCTCGCAATTTCTTCAGAAATTGCTTCTCTAGTTGTATTTGTCCTTATATTTGGGAATTTTTTTCCTCAAAGAAGAAAACTATACCTCCCTCGCACTTTGATTTCTGTGTGTCAGTGGTCCTTTTCCATTGTGTTACGTTCTTATCTTTCCATTTCAATGGAACAGAAAATGCTTTGGTTTCGTTTAACGCAAACACTGAAAATGCCTTTTATTTTTTAAAAAAGAAAAAATTAAATAAATTAATGAACATCCTATTCAAAGCGCTGTGTAGATAAGGTCTATAAGGCCAAGCAGGTCAAAGCTGTGTGACCGATGAGGCTACTGTCTTGGTTAGTTCACTATCTGTTCATTACATTCAGCAAAAAGTGTATTTTCCATTACCATTATATGAGAATCATATGGTAGGATTTTCAAAGTAAATGTTACATTTCAAGAACTGAATAGCGATGGAATTGACCCCCAACTGTCCATCTTCACTGGGTTATTACCCGAGGCCAAAGTATGGCCATCAGGTATTGCGACGACCTTGTGTCCGTCTGTCTGTCCGTCTGTGTACACAATGACTCCTTTCCTATTAATGTCAGGGTAATGAAATTCACAGGGACTGTTCTTGGGACATATAGCTTGGACAAGTTCGAAGATCGGTAACCTTGACCTACTTTAAGGGGTCAAAAGGTCACATTCTTTGTAAACACTGTTTCCTTGATTACGTCCACTATTTTTGTTGTAGCTGCGTAAAATTTACAGCGTGTATGTCCTGGATAATCAGCTTGCAGAACAATAAAGGTGGATGACCTTCACCTGGTTAATGGGGTCAAAAGGTCACATTGTTTCTGAACAGTTTTACTTTCATTACGCCTTTGCACTGCCATGACATTTCAAGATGTAGCTATGTCAAATTCATAAGGTGTACTCACTGGATAATCAAGTTGGAGGACATGGAAGCTACATGGCCTTCACCTACTTTAAATACCTTCTAATAACAATTTGATGTAGCAACATTATCAATCAAACTGTTCAGTCACCTTCAACATAACATCGAATTTTGATGACTGCGCATCATGTCAGACTTCATATTCTGAATGCCAAACGATGTAAAGTCCCAGCTGTTCGGTTCCACACTTTCCATATAACCTGCCAGGTCCTAGATGAAATTGGACAATTACCTCTGTCTTCTTTTTGACTCTTGAAACTGCTCTCAAGCCCAAAAGTATTAAACACACTGTGTTACATAGGCATACATAAAAAAACCCTTTATACATTGTAATTCCTTGTCTTATGCCCATATGGCCGAGGGTACTTTAGCATTGCGTTCTATGTTTTTTTAAATGTTTTTCTAAAGTTCTGTGTTCTAGAACGCTACCGCCCTCTGTTCTCAGTGGTGATCATAATGGTTGATCATCATAATCATGAGATAACTGAACCAATCAGGCCCACCTTGAATTGTGACCAACCTCACACAGTGTCCATATTGGTGTCATTGTATTGACGTCATAATTTGGGCGATCAAGAAAATCTTGGAAGTGCTAAAAGCGCCAAAAAGAAATTCGGCAAAGTAATGCATTTGCTCGTTTTCTCCACAGTTGCGCCATTTCGTTCTTACAACCTCGCCGAAGTTTGTTTTTGCAAAAGGTATGCTGCCACCTTCACCTCAGCATTGGAATGTTCAGTTCAGACAGTTCTGATCTCTCTTTGTGACATTTTAGAGTTCATGTCTTGTGCGCGACTGATGAATGACGGAAACTGGTCCAGCATGTCAACACCTTCTTTCAGGTGGTGCAGATGGATGAAGGTCTTACTGGCTCGTGTGGGAGGGATATCTACAAACCCTAATTTCATTGAAGTTGAGATGTTGTGTAAAATGTGATTAAAAACAGAATGCAATGACTTGCAAATCTTATAAACCCACATTTTATTCATAATAGAACACAGACAGCATATCAGATGTTGAAAGTGAGACATTTTACCATTTCATGAAAAATATTAGCTCATTTTGAATTTGATGGCAGCAACACATCTCAAAAAAATTGGAACAGGGCCATGTTCACCATTGTGTAGCATCCCCTCTTCTTTTAACAACAGTCTGTAAATGTCTGGGAAGTGAGGAGATCAATTATTGGAGGTGTTGGAAGAGGGATGTGGTCCCACTCTTGTCTGATGTAGGATTCTTGCTGCTCCACAGTCCTGGGTCTTCTTTGCCGGATTTCGCGTTTTATGATGCGCCAAATGTTTTTTTATTGGTGAAAGGTCAGGACTGCAGGCAGACAATTTCAGCACCCGGACTCTTCTATAGCGAAGCCATGCTGTTGTGATGGATGCAGTATGTGGGTTAGCATTGACTTACAGAAATATGCAAGGCCTTCCCTGAAAGAGATGTTGTTGTAAAACCTCTATATACTTTTTAGCATTGATATTGCTTATCCAGATGTGTAAGCTACACACGCCATTGGCACTAATGCATACATGCCAACTCTACCGCTTTTGGCGGTAGACTACCGCTTTTGGGGCGTTTACAGTGGTGGCGTTAGACCTGGGCTAATATCCCTCCCTTTATTAACAATTAGTCCTGGCTAGTTCTAGATGGTTTTCCTTCATTAACACGTTCTCCATTTCAAGAATAATCAAGTGGCAATTGAAGACACGGCTTCTCTCCCCCATGCGATCTAAAAGCGACAAAATAATGGGCTGCATTCAGTACAGAAGAATAATTTAATTGTAATTAGGTCTTTGCACCGGCGCTCGGCGACGGCATTTCAGAACTCTTTAGCGAACGAAGGTAATTTTTGTGACTAGTACGTGGTTTCGTCCGGTTACATTTTTCAATCAGACAGCTGTCTATTTTTTACAGCGAGTTGCGTGACCGTGCTGCAAAAACAGGTGTAAGCACTTGTCGCCAAAATTACCGTAATGCGCTGAAGAGTTCTGAAACGCCGTCACCGAGTGCCGGTGCATAGACCTAATTATAATTAAATTATTTTTCTGTACTGAATGTAGCCCATTATTTTGTCGCTGTTAGATCGCATGGGGGAGAGAAGCCGTGTCTTCAATTGCCACTTGATTATTCTTGAATTGGAAAACCTGTTAATGAAGGAAAACCATCTAGAATTAGGCAGGACTAATTGTTGTCAATAAAGGGTGGGATAATAGCCAATAATTTTCAAGTCTAACACCGCCTCTTCGGCGTTTCATTCTGAAAAAAACGCCCCAAAAGCAGTAGATAGTTGGCATGTATGCTGATGTAACCCCAAACCATCAGAGATGTAGGCTTTTGAACTGAGCACTGATAACAAGTTAGTCCCTCTCCTCTTTAGTCCGCACAAAACGGCGTCCGTAATTTCCAAAAAGAATTTCAAATTTTGATTAATCTGACCACAGAACAGTTTCCATTTTGCATCCATTTTAGGGTTAACTTGCATTTGTGGATTGCACGGCAAACTGTGTTCACAGACAATGATTTCTAGAAGTGTTCTTGAGCCCATGCAGTGTATTCCAGTGCAGAATTATGCCTGTTTTTAATGCAGTGGCACCTGAGGGCCCGAAGATCACGAGCATCCAATATTGACCTTCAGAATTGCCCCTTGCGCACAGAGATTTCTCCAAATTCTCGTGTCTCTTTTGATGATATTATGTACTGCAGATGGTGGGATATTCAAAGTCTTCACAATTTTACATTAATGAACAGTTTTCTGAAATTGTGGTACAATGTTAAACTCCGCCCATCTTTACTTCAGAGAAGACTGTGCCTCTCTAAAATGCTCTCTTTATACCCAGTCATGTTCCTGACCTGTTGCCAATTAGCCTAATTAGTTGTAAAATGCTCCTCCAGCTGTTTTTTATCAGTACCACTTACTTTTCCAGCCTTTTGTTGCCCCTGTCCCAACTTTTTTGAGATGTGTTGGTGCCATCAAATTCAAAGTGAGCTGATAATTTTTATGAAATGGTGAACTGTCTCACTCTCACCATCAGACATGTTTTCTATGTTCTATTGTGAATAAAATGTGGGTTTATGAGATTTGCAAATCATTGCATTCTATTTTTATTCACGTTTTACACAACGTCCCAACTTCACTGGAATTGGGGTTTGTGTAAATATGCCTTGATAATTTACTCAGATACCTTTTTCTGGCTCAATTTCATGTATAGTCTTTATATTGGTGTCAAATTATTAAGTTGGCAGATGCATGGAATATCATAAAGAAGCTTGTTCCAGTTATTTGGGTCCTAGAGCACGTTTGCACCAGGGCACATGCTTCTGTGCATCGTCGTCTTTTAAGGAGCCATCTTTTGTGTCTGTGGCTCAGCTCACCTTGTCTGCCCTTAAAACCATTCCTTTGATTCCCAAGCCGGGGACCTGGGAATGAGTCAATTAGATGAATCTTATTGATTGCCATCGACTGGGCTGCTTTTGGAGAAAAGGGGAACGAATCGCAGAGGGACGTCGCCCCGGCATTTCTGCAAAACTCTCTCCTCCACCGTCCACCGGGAGCAGAATCCTTCCTGTAAAACATCTCCCCTCTATCTCAGTCCTCTGCTCTTTTCTCTCTCTCTCTCTCTCTCTCTCTCTCTCTCTCTCTATTTCAATTTTCAATTTCAACTGCTTTATTGGCATGACATATCAGCATGTGTTGCCAAAGCATCAGAGAACAATACACACATATATACATGAAACATGAAGTCTAAATAAACACTTTGCAGTTACATTGAATTACTATATACATTTTAACTTGGAATGGTTGAAAGAAAAAAAATGGAAAGAGAAGAGCAATTTTCGGGAGTATTAAT
Source organism: Gymnothorax javanicus (assembly GCA_029692085.1). Taxonomy (NCBI): domain Eukaryota; kingdom Metazoa; phylum Chordata; class Actinopteri; order Anguilliformes; family Muraenidae; genus Gymnothorax; species Gymnothorax javanicus. The sequence continues at coordinate 114,089 of CM056196.1, read as the reverse complement.
TTTTTTGGTTATAAAGGGCTGGTACTGTCGCCGGCTGTGGCAGGGGCTACATATTGTGCTGCCAGGGTTTAGCAGCATCGTTCTTCTCCCAGAAGGATTTGCATTTTCTGAGAGTCAGGTAGGTTGGGGAAATTTGGTATCAGACCAGTGAATTTTGGGAGGAAATGTTCTCTAATTTGGAGGTAATTGTCATAGTGTAGGAGGAAGTGCAGCTCTGTCTCCGCTTGCTCTCGGTCGCAGTGAGAGCACAGCCTCTCCTCCCTGGGCACCGGGCCTGCCTGCGTTGACCCGTCTCTATCGCTAGGCTGTGCTCACTGAGTCTGTACATCGCCAGTATTTTCCTTTGTTTGTAATGTTTTACTCTGCTCAGGTAGTCTGCCACGGTGTAGTCTCTTTTTAGGGCCAAATTACATGTTAATTTGCTTTGAAGTTTTGATTTTCCCAATAGGTGATGTAGGTGCAGTAGCTTAAAAGGGCATTAAATGGCTATCCAATGTAATTAATAAATAATAAAATTAGTTTATTAATTATTTATTAAAACTTGAATAAAACCCATGAGGCATCAAGATGTGTCGGGGAATATGCCTTTACGATACGTAAAATAGCGCGGATGGATTATTCAGACGTTTCGTCCTAATAATCCTTCCCGCAAGATAACCATTTGATTCAGCAGGAAACCTGCAAATTTAGTAACCAGTCTCATAAAATTACTAAAATAACCAAAAATATGGAATTTTAATTAATAATTAAAATAACCAATATTAATGATTAAAGAAAACAATAATTAAATCAAAGATTTAATTAATAATCTGAAGGAATTTGGGAGTTCTACATAGGCTATTTTGACTCAGACTCCCTCGTGTTACAGCACCAAAACAGATACCAGGTTTAATAAATGAATTTATTAAGCAAACAAACACAGAACACACATGGGCTAATCTATGGAAGGACGATATACGAACTAGAGAGAGTAACAATGGTGCGTGTGTATGTGCTGGTGTGCATGTGTGTGCTGGCGCGCGTGCAGGATTTTGGGAGTGGGCAGGCGCGTGTCCGCGCGCGTGGCAGATGCGCGTGTGCTCATGGGCACGAGTTCCTTTGTCTTGGGACAAAGTCTTTCAGCGCGGGGGCTGCATAGAATTTCTAAATGTAGCTATAGGCGGGCCGATGAGCGGCTGGATAAATCAATTTAGCGTCAACAAATTGCGAGAAGAGTTTGCTCATGTGCAATTTGCTCATATGCAATTTGTATTACTAATCGGGTTATCATCCATGCTAAGGCATGCGTGTTAGTTAATTTCAGCATTAGAAAGTTAGCCAGGAAAAGATTATGCATGTCAAGACAACCCAAATAGCAAGCACCTCTGCTCCGGATCTGCCCCGGGTCTGTGCCGACTCCAGCTGATCCGGCTCAGAGCCGGGGAAGATCCGGAGCGGAGGTGCTTGCTATCTGGGAAACAATCAATGGCTATTTGACTTCATAAAATATAAAAACGGACGCAATGCGATTATACAATTACATCAGTAATGGACAACTTAAATGCGGTACAGTTTAAGTTGAAACCGCTAAACTGCATTACTGCCTGGAATGTTCAGTTAGTCTTACTAAAGTCCATAGCTTGGGATTCCTCTCCGGGTCCATTGAACAATGCAGTTCTGGCATGGATGTCCTGCGGGGTGCGCAGATCCGAAGTCCTGTGTCCACTTGGAGTTGCGTGCTGCTCTGCTGGGTCGGTCGCCGTGAGGAATGTCCTTGCTGATTCGGAAATGTTCTTTTTCGGAGTTGTTCCGTGATCAACTAGCAGTAGCACCGGGCATTAGCTAGTTTAATGAGATTTGCAGTCCTGAACTTAAATGGAGATTCGCAGAGATGTAAGCACTCTGCAGATAGGCCAAATGAAATTGCGCAGGATGTGCGAATTCCAATACAAGTGCTGTCTTTGCGCTTGTAAAGAGTCTGGCCTTCCTTGGGGGGGAGATGGGCCAAGAGCGAGTGTAGCCTCCCTTGGGAGAAGATGCGCCAAGAGAGAGCGTGACCTCCTCAGTGGGAAGTGTGCCAAGAAGAGTGAACTGGGTGGGGTCCCTAGTTTTAAAAGTTCTATTGCCCGGTTTATTGCTTTTGGGCTCATTCTATTGGGAAACGTAAAGGAAGGGGGTGGTGCTGTATAGGATGTTTCCATTTCCTGTTGACTGCATGGGAAATGTAGTTCTGTGGGCCCTACAGTGATATAATTTTGTTTGTGTTGTGTTATAATTTGGTTGGGTCGAATTGAGTTGGTGTTGATGCTGTCCTGAGGCTGGATGGTGTTAGTGGGTGTTAGTGAACTGAGCCTCAGGACCAGCTGTGTGAGGGGACTCTTCTCTGGCCTCAGCTCTGGGCATCTCAGGGCTTCACAATGATCAGAGTGAGGGTCGCTAATATTTAGGTGTTTCCAGAATTTGATGGCTCTTTTTAGCTCCCGCCGCTTGCGGTGCGGGAGCTATGGTATCGGGCTCCGTGCGTGCGTGCGTGCGTGCGCGCGTGCATGCGTCCGTCAACACATTTTGCTTTATCTCATCAACTATTTCAGTTACGGGCTCCTAATTTTTACTGGACATGTTTCTCATAAAGGCCTACAAATGACGTGCCTAAAGGTGACCTTGGCCTATTTTTTCAAGGTCACTGGCCCAAACATATCACCAAAAACTTCGACATTTTGCTGTATTTCATCAAGTATTTCAGTTACAGGCTCCTAATTTTTACTGGACATGCATCTCATAAAGGCCTACAAATGACGTGCCTAAAGGTGACCTTGGCCTATTTTTTCAAGGTCACTGGCCTAAAAATATCACCAAAAACTTCAACAATTTGCTTTATCTTATCAGCGTTTTCAGTTACAGGCTCCTAATTAGCTCCCGCCGCCCGAGTGGCACAGGAGCTATGGTATCGGGCTCCATCTGCGCGTGCGTCCGTCCATGCGTGCGTCCGTCAACTAAAACTTCAACATTTTGTTTATCTTAACGGCGGGAGCTTCTGGGGACGCCAGTGCCCTATATTTTGGATGTTGATGAGTGCCGGATATTGGCCTAGTTCTGCCCTGCATGCACCGTTCGGTGTTTTCCTCTGCACATGGAGGATGTTTCTGCAGAACTCTGCATGCAGGGTTTCAGTCGGATGTTTGTCCCAATGAGCAAAATCTTGCTTTGTAAGCGGACCCCTCACTTCACTGCCATACAGTGCAATAGGTTCAATTATGGATTTTAATATTTTGAGCCATATCCTGATTGATTTATTTAGATTAATTTGTTTCTTGATGGCGTAGAAAGCCCGACGTGCTTTCTCTTTCAGTTTATTCACAGCCAGCGTGAAGCTCCCTGTTGAGCTTATCTTTAATCCAAGATATGTGTAGTTCTGTGTGTTTTCAATATTTGTGTTCCCTAGTGTGAAGCTGTGTCTGGTTTCCTGAGATCTGGATCTTTTCTGGAAAATGATGATTTTCGTCTTTTTTAGATTTACTGCAAGCGCCCAGGTCTTGCAGAACTGATCCAGCAGGTGTAGGTGCTGCTGCAGCCCCTGTTTGGTGGGCGACAGCAGGACCAGATCATCTGCGTATAACAGAGATGCGATTTCCCTGTCCTGTAAGGTGAGACCAGGGGCAGCTGATTGTTCTAGAGATTTGGCCAATTCATGAATATAAATGTTAAACAGTGTTGGGCTCAGACTGCAGCCCTGTCTCACTCCACGCCCCTGGTTGAAGAATTTGGTTTGTTTGTTTCCAGTTTTAATCGCACATTTATTTCCTGTATACATTGATTGAATAATATCATATGTTTTACCCCCTACACCACTTTCTAGGAGTTTATATAATAATCCATCATGCCAGATTGAATCGAAAGCTTTCTGGAAGTCAGTAAAGCAGGCAAATATTTTCTTGTTGTTTTGATGGACATGTTTATTTATTAGGGTGTGTAGGGTGTAAATATGATCGGTTGTGCAGTGTTTTGGTAAAAATCCAATTTGACTTTTATTCAAGACATTATGTTTGTTAAGGAAGTTTAGAATTCTTGTATTTATTATACTACATAAAACCTTCCCCAGATTACTGTTCACACAAATGCCTCAGTAGTTGTTTGGGTCGAATTTGTCTCCGCTCTTGAAAATGGGGTTAACGAGGCCTTGATTCCAGATTTCAGGAAAGTAGCCGACACTGATAAACAAATTGAACAGTTTCAGAATTGCCATCTTAAATTTATCATCCGTGTGTGTCAGCATCTCATCATCCGTGTGTGGGATTTAAAATCCCATCTGGCCCACAGGCTTTTTTGGGCTGTACTTTCTGCAGGTGCTCTCTCAGTTCCTGTTCTGTAATGGGGGAGTCCAGTGGGTTTTGGTTGTTTTTAATTGCTAATTCAAGTTTTGTCAATTTTTCACAGATTAATTTTTGTTATTTATTTCCTGTAATTTTTCTATAAAGGTTCTCGAAATGATTTTTCTTTATGTCCCCGTTTTGAATGGCCAGTTCTTCATGCTGGGGTTTGGTTAGGGACTTCCAATGATCCCAGAATTCATTAGATTCCAGGGACTCCTCAGTTACAGTGAGTTGGTGGCTGATATGCTGGTTCTGAGTGAGTGCTTCTACTCTTTTAAGGTCTCAAAATAACTACGGCGCAGATCCTGGTTATCTGGTTGCCTGTGCTTCTGATTGGATAGCGATCTTAGTTTTTCTCTCACTGTTTTGCAGTCAATGTCAAACCATTTTTCTTGATTTAAGTTTTTTATTTTTGATTTACTTTTGGATGGTGTCAGATTTGAGATGATGGCCAATTTTTTAAAAATGTCATTGATATTTTTGACTGCCAGGTCTGTTCCGTATTTATTATGAGGGTATGTGGTAACCAGAAAGGTATCTAAGAGTGACTGTATTTCTTGGTTTTTAATTGCTTTCCGGTATAGTTCTGCGCTGTTTTGGGCCCATCTGTAGGGTTTGTGAATGTTGTATAGCTCACTGGGCTGTGTGGCTGAGTGGTTAGTTTCTGCCCGTTTGAGATACACAGTAATTTGGCTGTGATCAGACAGAGGGGTTAGTGGCCTGACTGTGAAGGCTCTGAAAGAGAATGAATCTATTTCTGTAATTGCGTAGTCAACAGTGCTGTTGTCAGGAGGTGAGCTGTAGGTGTATCTCCCGTAAGAGTCCCCTCTGAACCTACCGTTGACGATGTACAGACCCAGTCCTCCACAGAGCTGCAGGAGTTCTTTCCCATTTTTGTTCACTGATTTGTCATAATTGTTTCTGTGGGAGAAAATGGGAAAGTTTAGGTGATTATGGCCAAGAATGTGTTTGTCACTATGGATGCTAATAGAGTCTGGTTCTTCTCCGTCCTGGAATTCAGATCTCCGATGATCATCACATTCCCCTGGGCCTGGAAATGGCTGATCTCCTGCTCTAAAACAGAAAAGGTTTCCTCTTTGAAATAGGGAGAATCTGAAGGAGGGATATATAGGGCACATAGGAAAATATTTTTTCTTCAAATTTGTTAGATTTGATTTGTACAATTACTGTGGGGCGGCTTGGCTCAGGAGGTAGCGCGGGCGGGCTAGGAATCAGAAGGTTCCAGGTTCGATCCCCGGCTCCTCCAGAGAACGTGTTGAAGTGTCCTTGAGCAAGACACTGAACCCCACACTGCTCCTGATGTGCAGGTTGGCGCCTTGCATGGCAGCCTGAGCCATCAGGGTGAATGTGAGGCATGAATGTAAAGCGCTTTGGGGTCATGTCGTATGACTAGAAAGCGCTATATAAATGCAGTCCATTTACCAAATTGGAATTTCCTGAGTCCCTGCCTTGGGTGATTCTGGGTAATTTCACTGAGGGTCCTGTTAAGCCTGCCCCAGATGGTGCAATTTTGCCTGATGTATACATGCGTGTCACTTGCCTCAGGCAATGTTGCAGCATGTGGGGATGGTTTTTGCGGTGTAACTTCCTCGCGTGACAGTGCAGCAGCATATCTAGCATGCTAGATATTTTTGCGTCACGCGAGGAAGTTACTCACCGTGTGGGGGCTACCTGCTGCAATGTTACACATGCTCGACCAATCACAACGTGCAGACCCGTCATATGATGTGCAGATGAGTCACATGATACTAATTTATCTGATATATCCTCGGCCAGGATGTCTGTTTCAGAAGGTGCCGCCATTTTTCTGTATCATGTGACTCGTCTGCACATCATATGACGCAAAAACCATCCCCACACGATGCAACTTTGCCTGATGCAGTATACACGCGTGTCACTTGCCCCAGGCAAAGTGGCACCATCTGGCGCAGGCTTTAGTTCTTTGTAGCCGGAAGGGCTCTCTCTCTTTTCCTCTCTCTCTCTCTCTCTCTCTCTCACTCTCGCTCTCTCTATCACACTCTCCTTCCTTCTCCCTTTCCCTCACTCTGTCTCTCTCTCCCTCTCTATCACACACTCTCTATCACACTCTCCTTCTCTCCCTCTCTCTCTCTCTCCCCTCCTCTCTCCCATTCTATCACACACTCTCTACTACACTCTCTCCCTCTCTCCCTCTCTATCCCAAATGCACTAGCGGCTGCTGTTCTCTGCTCCTTCAGTGAAATGAAGCCAGCAGCTGCCTGAATGTTCTCCCATCCTCTGCATATTTCATGATTTTTGGCTTTGAAATGAGTGACTTGTTATTCGTCAAGAGGGACTGGAAATATGTTGATAATTAGCGCAGCTTTTTAGCAGTGTCAACGGGACCTGTTAACGCCTGCTGCTGCCATGTCTGAAGGAGCTGATTGTGCGTTTATGAGCGCTAAACACAATTCGCTGATTCGTTTAACAGAAGTGACACTCATTAGCATTCAGACTTATAGAGCAATTTTTGGTGATGTGCTTCATGAATATATGAGCAGTTATTAAGTGAAGCTTAGAGGCTGACAGTATATACGACATGATATAATCATCTTTATAAACATGCTGTGTAATTATTTTGCTGTATAGCTGACATGCATACCAGGGCTGTACGTTAACTTTTTCTGCTCATAGCACTGGTGCTACAGAGATTCATAGTCTTGTAGCACAAGATAAAAACTTGTAGCACAGTAAAAGCATCTGTTACATCTCTAAAACCAACCACAAGTAGTGCAGTTTATCATTTAAAGACATATAAAATATTAATAATCGCTTTGTAAATTGAAGTACTTTCAAGGTCTCGGAATTCTTTAAATTCATACAATTTTAAGTAATTTCCAGAACTTGTCAAGCAGTCTTGACACAAACAGCGTACACTTCAAATATAATGCAGGCACATAACTCATAGAAATATTAAGAACCTCTTTATTAATTCATGCAATTTCAAGAACATAACATACACTTAAAATGACAGCGCTATTTAAGTATTTATGCACTCTGTGCATACTGTTTATATAAACATGCTGTAATACTGTTACATGCTGTCAGTGGCGGGCGGTGGACAGAGAACAAGGAGGGCGATAAACATGTCTTTAAACTGCTTATTAGTCTTGATCCGTTTTCAGTCAATTTCCCCGGTAAAAGACACTTGAACTCTACCCTCTCAGGTGTAGCTAATTGTCTTCGTTAAGACGAGAAATCAAATGCATCAGTTGAATGCAAAAAAGAGCACATTGCAATCTTTTTCAATTAAACAATCATTACGCACAGGTTTGACGACTTGCTTGGGATGTGACAAAATTTAACGCAGGAAATCCACAGTGGTTTTTTTCGTGCAGAGTTGCCTATTAAGGCATGTGAATGAAACATTTTATAGAATTTATTTTTCACTCCAGCGCTCCAGACTGCGACCAAAATTTTACGTTTTGCGACTTACATTCTCACATCGGTGGCGCTCTGCGCGACCAACCCTTCATGCACTGTGCGCCTATTCTGGGCAGCGATTCACTCCCTAATTATCAGCCGCCGGTGCGAATTTTTTTCTGCAGGTCGGTTGGTACCATTACGCACATCAGCCAATCACAGATCGGCTGGTGCCATCAGCCAATCACAGCTTGTCTGTACTCATGCATCGTGAGAATGGCAAAGCATTCGACCTTGTCACTGTCAGCTGAGTTGTGCGCGCAGCAAAATTGTAAAACCTTGTCTGACAATAATGATGCAAATGCTCCATAATACGCGAAATTACAAGTACACTATCTGGTCTGCTGCAGAAGTCCAATAGTCTACGTAGTAGGCCTTGGCTTCGGTGGCTAATACTGCAGATCGGAGCAAATTTCATGATATCAGAAAGTGTTTCATTACCGGTTTTTTATTTCGCTATTTAGATTTTGCGCATTTCTAAGGGTAATGGAAACGCACCTGGAGAGTGAGAACGATGTCCGACGTTTTTAGCCCGAGAACACTGTCTGCTTCGTGACCGTAGACTGTTCATGACACAGTTTTGAGTCTGGTTGATACCAGCTATGGGGGCTTGCGTCCAGTGGCGAATGGTTTTATTTTGCGTTTCAATATCAATCGCTAACCTTCTTTCCTGATGGATTAGGTTGGATGCGCACTTCCACTCTGATCTGAAGTTCCGCATGTACATGATTATTCATGCAGTATGTATGAAATCGGTGACTGGTTGGTCCGAGTGCAAGATTATTTATTTTCATTAGAGTACGATAAAGATGAGAAAAGCTGCGGTTCTTATAGATTTATAGTCCGTTTTCTTTGGAGTTCCGATAATTGGCCAGCTGTCAGAGGAATAGTATTTTGTCGATCGCAACAAATGTTCAAAACTGATTCAAAAACTAACTGGTGACGCCTGTCCAATGTACTCCAGCGACGACCGTAGGCTTATCAGCGCAATGCCTCAAATATGAGTCTGTGTCACGAACAGTGTACGGTCACGAAGCAGACTGTCTTTTGGGGGCTAATAACGTCGGACATCGTCCTCGCTCTCTTTGTGCGTTTCCGTTACCCTTCGAAATATGCAAAATCTACATAGCGAAATAAAAAAAAAACGGTAAATAATAATAATTATTATTATTATTATAATAAGCCGTCCTACTGCATTGATACCGGTGAAAGAATTTCTTGAAACTTTGTGCTAACGAACTTGGCATACTGCACCTACTTTTTACCAAATATTTAGGGTGGATCACTTTGGGAACTATATTAATTTTAATGTTAAACTTTCAATTTGTGATGAAAAAATGTAGCCAAGTTATGCTTTTTACGGCTTCAATTCCTCCTGGGTCTCATATTTTCAAAGCAATTAAGCCATGTTTGGTGTCATATTGTTCCTTGGGATGGCAGCAACAATAACAGTTATAAATTTTAGAACTAGCACTGTGATAATTGGGAGTTATTCATTGATTTATGCCCATATGTTGGTTTTAGGGGGGTGCTCATCTAAATTTGGCCATAATTTTTCTATGAATGATTCAGTTTATGCACTGGGGAGGGTTTGATGAAAAGTTGTCCCTTGGAGAAATGGAGACTTGTACGTACATTTAGACTTGTATGATAACTCTCCAAAATGATTACTGCATTTATACATTTTTTCAAACATTCTTGTGAACATCAATATCTACTTTTCAGTTCACAAAGTGCTTTCTGATAATGTTTCTTAAATAAATGCAGCAACAACTGTTAGTCTGTTCAGGTATCTTTATTTGGGCTTGTAAATATTCAGAGAAGTATCACGGTACTTTGCGTGACCACAGTTTTGACCTGCGCGCCTAAATTTTGGCCTGCGCGCCCAACTTTTTCAGGTTGGGAGCGCATGCGCTCCTAGGTCCAAAAGTTAGTCTGGAGGGTTGCACTCGCCTAAACATTTCATTATAAGCAGTGGTTAAAGTGGGATTTGACAGGTGGGGGAACCCTAAAATTTGGTGTCGCAGCCCAGTGGGGGAAAATGACACAAATGATTGCAAATAACTGTATTTGCTTTATTTTTGGCCCATTGGGACTATGACATTGAATTTTCGTATGCACATAATCAGGAAGTGGGCATAACAAGAGAAAAGCAGTGATGGATTTGGCTGAAAACTTGCAGAATAATGAGAAGTATGACAGTGGAGATATTCTATTGTTACAGTATTTTTCATTTCCTAAAACAGTAAATTACATAATTATTACATAATTACCAAAATGAACAAGTAACAGAAATCTATGAATCTTTTTGTGATTTCAAGACGCTGTCCTTACACTGCACACATAAACCATATTCTACTTCCAAAATGTTCTGATTTCCAATGCTAAATTATGGCTAGATGTATCAAGATGGATCTCTAATAATGTTATGCTCTAATGCAGTTAGCGTCAATGCTTTTGGGAAGCGCATTCCTGGATAGTACAGGACGCTGCGATGCTGCCAGCATAATATAGCTTGCTCGCCAGCTACATAAAAAACATGCTGCTCAGCGCAATGATTTTCAAGTAGCTCTGCCGCTAACTAGCTGTCAACTGTAGATGTCAAAGAAAGATATGCACAAATAACGTTACTGCTGAGCCAGAAACACAAACCAACATTGCTCGCATAACTATCGGTGCAATTGAGCCTTTGTCAGACTTCTGACACGTCTTTGCACGTCTTTGCGTTGACTTTGAATGTAATCTGTCGTGCGAAAAATTCGTTTCGCGTCCGGTGTGAAAGCAGCTTTAGTCAAATAAATATTTCAATTCAAACTAAGGTGGCGGAACGCAGTTCCGGCCCACTTTAACCCCTGATTATAAGGGAAATTAATGTTGACCAAGAATAATGATTGAAATCGGGTCACCAATCTCATCCGTTTCAAGAGATGTTTTCCGCCCCCTCGGTTTTCCGTCCACCACCCGCCACTGCATGCTGTTATTTATTAGTGTATTCCTGAGACGTGCGGTGATGTGAGGCAATGGCCTAACCTGTTATCCCTGGATTTTGTCAACCTGTTCTCACGTACTATACCTGATTGACGATCAAAACTATTAAATCCAAGCCTAGAGGAAGCCTGTATATGGATAGGTGATGACGACTAAAAGATTCATTGACGTATACGCTTCAATTCAAGACCGCAAGGATGGAAATATGTTTAATTAATAGAAAAAATCTCAGATATCTCGATAATTTCGTGTATTGTTTTAACCTTTTGTTCATCGAATTATGAAAGAAGACTGAAAATAAACGCCCCATTTTTTTTGATTGGGGTTTAAAAAAAATGCGTATTTAAAGGGAAATATACTGCATATTGATCAAGCATTGAACTCTGCATAAGAACTGAATGGCATTGCTTGCTTCGGCTTCCTGTAATCAAGTACGCGCAAATCTGCAGTTTCGTGAGCATTTCAGGTTTGATGTACTGAGTAATAACGCCGCGGAAACTTAAACTGGCCCGTCATTCTGCGGAATAGTCTAACTAAATTAGTTAATCGTCTGATTCCTCATCAAGCAAAGGGGGGTAATCGTTTGATCTCTCTCATTGTAAAGGAGCCGAGGAAAATCTTTTTTCCATTCCAGATTGTACTACTTGTATACTTTCCCTTTTGCGTTCGCATTTACGTTACTTGCGTCTTCGTCGTCGTCGTCGTCATTTTTTGCTTGTAACTTTGTGTCGGATTCCTCCTCGCGGGCCTGTTTGGAACCGGTTTTATTCAAAACTGTAATGTATTTTTTCATGTTCTGCTATCGCTTTCATCAACCTGAGCCAGCCCAGCCAAACGCATTTTTAAAATGGCACTGAAAGCGGAGGAATTGCGGGAAATGGTGTTGGATAGGCAGGTGGGATCGTTAAGACTAGAACTACCAAGTTCATTAGTGAGGTGGCATTGTTTCACGTCACGATCTGTCGCTCTCTGGCATACTCGCAATGCCTCTGTCTCTCATCGCACCGGTGCTACAATTGTTCGTTCATTCATCACACGGACCAATTTTCATGTCGCACGGTACAGCCCTGCATACAGACGGTGGCTAATCGTTAAAGTACAGAAAGTGCTGGTGATGTGCCTGAAATGAAGGTTGCATACCTCATTAGGAATTTAACCAGGTCTACAGGTCTGCAGTTCAGTCATGTACATTAATGCAAACTCCACATGCTAGCTGTAGAAAACGAGTTGTTGAGCGACATTTGCAGCTGAAGTTTGGGCTGAAGTTGCCGTATAGCTTTATAACAGAAGCTGCTAGTGCGTTTGAGTGACGGTTGGGAAGGATAAAGTGAGTGGGCGGATCACAGATATGTACGGAGAGCTGGAAACATCTTCTGCTTACCAGTTCCATTGAAACCTGCTGGACCTGCTGCGTGGCACAAGATACTGGTTCGTGAAACTCCTGGGGGTTAATCGTGTTCTGAACCTGAGCACAGGCACTGGGACAGTGGCCCCGAAAGCTGAATACACCACTGTTGCCCCCGGTAACTACTGTGATGTACTGGGTGAATGTTAGTGACACTGCTGCACATTAATGGTGGGAAGGAAGCCCCATCTCCCAGGAGTTTCTGCTCCTATGGAGGAAAGGGGGCGGGGCTAATGTCAGGTGTGTGGGTGGGGTCAGTTCTATTCTCATGTATACCCACCTCCTCCTCTGCCGTGTGTGTGTGTGTGTTTGTGCGCGCACTTCAGCCAGAGAGGCCATATTAAAGTGCAGCTGCCTTAGATCACTGAGGTGTGGAGTGGGAGAGAGCTTCTGTACTGTACTGCTGTGTCTCTGTACTGTACTGCTGGGCTCTGTACTGTACTGCTGGGCTCTGTACTGTACTGCTGTGTCTCCGTACTGTACTGCTGGGCTCTGTACTGTACTGCTGTGTCTCTGTGCTGTACTGCTGGGGCTCTGTGCTATACAGCTGTGTCTCTGTGCTGTACTGCTGTGTCTCCGTACTGTACTGCTGGGCTCTGTACTGTACTGCTGTGTCTCTGTGCTGTACTGCTGGGGCTCTGTGCTGTACAGCTGGGGCTCTGCGCTGTACCGCTGTGTCTCTGTGCTGTACTGCTGGGGCTCTGTGCTATACAGCTGTGTCTCTGTGCTGCACTGCTGTGTCTCTGTGCTGCACTTCAGGGGTTCTGTGCTGTACTGCTGTGTCTCGGTGCTGTACTGCTTGGGCTCTGTCCTGTACTGCTAGGGCTCTGTGCTGTACTGCTAGGGCTTTGTGCTGTACAGCTGTGTTCCTGTACTGTACTGCTGTGTCTCTATGCTGTACAGCTGTGTCTCTGTGCTGTACTGCTGGGGCTCTGTGCTGTACAGCTGTGTTTCTGTGCTGTACTACTGTGTCGCTGTGCTGTACTGCTGGGTCTCTGTGCTGCACTGCTGGGGCTCTGTGCTGTACTGCTGTGTCTCTGTGCTGCACTGCTGGAGCTCTGTGCTGTACTGCTGTGTCTCTGTGCTGTACTGCTGTCTCTGTGCTGCACTGCCGTGTTTCTGTGCTGTACTGCTGTGTCTCTGTGCTGCACTGCTGGAGCTCTGCGCTGTACTGCTGGGGCTCTGTGCTGTTCAGCTGTGTCTCTGTACTGTACTGCTGGGCTCTGTACTGTACTGCCGGGCTCTGTGCTTTACTGCTGGGCTCTGTACTGTACTGCTGGGCTCTGTGCTGTTCAGCTGTGTCTCTGTACTGTACTGCTGGGCTGTGTACTGTACTGCCGGGCTCTGTACTGTACTGCTGGGCTCTGTGCTGTACAGCTGTGTCTCTGTGCTGTACTGCTGTGTCTCTGTGCTGTACTGCTGTGTTTCTGTACTGTACTGCTGGGCTCTGTACTGTACTGCTGTGTTTCTGTACTGTACTGCTGGGCTCTGTACTGTACTGCTGTGTCTCTGTACTAAGCTGCTGGGGCTCTGTTCTGTACTACTGGTCTTTGTGCTGTACTCCTGTGTGAGTGCATACATGTGTTTGCATATGGGTGTCAGGGTATGAAATCAGATCGGTTATCATTTCAAGGCATGTAAATCCGTTTTGAATTCATTGCCATATTATTTGGGGCCCATGTTGAACATGTTATGATTTGACCCCCTGATATGTTAGTTGTGCTCAGATGAGGGTGATCTCAAAGATCAGCCTCTCAGGTAAGGAAACAGGTAACTGTCGCAGCTGGATTTTCAGGGCTCATAACAAGTCGGTTACTGTTACCCGAGTGTCTTACCCCTGTAGCCTTGGTGGGAACCTCTGTCTAATCGTTTTCCTCCCATCATTGAAAAATAAGAGCGTAAGATATTTGATTTCAGTCTCTATTTCATTTTAGGGATGGTGAAGAATCCCTCTACTTAAACTACTCCTCCATAAAACGCTGAGTGTCGCTCATCCAGTTCCTTTATCTCTTCCTGCTCAGTAGCACTCTTTCACTCCATCCCTCTCTCCCTCCTCAGATCCCCCTCATACCTCCACATGCTGCTATCAACCTGCTTTGGATCTGATTGGCCCAGCAGGGGGTGGTAGGTGGCTCAGAATTTAAATCACGGCTTTCCCATTAAACTGGCTGTGTTTATGCTGGAGTTACCCAGCATGCAATTTACCCGCCCACCACCTACCGTATAAATAAGTTCCCTGGAACATGATACCTTTCAACCCCCCATAGAAGGTGTATTGCCTCCTGACTCCTGAGGAATTTTAATTTGCGGAGGACCTTTGTTTGTTTGCACCTGTGCTTGTTTGCTTGATGACGAGGTCACGAGGAGGCATTGGCAACCTATTGATTAGCGGATGACAGAACATGCTGGGAGGGGCGGTAGTTTGCAGTTGGAACACGTGGCGCGTCTTTAAGGTTGGGGGGGGGGGAATGGCAAATTCTGTCAACAGGCCTATGTAGTGTTTGTTTAAATGCTGTTTCTCTTAAAATCTGCTACGGGATGTAAGCATTTTAAGCCAGAAACTAAGAAATATGTGGGTTGTCACAGGAGAGAGCAATGTGTGAAGGGTAACTGCGTGAAAAATAAAACAAAAAATGCAGGAATACTGGATGAAATCATGATTGCGAGCCGGTGTTGGTGGAGAAGGTGGTCTTAGTAACACATGACTGCCCTGGGTTGAAATAACCCTTCTAAAGAGATCATTAACCTTGACTCCACCTGTAACAGGCAAGCTGTGCTAATTAACCGCTGCTTCAATACACATGCAGACCCAAGATTTTATCTAAAGTGGTGTCCCTGAATAATGCAAACGGAGGGTCGCCTTCTGACATCTCATTCCCCCTCCCCAACCGACCACCGACCCCACTGTACCTGTTTCCCAGACATCTAGGTAGCTTAAAGTTGGCAGGGTGGTGAATGGACCCAAACGTAGGCAGAGGAAAAGACAACACAAACAGATTAATAGGCCAAAATCAGAGTCATACAGTTCAAGTCGAAAATCAGAGGTGGGATTACAGTACAAAAACACAGGACAGAGACAAATTCAAAAAACAGGGAAAGATACAGAAACCAGAAGGCAACTAGACACAAGGGAAATCCAGAACTCAAAAACAGGGAACAAAGGAACTAAAGACTCATGGAAGATACTGGGGGAGATGAGGAGATTAGAAAAGGCAGAAGAGTTGAGCAGTGGGAGGCGGAGCACAGAGGGGGCGTGGTTACAAACAAGGAAACGGAGCAGTTATCGCACAGAGGGGAGAGGGCACTTGGGGAGCAGGAAATGTAAATATAGACTCACAGAGCGAGAAAACAGAGGAAAACACAATAATCAAGATAAAACCTAAACTAATGCATATAAATACTAGCATAAATTACTAAACACAGACAAATTGTGTGGCAAAAAAAGAACTAGGCCACATGCAACATGGCTCTTTTGTATGAAGGGCAGGTGCGAAGCCCCAGAGAGCCTAGGGAAGAATACGCACTCTGCTGCTCTGTGATCCAGCAAAGAGGGGAGAATCGCTGCTGGCTGTTCTTTTTTCTTCCCACAGTCTTTATGTCAGCATTTCTTAATCTGTCAAATGCACAAAGCATTTTGAGGAACACAACTCTACGTGAAAGCCTTCACAAGAATTTTAGTGATGATAATCATCAGAGAACATGCGTACATACAGTATATAGAGTGATGTTGTGGACACGTGGGCTGACGGCCAGACGGGTGAACGAGAGGTTAGAGAATTGGGGAAAATATTTGCAAGAGTAACTGAGAGGAGAGCTGTCTACAGCAAGTTGCTTTATAGCCATGGAGTTCCACTAGCATTAATGAGCACTGAGTTACCATGGCACTCGGTGTATGAATTTTACTCACTGCAGTGTCACCTGAGTCGGTAATTACATAGGGAAGCCATTTACACCTCATCTCTCCAAACACGGATCATTGCACTGCTGTGCAGGGCTTAATGGCTCAGCCTTAAAATCGAGGGATTCCCACTGTGTCTAACAACCCTCCCGCAGTCCTGGAAGGGTTATCCAGCGTGCGCTCCAGCTTTCATAAAAGGCTATCAACCCGTTTAATTGACTGCGGTGGCTGAAAATGGGGAAAATCCAAGACCCATTTTATCCAGGTAATTTCTCTGCTTTGTCCATCACTTATTCTTCTTCTGTGCAACCATCTGTACTTCTTATTGCATGATTTTTAAAATCTAGCTTCTGCCTATCATGCCACAGTCATTATCAGATGTCATACTGAGTCAGAGTATACAGAAAAACACTGTCCCTTAAGAAATTTCTGTATGGTTTTAATTTATGTGTGGAATTATATAGATGTTATATATTATGCACAGAGT
>CM056196.1:0-92500 GCA_029692085.1 Gymnothorax javanicus | reverse complement strand
AAACATTAACAAAATCACTGAAAAATACTGAAAACCAATTCATCATCAAGCCCTTTTGGAGCCAGGGTTTGGAGAGTATAAATCCAATAGGCTTCACGCTCTTTGAGCAATTTATGAAGATCTCCCCCTCTAAAAGGAAGGATGACTTGTTCAATTCCACAAAACCGTAATGAGATGTCATGATGTAAATCATTAAAATGTACAGCAAGAGGATAATCCCGATCATTCCTACGAATAGTGCTTTTTTGTTCACTAATTTTCTGTTTAAATTTTCGATAACCCACAGCAGCATATAATGTAAATAACATGCGTGGATTATTAATTGAATTGTGATCATATAATTGCATGTTTATTTCTTATCTAATCCTTGAAATGTAATTTATTAAACTTACATCTTGTTATAGACTACATTCTTTAACAATGTAACTTTTTTTTTTTAATATTCAGAGTCAGGTATTTGAACTTTTTTATTGTCTCTTTCGTATACTTGTTAATTGACTCGGATTTGTTAGCAAAATGTTGATTGGTTGCAGGTTTGCTGCTACAAACCTTTATAATGTCCTCAGGTTTGCAGCTACAGTGTTAGGTAACGATCTGGAACGAGACGCGAGAACCAGGAATTGCAGTAAAATAGGATCTTTATTGGAAAGGGGGCGAACGCCCGCAGAGCAGGAGGCAATGGTACAAAGTCCACAATCCAAAAATCAAAAATTCACAGAGCGTAATCCGAGTCGTAAACAGGGCACCAATCACAGAATTCGTAGTCAGACGAAAAGGGTTCGATACACAGAAGTAACAAGCAATCCAATACAGAGCCAAAATCAAAAATCAGGGACGGTCCAGTCAGAAGAGAATCAATAGAGAATATGAGGCGAACACAAGCGTAGCACAGGCAAACCAAGAGAAACATTCTGACGGGGAACTGCTGTGAGAAGACTGCTTAAATACACACAAGGGAAGTCACATGCTATGATTAGGGACAGGTGAATAGGATCAGACTAATTACGTGGGAGCAAACACAAGGGAGAATCTAACCACATAAAATTGGCAAAAGCCAAAACGCGGACAGGGATCACGAGACAGCCTATGACAAAACATACAGCTCCGGTTAGGGAGTTCTAACGTGCACAGATAATGAGAGGCAGGACAGAGTTGAGCAGGTGCAGAGGATCCGCTGAATTGCAGCAAAGACTAAGTGAAGGCAAGAGGCGGAGACTAGAACAGGGCGAGTGCTGAGAGCTTGTTAATCAATTAGTAAAGTGCAGCTATACAATCCCTGGTGCTCGTTAGTAAGTTAGTATTATATACAATGTTAGTCTTGGTTAGTAACTTAAACAAAACAATAAACTGTTAGTACTGGTTATTAAAAATAGAAAAGCAAGAAGAAGGAAGCAAACGAGATTAGAAGGAATGTTTGGAAACCCAGAAACCATGAAATCACCTGAACATGTGACACGCAGGACTTGGGGAGAAGCTGTAGCTTAACAAAAGACCAGACAGGGGAGACAAAGTGCAATGCAGGGCATGAACAAAGACATGGACTGGAATATAACAGAAATGTGGATATGGCAGGGAATTACAAAACATGGCAAAAACAAAAACATGGCAATGAACTAAGACTAAACAGAACATGGCAAAAACAGGACATGGCAGAAACATAACAAGACATGGCAAAAACAGAACAGACATGGCAGAATCATAACATACAGCCCTTTATAATGTCCTCAGGTTTGCAGCTACAGCCCTTTATAATGTCCTCAGGTTTGCAGCTACAGCCCTTTATAATGTCCTCAGCTACAGCCCTTTATAATGTCCTCAGGTTTGCAGCTACAACCCTTTATGATGTCCTCAGGTAGGTTTGCAGGTTTGCTGCTACAGCCCTTTATAATGTCCCTGCTACAGGTCCTTTGCAGCTACAACCCTTTATAATGTCCTCAGGTTTGCAGCTACAGCCCTTTATAATGTCCTCAGGTTTGCTGCTACAGCCCTTTATAATGTCCTCAGGTTTGCTGCTACAGCCCTTTATAATGTCCTCAGGTTTTGCTTTATAATGTCCTCACAGCCCTTTATAATGTCCTCAGGTTTTACAACCCTTTATAATGTCCTGCCCTTTATAATGTCCCTCAGGTTTGCAATGTCCTCAGGTTT
Organism: Gymnothorax javanicus; assembly: GCA_029692085.1. Lineage (NCBI taxonomy): Eukaryota > Metazoa > Chordata > Actinopteri > Anguilliformes > Muraenidae > Gymnothorax > Gymnothorax javanicus. The sequence continues at coordinate 90,352 of CM056196.1, read as the reverse complement.
GCTACAGCCCTTTATAATGTCCTCAGGTTTGCAGCTACAACCCTTTATAATGTCCTCAGGTTTGCAACCCTTTATAATGTCCCCTAAAGCCCTTTATAATGTCCTCAGGTTTTAATGTCCTCAACTACAGCTTTATAATGTCCTCAGGTTTATAAGCCCTTTGTCCTCAGGTTTGCTGCTACAGCCCTTTATAATGTCCTCAGGTTTGCTGCTACAACCCTTTATAATGTCCTCAGGTTTGCAGCTACAACCCTTTATAATGCCTCAGGTTTGCTGCTACAACCCTTTATAATGTCCTCAGGTTTGCAGCTACAGCCCTTTATAATGTCCTCAGGTTTGCAACTACAGCCCTTTATAATGTCCTACAGCCCTTTATAATGTCCTCAGGGTTTGTCCTCAGGTTTGCTGCTACAGCCCTTTATAATGTCCTCAGGTTTGCTGCTACAGCCCTTTATAATGTCCTCAGGTTTGCTGCTACAGCCCAGCCCTTTATAATGTCCTCAGGTTTTTGCAGGTTTACAGTCCCAGGTTATATAATGTCCTCAGGTTTGCTGCTACAGCCCTTTATAATGTCCTCAGGTTTGCAGCTACAGCCCTTTATAATGTCCTCAGGTTTGCTGCTACAGCCCTTTATAATGTCCTCAGGTTTGCATCAACAGCCTTTTATAATGTCCTCAGGTTTGCAGCTACAGCCCTTTTATAATGTCCTTTATAATGGTTTGCTACAGCCTTTTATAATGTCCTCTTTATAATGTCCTCAGGTTTTGCCCTTTATAAGCCCAGGTTTTTATAATGTCCTCAGGTTTGCAGCTACAGCCCTTTATAATGTCCTCAGGTTTGCAGCTACAGCCCTTTATAATGTCCTCAGGTTTGCCCTTTATAATGTCCTCAGGTTTGCTGCTACAGCCCTTTATAATGTCCCAGGTTTTTTAATAATGTCCTCAGGTTTGCTGCTACAACCCTTCAGGTTTTAATAATGTCCTCAGGTTTGCTGCTACAACCCTTTATAATGTCCTCAGGTTTGCAGCTACAGCCCTTTATAATGTCCTCAGGTTTGCTGCTACAGCCCTTTATAATGTCCTCAGGTTTGGCTTTATAATGTCCTCAGGCTACAGCCTTTATAATGTCCTCAGGTTTGCTTTATAATGTCCTCAACAGGTTTTTATAATGTCCTCAGGTTTGCAGCCCTTTATAATGCAGGTTTACAACCCTTTATAATGTCCTCAGGTTTGCTGCTACAACCCTTTATAATGTCCTCAGGTTTGCTGCTACAACCCTTTATAATGTCCTCAGGTTTGCTGCTACAACCCTTTATAATGTCCTCAGGTTTGCAGCTACAGCCCTTTATAATGTCCTCAGGTTTGCTGCTACAGCCCTTTATAATGTCCTCAGGTTTGCTGCTACAAGCCCTTTATAATGTCCTCAGGTTTGCTGCTACAGCCCTTTATAATGTCCTCAGGTTTGCTGCTACAGCCCTATATAATGTCCTCAGGTTTGCTGCTACAGCCCTTTATAATGTCCTCAGGTTTGCTGCTACAGCCCTTTATAATGTCCTCAGGTTTGCATCAACAGCCCTTTATAATGTCCTCAGGTTTGCAGCTACAGCCCTTTATAATGTCCTCAGGTTTGCTGCTACAGCCCTTTATAATGTCCTCAGGTTTGCTGCTACAACCCTTTATAATGTCCTCAGGTTTGCTTCTACAACCCTTTATAATGTCCTCAGGTTTGCTGCTACAACCCTTTATAATGTCCTCAGGTTTGCTGCTACAACCCTTTATAATGTCCTCAGGTTTGCAGCTACAGCTCTTTATAATGTTGCTATGATTCTGCCATGTTCTGTTCATGCTTTACTTATGTCTTTATCCATGCCATGTTTTTTTTTCTGTTTTGCCTGTATTTCTGCCATAGTTCATTCCCTCAGTTATATTCCGGTTCCTGTTTTGTTCCATGCCTTGCATTGCACTTTGTCTCCCCCTGTCAGGTCTTATGTCATGTGATCGCTCACTGCCCCAGTATTGCGTGCCACACTTTCGGGTGATTTCATGGTTTCTGGGATTTCAATTATTCCTTCTAATCTCGTTTGCTTCCTTCGCCTTGCTGTTCTGTCATTACTAACAGTACTAACAGTTTGTTATTTTAGTTAAAGATACTAACCAAGACTAACATTGTTTATAGTACTAACTTACTAACAAGCACTGGGGATTGTATAGCTGCACTTTAATAATTGACTAACGACCTCTCAGCACTCGCCCTATTCTAGTCCCCACCCCTTGTCTTTACTCAATCAACTTTGCTGCGTTTCAGCGGAACCTCCGCACTTGTCAGACTCTGTTCTGTCTCCTTATCTGTGCACGTTAGAACTCCCTAACCGGAGCCATATGTCTGTCAATAGGCTGTCTTTGTGATCCCTGTCTGCGTTTTGGCTTTCGCCAATTTCATGTAGTTAGGAACTTCCCCTTGTTCATTCCTTTGTAATTAGTCTGATCCAACTCACCTGTTTCCTATTGTAGCATGTGACTTCCCGTTTGTGTATTTAAGCAGTCATTTCACAAACTGCCTTTGTCAGAATGTTTCCCTTGTGTTGCGATTGTTTATGCCTTGTATTCTCTGTGATTCTCTTCTGACTGAACCGTCCCTGATTTTGATTTTGGCTCTGACTTGGATTTGTTTACGTCTGTGTATCGAACCTTTTTTGCCCGACCACGAGTTTTGTGTTTGCTGCCCTGGTTACAATTTGGATTACATCCCTGGGATTCTGATTCTTGGATTGTGGACTTTGTACCATTGCCTCCTGCTCTGTGGGGGTTCACCCCCATTCCTAATAACGCGCAGGTTTTTGTTGTTTTTTTTTTTTTTTTTTTGATCTGCTCATGCCTCTTTTACACAACTGTCCTGTGTTACAGATGTATGGAGCTTTTTGCTTTTTTTGTTTCTGCGTTAGAAAATTGGATGACCTCGCCTCAAGGAATTCTGGGATTCACGAATTTTTATCTTACCTCTCTCAATGGGTTTCATTATATCAGTTTTATTTTTGTCGATATTATGAAATCATCACTGCTGCATCCCCCGCAGATCCTTTGTGTTAAACTATTTTGTAGATCCTTTAGATCTTATCAAGATGGAGAACAGGGTTAATTTTGGGCTATGTATCATTAATAATCATTAATTAGTTCCCTGGAACACCCAAGTTCCATCTAGCAGCCTGATTTGAAAGCAGTATCACCTTGAAATTTTACCATTTGATTCTTTCACTCATGATCAATTATTGCTGAACACTACAGCAAAAATATCGAGATAATAAGTAGTTAAATTTATTACGGACCTCATGAAAAATAGTTAAAAGTATTTATTTTTAAACAGTACATGTGGGCAGTCTGAGCACATAAGAGATAAAATGGGATCAGTTTAATAATTTAATGCGGTACTGCAATGTTTCGACAAATTGCTCATTTTCTAGGGGTATTACTCTTGTTGTACATGCAGCATGGTTCAGTACTGTAGCTAGACCCTCTGAGGTGCTTTCACTGGGGGCATTAGCTGATATACCCTTTACTGTCAGAGGCTACAGCGTAGGCCTTGTTGTTTGAAACTGTGACCTCACGTCTGGTGAAATGTGAACTTCTGTTTCACTTATGAGAACAACCTTGGGAAATTTGACACTGGCACTGATATTTTGAATGATGTGACCTGTTTAACTCTGGCCCTGGATAGATTGTGAGTGATGGTGGAAAGTCCAGGGATTGAAAAGTGAAAGTTCTGCTATGTGTGTCTCTCACCCCTACATTCACCCGGTTGATTTCACTGATCAGTTCTACTTTCTGCCTGAATAACCGTGCAAAATCAGAAAATTTATGTGACTGGAGGAATACACTTTGGGGAAGTTTCACACTGGGCAGCACAGTGGTGTGGTGGGTAGTGCTGCTGCATGATGTGGATGATTGGGGTGTGTGATCCCCGTAATGTACTCATCTCTCTCCCATTGCATGCTGGGATAGGCTCCAGCCCCTCTGTGACCCTGACCATGAATAAGCTGGTTAGATAATTAAAGGTTAAACTTTCAATTCCAAACCTGAATTTTCTGCTTGTGACTATAAGGGCCTGAAATTGCTGGGTTTGTACTGTGGTCCCCTATAGGGCAAGGGTTTCGTTAATGCAGATGAAAGATGGTTCAATCCTCAGCTGTTAGTTCCTGTTCTCCGGGACGCTGTAGGCCCAGATTGCGCTTACCTGTCACGTTCAGCCTGAGCGATCCCTTAATGTCTGTGCTTAATTTCTGAGCTGTAATCGTTTCTTTAATGATTTCATCAGTCTTGCTAATATGGTTCACATGCTGATGTTCCTTAATGATTTGAGCAAATGCAATCATCCAGAAGAGTCTCAAATTTAAAGCTGGCTGAAGCCAGGCTTGAGATGATCGGTGTATAATTTGTTTATAAAGGTTGAGAAACCTTCACAGGAGGATTAGGTGAGCTGCCTTATTTAACCCTTTGAAGGGCAGGTCTATTGAATCTTTTTCTTTCCAGCAGTGGTTGTTACATGAGCAATAGACAGTTTGGTTATGAACATCCCAATCATGCAGTGAGATATTAAACCTTCAAGGGTTACATTGTTTCAAAAGCCTCAATCCGGGGCTTCCAGGTGAACTAATTTATTTGAGTCATTGAAGAGTAGATGGTATGGAGTGTAACGTTTGAAAAGAAGATGGTATGGAGTGTAACGTTTGAAGAGGAGGTGGTATGGAGTGTAAGTTTTGAAGAGTAGATGGTATAGAGTGTAATGTTTGAAGAGTAGATGGCACGGGGTGTATAATTTGAAGAGTAGATGGTACAGAATGTATCGTTCGAAGAGTAGATGTGTGGAGTGTAATGTTTGAAGAGTAGATGGTATGGAGTGTAACGTTTGAAGGGTGGATGTGTGGAGTGTAATCTTTGAAGAGTAGATGGTATGGAGTGTAACGTTTGAAGAGTAGATGGTATGGAGTGTAACATTTGAAAAGGAGATGTATGGAATGTAAAGTTTGAAGAGTAGATGGTATGGAGTGTAACGTTTGAAGAGTAGATGTGTGGAGTATAACATTTGAAGAGTAAATGTGTGGAGTGTAACGTTTGAAGAGTAGATGTGTGGAGCGTAACATTTGAAGACTAAATGTGTGGAGTGTAACCTTTGAAGAGTAAAGATATGTGGAGTGTAACGTTTGATGAGGAGATGGTATGGAGTGTGACGTTTGAAGAGAAAATGGTATGGAGTGTAACGTTTGAAGAGTTGATGGTATGCAGTGTAACGTTTGAAGAGTAAATGTGTGGAGTGTAACGTCTGAAGAGTAGATGGTATGGAGTGTAACTTTTTGAAGATTAGACATTTGTGGAGTAACGTTTGAAGAAGAGTAGATGGTATAGTGTGACGTTTGGAGAAAATGGTATATCGTTTGAAAGAGTAGATGGTATGGAGTGTAACGTTTGAAGATTAGATGGTATGGAGTGTAACGTTTGAAGATTTTGAAGTATCGTTTGTAGATGGTATGGAGTGTAACGTTTGAAGATTAGATGTGTGGAGTGTAACATTTGAAGAGTAGATGGTACGGAGTGTATCGTTTGAAGAGTAGATGGTATGGAGTGTAACGTTTGAAGATTAGATGTGTGGAGTGTAACGTTTGAAGAGTAGATGGTATGGAGTGTAACGTTTGAAGATTAGATGTGTGGAGTGTAACGTTTGAAGAGTAGATGGTATGGAGTGTAACGTTTGAAGAGTAGATTATATGGAGTGTAACATTTGAAGACTAGATGGTATGGAGTTTAACGTTGCTCATAACTCTGAATATTTTTTATTCAACGGTCTCAAGCTACATTGCTTTTTATCCTGGTCCTAATTATTAGATCAATATTGAAATGGTCTGTGGACTTTCTAATCACAAAATGTTAACTCGTACACATAAAAAATGTAACGCCCGGAAATTTATCACAGTTTTAAATCATTAATTTTATTTTGACTCTGAAATTTGTAACAGATCAGCTCATACATCCACAGCTTTGTATTGTGCAGATTGAAATCCACTGAATGACAGTGAGCAGTACAGATTTACTGACACATCATGAAAGAAGCACAAAAATATCATCACTCACAGGGTTTTGAGTTTTTCTTGTGCCTGAGTGCACTTCGCCCTTTAAAGGGATACAGGCTGTAGTGATGTAAAACACGGAGGATGTGTATTCAGAGCCTGTTACATCTGTCCCCCAGGTGCCACTGAGCCCAGAGTGTGTTCGAGCCATCATGAAGCTCATGTACTGTCCTCACTGCCGCATGATGGCTCCCATCAAGCCCTGCACCAACTACTGCAGTAACGTCATCAAGGGCTGCCTGGCCAACCAGGCCGATCTGGACCCGGAGTGGCAGAACCTCATCGGTGAGCAGAACTCGGGCCTGAGTGGAGTGGGGGAAGGGAGGTGTCCTGCGTACCGGCCGTATAGTGTGTCCTGTACCCTTGTCCGTGATGTTCATTTCTGAGCCAGGAAATGAGGAGCCTGCTCTTCTTTGTTTTAGCCAATGAGATTTAGCCACCTGGCCTCACCAGAACAACAGCAGCACTGGTTGTTTAAGGGGGTTCACATTTTCCTGCGTCATGTACTCGCAGTTGTGTGAAAAAACGCAGTATAAACTCCACTAAGGGCCTTGCAGTGTTAATCCTGCAATCCTGTCGATGGTTAGTCTTTATATGACATGTGGCAGTGATGTTATGATTCCTGTAACGTGTTTGTTAGGTAATTTTGCATGGTCTAATTATGATCTACGGGCTAAATCATTGAATGTAAATTTGTTAATTATTTTTTCAAAATGTTAACCAGACATTGTTTTTACTAAGCTTAAGACACATGCTGGAGCTTCACCAAAAGCGCCTAATGGCAGTCTTCCATTTCAACATTGCTCTAACTTGCCTTTCGCACTCTCCCTCGCTCAATTGAACAAAATTTATTGATGGTGTCGAAGGGTGTCAAAGGAATGACATTCATTATTAATGAATAATTATTAATGAAGGCAACAAATTTGCTTGCGCATCCCATCCGTCTGCTATTGGCACTAGACTTGCAAATGTGAAAGTGCTAATTTGGGTTGTTTTGGGAGTAATTGGCAAATTGCCTATTATGTCATTTATGCATGATGATTTGTTGAGATTTTCATCCTTGAATCTTGGCGACTTCAATTTGTTGTACATCAAACTGCTTATTGCCACAGCCATATTATGTTCAAAAAAATCTGAAATTTCAACATATCACGCAACGAACCGTGAAATGATATCACGTGAATCGCAGAAAAAAATCTGGTTACCTACTGGACTGTATTAGTTAAATGGCTACGACTTTTAACATAGTTCAGCTATATGATTAGCTACTGTACATATCACACCAATCCTGCCCGTCTGTCCAACCATTAGAAGTAAAGCTGCATCTTTGCTTGAATGCATGTTGCAGTGTTTAGGCATGAAATTACTGTAAACTGGGTGTTGACTTCGATGTCAACCATTGAATGACCGGTTATAGCGGTTATCTGTGAGGCAGCATATGTCCCAGCTACCAGATGAATGAATATATGACGTGAGTATGGCCGCGGCATTAGTTGATTGTTGGCTGTGCTACTCAACTGCTGAGCAAACGAAAAAAGCCATCTGACCACTCCGCCTCTCAAACCTGGATACAGGATCTATGGTTTCTTCTGTTGACTCTGATCTGACGTTATCGCTCGTCTCTGTTGTCGTAAGTTTGTTCTATTTCTTTGCGGCAGACGCTCTGCTGCAGGTGACCAGTCGCTTTACAGGGGAGTCCAGCGTGGACATGCTGATTTACTCCATCCCACTACGCATCTCAGAGGCGATACTTACCATGCAGGAGAACATCGAGGTCTTCAACAGCAAGGTGAGGGTCTCAGGACCACCTCCTCCACTCAGATTTGTACTCAACCATTTACACACTCTACACACAAACGCACACACACACAGAGTAATTTCTGTGCACATACAGGCATACATACACACCTTGCCTCCAGCATACTGTTCAGCGCATGAATTATACCGCGGCCTAGCGGCAACTGCCATGGTTTCCCTCCTGTGTGGTCGTAATGCCCTACTTCTCAAACGGGCCGTTTTGGCCGTTTTACTTTGTGCAACCCACATCGCTCCCACTCACTCAAGAATACGACAGGCTTGTGTGAGATTTGTATCATATGACTATATATCCTTCCGACTTTAGAAAAATCAGCTCACATTATGTTTTAAGCAGAAGCAATTAAATACTGTTGGTGTTAAGTATAGATGTGTTTTTGGGCTGGGTGAAAATGATGGTCGTATAACTTTCCTCGAAAGAAACTAAACTTTGAGAGCGAGCTGGAGAAAGAATTTACTTACAATGTTAGCCTGTGCAGTGCGGCCAGTGCTATGCCAGTGAGTTTTTAGCAGTGGCGGTCTGTTGAAAGTAACAAAGGCCTTCGGAAATCTCACCTTTGAATGCTTAATAACCTAAACCTCTCGCAGTATACTTTTCCCGGGTAGCGACAGCTCAGACTAAATGGTAGAACCGACGACATTCTAACTTATTTTCATTTTAATTTTTATACATTGCCCTAAACTTGGCCTAAAAAGAAATCTCAAATATCTCTCCTGTGATCTGGAAAAACCTAGTTCATGTCACTTTTGGGAGAAACTGAGTTTGAACCTCATTTCCTCATTTGCAGTAATTAAGAGTGGTGAGGATCTTAAAACACTAGCTATTGGAGTTATTTGAACTGTCAAAATCAAGTTTTTATTTATTTATTTTTTTTGGTTATGTTATGACCCCAATTTGTTATGGCCCCAATTTGTTATGGCGTCACGGACAGCAAGGGATGACAGACAAAATCCTTTAAGTTCAACAGATTTAATTAAACAAACACATAGAACTAATCTACACCCTACACTACTGACCAAGATTGAAATAAAAAAAATGAGATATTTACAATTCCCTGTAATGGAGATGGGCTGCTATGTTGTGATGTCCTGGGACAGGAAAATGCTCCAACACAGGCAAAAATCCACAAAAAGCTTAACAGGTCTTGAAAAGAGTGACAGGTCTGGTCAAATGTATCCTTCTTGCAATTTCTCCTACTACTCTCCCACTCTCTCAATTTTTCTCCTTATATACTCTTGTCCAGCCCCCTCTGAGGCATGCCCGGGACATGCCCAAACCTAGCTTTAGATTGCTTAACAAAAAAAAGTCAACACTGCCATCTAGTGGCTTTTTACCACATTACACCTCCATTCCAAAAGGGAAAAATTTTGACTTATAAAGGCAAAATTTTTCTTTTCAATACAAAAATGGTTAAGTAGACACTTGTGTATATATACATATAATACAATATGCTAATAAACACGTGATATATATACACATACTCAAACACGGGATAAGCAATCGGCAATTACATTATCAGAACCCTTTACTAGCTTAATTTCCAAGTCAAACTCTTGTAAAATCAAACTCCAATTCAACAATCTCCGATTCTTGTTTTTCATCTTACCCAAAAACATGAACGGATTGTGGTCAGTATATACAATCATTGGCTTTTGCCCTGTACAAACATAAACCTCAAAGTGTTGTAAGGATAGAACCAGAGCCAACAGCTCCTTCTCAATCGTGGAATAGTTCTTTTGGTGGCGATTGAACTTCCTGGAGAAGTATGCCACGGGATGCTCAATGTCATCAGAGTCACTTCTCTGTAGGAGCACAGATCCACAAGCTTGGTCGCTTGCATCGACCGCCATGGAGAATGGTTTGTTGAAGTCAGGAGATTTGAGCACGGGGAAGTGACACAGCAGAGACTTCAGGCGATCGAAGGATCTTTGGCATGCTTCATCCCAAGTGAACTTTACGCCTTTCTTCAGTTGGTTGGTGAGACTGAGATCAATCTCAGCAAAGTTCTTGCAGAACTTGCGGTAGTACCCGATCATTCCAAGGAAGCGGCAAAGCTTTTTTTGTTGTCAGGAACTGGAAAGTCCATGATGGCTTGGACTTTAGCATTTATGGGTGCCACCTTACCCTGGCCTATGACGTAGCCAAGATACGTGACAGTAGCACAACCAAAGTCACTCTTGTTCAGGTTAACAGTCAGGTTAGCCTGGGTCAAGCGCTGGAACAACGTCTCTACATCTTTCAGATGTTCTTCCCAGGAGTCACTCCATGTGATCAGGTCGTCGATGTACGCACCCGTGTGTGGCAATCCAGCGATTGTAGACTGTATCATCCTTTGGAACGTGGCTGGGCATTTTTCATGTCAAAGGATAGGACTTCATACTGGTATAACCCAGATGGTGTGGCAAAAGCAGAGATGCTCTTGGCCCTCTCAGTTAAAGGCACACACCAATAACCCTTCAATAAATCAATCTTGGTCAGAAACTTTGCTTGCCCTACTCTATCGATACAATCATCAATCCTAGGTATTGGAAACACATCAGTTCTAGTTACAGCATTGACTTTGCGATAATCTGTACAGAATCTAGTACTTCCATCAGGTTTTGGAACTAGAACACAGGGTGAACTCCAATCGGAGTTAGAGGGTCTGATAATATCATGTTCTAACATGTACTCAACCTCTTTCTCAGCAATCTTTCTCTTTTCAGGATTCATCTGGTACGGATGCTGTTTTATTGGTTTGGCATCACCAACATCTATATCATGAGAGGCTATAGAAACTCTCTTTGGAACATCAGGAAATAGATCTTTATATTTCTTGATCAACCTCTCAAACTGATCTTTCTGTGAGGGTTCTAAGTGCTGGAGATTTACATCAAGATTTTGCAACACTTCAGAATTTGACAATTTACATGAAGGAACTTCAGCTTTAATTCTAGGTTCATCATCTTTAAACTCCCCCTCATCTTCACAAGTCTCGACCATAGGAGGATCTGAAGTGACAGCTGCAACCCTAGCATTTCTATCATGATAAGGCTTCAGCATGTTAATGTGACACAACTGTTTTGGCTTTCTCCTATCTGGAGTCTTCACAATGTAATTGAGATCATTGAGTTTTGTCAGAATTTCATAAGGACCGTGAAATCTAGCCTGCAATGGATTGGACTGCAAGGGAAACAACACAAGGACCTTGTCTCCTGGTTTAAACTCACGGCTTCTAGCCTTATGATCATACCAAGTTTTCATTTTTCCCTGACTTGATTTCAAGTTCTCTTTGGCTAGGTCACAAGCTGCACGCAGTCTTTCCTTGAACTTGCTAACATAGTCTAACAGACTGATATGCAGCTCTTTCTCTTGCCATTGTTCACTCAACAATAGCAAAGGTCCTCTCACTTCATGGCCAAACACTAGCTCAAACGGACTGAATCCGTAGACTCCTGCACTGCTTCTCTAGCTGCAAACAACAGCAAATGAACACCTTCATCCCAGTCTTTCTCATGGTCATAACAATAAGTCCTCATCATTGTCTTGAGAGTGGAATGAAACCGCTCTAAGGCACCCTGACTCTCTGGATGATAGGCACTGGAAATAATCTGCTTCGCACCTAGCTCATACACAACCTGCTGAAACAATCCGAAAGTGAAATTGCTACCTTGATCTGACTGAATTTCCCTGGGAAGGCCAAACAACGTGAAGAACTTTATCAAAGCCTTGAAATTGCAGTTGCCTTGATGTTGCGAGAGGGATGGCTTCAGGGAATCTGGTAGATGCACACATGATTGTCAACAAGTACTGATTTCCAGCTCTAGTCTTGGGTAATGGACTAACACAATCAACAATGACCTTGGAGAAGGGCTCCCCAAATGCTGGGATAGGCTGCATTAGAGCTACAGGTGGGTCTAACTGGTGTTTTCCAACTACCAGACAAGTGTGACAGGTTTTGCAAAAGTTGGAAACATCTTTCCGAAGTCCAGGCCAGAAGAAGTGTTTCATGATCTTGTCAACAGTCTTGTTAACACCAAGATGACCTCCTAAAGGCAAACTATGAGCCATTGTTAAGATCTCATTCCTGTAGACCTTCGGAACAACAATTTGCTTGACCACTCCCAATCTGCATTGGCAGGGATATCAGGAGGGCGCCACTTCCGCATCAACACTCCATCCTTGAGATAATACCTAACTGGAACTGCGTCTATTTCTTCATCAGGAAGGGCTCTCTTCTTTAGTACACAAATTTCAGGATCATTGTTTTGCTCCTGAATCAACCGCTTTCTGGACAGAGACAAGTCTCCAGACACATCAGAATCACCAGACCCATCTGGCTGGCTGAATAGAAAACTGATAAAAGTGTCTGATAAGTCCTCAAACGGAGAAACCATAGTAGGCTGAACAAAGTCATGAGGCGAACCACCTGAGTCATGACTATTCCATGTGCTGGACGGCACCACATCATCTTCTTCTTGAGCCTTCTTGGCCATAGCACGAGTCACTGCACAGGAAGGATACAGAGATGGGTCTTCATCGCCATCTTCAGTGCTCAGCTGTGAAGTAAGATGAACAGGGGGAACTACATTGCCCCCAGCCAGGTCATTGCCTAGCAACAGAGAAACACCCTTGATAGGTAGACTTGACATAAGTCCCACCTTTACCTGTCCTGTAACTAAATCTGACTTCAAGAATACAGAGCGCAGGGGTACAGATACAGTCCTCCCTTCAATACCTTGTACAAGTATGAAATCCCCAGAAGCGGTCTCATCACGTAACTCCAAGGAGTCCATCAACAAAAGTGACTGAGAAGCTCCGGTATCCCTTAGGATATATATGGGGACAGGAGGAGAATGCTCATTCAGAGCCACAAATCCCTCTGACACAAATGGAAGAAATTCCTCCCTCACAAAGTCAGCAGTATCTGGCTTCTTAGCCTCACAAGGAGCAGGCAATTTAGCAGATTGGTCATCTACTACAGGGGTTTCTAACCTTGTCTTCACAAAGGCATTGGGTTTGGTATCCTTTTCTTGCTCTTTCTTAGCTTTAAGGAACCAACAGTTAGTTGTAACATGACCAGATTTCTTGCAATAATTGCAAACTAGACCACTTTTGCCCCTGTCAGCTTTCACACTTTGATCAGACCTTTGACTGGATTTCTGAGCACCATCATCAGATTTGTCTTTGTCTTTGGGTGAGGAATCTTGGGTATCACCGTTACCTTTCTTCCAAAATTGGGACCATCTATTGTTACTGCTAGACTGAAATTTGGACTTATGTGTGAGAACATATTCGTCTGCAAACTTGGCAGCTGATTGCAAATTCAGTGCTTGCTTCTCATTAAGGTAGGTCTTAATATCATCCTTGACACAGTTCTTGAATTCTTCAACTAACACCATCTCTTTTAGTGAGTTGAAATCATCCTTGACCTCCATAGAAGTACACCAGCGCTCAAAGCAAACCTTCTTCTCGTTAGCAAATTCAACATAAGTCTGATTGTCAGATTTCTTCAGACCTCTGAATTTCTGTCGGTAAGCCTCTGGAACCAACTCATAAGCTGTCAAAATAACCTTTTTGACAACCTCATAATCAGAGGAATCATCTGCAGACAAAGCCGAATAGGCTTGTTGAGCTTTACCCTTGAGGACAGTTTGCAACATCAGAGGCCAGTGTTCCTTTGGCCACTGACAACTCTTAGCTACCTTCTCGAAGCACTGGAAATACTTATCAACCTCCTTCTCTGAAAATGGAGGCACCAGCTTTACCTCCTGGCTAGCCCGAAATTTGTTTTCGGCTTCTATTTTAATTTTTAGTTGCTCCATTTGGAGCCTTTCTTCTCTGTCTAATTTTTCTAAATCGAAATCTCTCTGTCTCTGTCTCTCTCTTTCTGCTCTTTCCTCTTCTCTTGCTAATTTTTCTAACTCAAACTGCCTTTCTTTTCGCTCTTTCTGCTCTCTCGAAACTCTCTTTGTTTTTCTTTTTCCTCAATTTCTTTTCTCTTTCTCTCTCTCTCTTTTTTCTCTTCTCTTGCTAATTTTTCTGACTCAAACTGCCTTTGTTTTTCTTTTTTCTTCAATTTCTAGCATTTTTAATTTAAGTTCCAATTCTACATTTGGATTTTCCACCAGAAACTGTTCCAGATCTCCTGGTGCAAACACATTTTCATCAATGTAATATTCAACAATCTCTCTCGCCAGTCTTGCTTTTCGCATGGCTGGTTTTACATCTGTCAGCTCCAACTGTCTGCATATTTCTAGCAGTTCTGTCTTTTTAAAAGACTTCAAAACCTCTACGGTTGGTGATGCCAAGAAATCATCCATTGCTGTTGATCTGCCAATATATATCTAGGAAAATTCAAAAAACAATTTCACTATTTGAAATTTTAGATTTTCAATAAATGACTCGCACAATGGTCTATCCAGGACCCGAGCCCCCAGTTTGTTATGACCCCAATTTGTTATGGCCCCAATTTGTTATGGCGTCACGGACAGCAAGGGATGACAGACAAAATCCTTTAAGTTCAACAGATTTAATTAAACAAACACATAGAACTAATCTACACCCTACACTACTGACCAAGATTGAAATAAAAAAATGAGATATTTACAATTCCCTGTAATGGAGATGGGCTGCTATGTTGTGATGTCCTGGGACAGGAAAATGCTCCAACACAGGCAAAAATCCACAAAAACCTTAACAGGTCTTGAAAAGAGTGACAGGTCTGGTCAAATGTATCCTTCTTGCAATTTCTCCTACTACTCTCCCACTCTCTCAATTTTTCTCCTTATATACTCTTGTCCAGCCCCCTCTGAGGCATGCCCAGGACATGCCCAAACCTAGCTTTAGATTGCTTAACAAAAAAAATGTCAATACTGCCATCTAGTGGCTTTTTACCACATTACAGTTAGGAAAAGTCCAGAATCTAAAGGTTTTTGTTCAGTTGCAAGAATACTTGCCACTGATAAATTCACTAGGTTTTTCCGGATCACAGGAGATCTCAAGCCCCCTATAATTTGGAGTACTTCCCTTTTGCTTTAATGGCAGCATGCTCCAATGCCTGCATAGACAACACAAGTGTGTGCAAAACTCGATAACCCATGTTATGTCAGTATGATTGGACAGCGTTCCAAACAGCTTCTCGTGATGAGGCTTGACTTTTCTCCAGTGCCCCTCTGAATACTTAGTGGGGTTCTGGTCAGGTGACTGTGGAGATAAGTCCGTGACAGCCAGCACTTCTAGGTCTCCTTTGGTTTTCAAAGCTTTGAGGTGTGTTTGGAGTTGTTCTTCTGCTGCAGTATGACTCTTTCTCCACAAACATGCAAACCAGACAGTGTAGCAGTCTCTCATAAATGGAGAGGTTCTTCTTCTTTGTCTGGGTGTTGTGATTTTGGTGTAGTTTTCCTGCTCTAGCCTGAATATTTTCACCACTGTTTCACTGTTGACCTGATACACTGTGGTATTAATCCCTCTCCTGTTGGTCTGCTTCACCAGTCTATGTCTGCCATAAATCCGTAAATGGGACATTGTTTCAGTAATACACTGAGACAAACTGGAATGACTTTGCTCACGCCAAGTGTTTGGATGCTTGTCTCTTCCGTAGAAGTGGTTTTTGAGACTGATCCTCATCCTCTGAGACCCTATTGGCAGCTTTATCTTCATTGTGCTTTTTCTGATTGGGAAATGCTGTATCTGTGATGAAGTTGTTCCTCTGTCTCTCAGTGAACTGGGCTTGATGTATTGATCTGCAGATGGTTTGATCACTTTTTGGCTGCCTGATTGTGCTTTTGATACGACTGATCCAGTTTCTGCAAAGCGTTTTAGGGTGACGTGCACTGCCCCCTTAGAGACTTTGCCGTCTTCCTGAATTATCACCCTAAGCATAAACCGAACCCCAACCCTAACCCTGATATCATGATGATCTGTCTGTTGTCCATCCGTCCGTCCGTCTGTCAACAATGGTGGCACGTTTCGTGACCGTTAGGGGACGAAAAATCCGGGGACGAAAACTCTGGGGACGAGGAGTCCTGTAACGGCATCTCATGAGGAAATACAGTAAAATCGACCTCCACCTGAGTGTCGTCTGAAACTTTGTTTCACTGGAGGGGAGAAAACTCATGTGACCCTATTTACAAGGGAGTTACTCTAGTCAATACCACAAATTTGCTGGACTTTGATTGTTGAGTACAGAATCCTAGATATCGCATCTTAATTTTTCATGTCATACCGTATTGTGTTTTCCAAAGTTTATAATTCCTCAAATGCTATGATTATTTTGGGGTTTACATGAAAATATCGCAAACTTTCAGCATGGTCTCAGACTTTTGGACCCCACTGTACACACATATGCACACAGATGCAGCTGCGTGCACCTTACAGTGTTTCCACCGAGAGTTTGCCACCGTTGAGCTCCAGTTGATTGGATGGCACAGACAGGCATTCAGGTATCATGTCTTCTATTTTTATGGGCTTGTATCTCTTCCTAAACTACTTCACCGCTCAAATTGGCCCAGTCGTGGCAGAGCAGTGGCACTTAAGCATCATACAGTGTACAGAGTCCTTCCATTTCTCTGGGAAAAATTCCCTGACAGTTTTTAATTTCCTCCTCCTTCTTTTCATGACTGTCAGAACGAGTTACTAGGGTGACGGAAAGGGTTTGATTCCCTGTGGTTAGAGGTGGAAATGGCTCTTTAACAGCAGCACTGAAAAGGTTTCCCAACTGAGAAAATTCTGCTTAAGTAGAAAGGAAACAAAATAGGAGGCAGTGGTGACTTTCCTGAGTTAAAGGGGACCTATTATGCTGATCCTTCTTTTAATACATATTAGTAATGTTATAATGTTGGTTGTCCATGCTCAACCTCTGGAAAGTTTCTAAACATAAGATACAGGGGTTTTGCCGTAATCCAAGAACATGATTTCGTCAGCATGATTTCCTCTCTGAACAGCTCCTCCCGAGATCTTTGCGAGATCTGGGCAAAACCTGACGTCAGGTTGTGCCGTCCAATTAGTACAGACCTAGCCAGAGCCAACCACTGCGCTGGACCTGCCCACACCGGAAACTATTCTAGCAGGCACTAACAACGGCAGATCATACTATGCCTTAGTAGTGTCTACACTTTTGGAAATACAAAAGAAGAACCGCAGATCATTTGAGGTGCAATTTTCTGAGTATCTCTCCCAAAGCTGCTTGTACATTTACTTTTGGACGCGAAGAAAAACAACTATTTTTCTTCCAAAAGAAGATGCCACCAGAAATCAGTGGGTAGCTTTTTTTGTTTGCTGGCAGCAAACAGCCACGCCCAAAGGGAACATTAGCTGATTGTGCTCAGCATTTCACCAAAGACAGCTTTGTTAATTATTTATTAATTTATTAACCTTTATTTAACCAGGTAATTAGCCCATTGAGATCTCGGACCTCTTTCACAAGGGAGACCTGGCCAAGAAAGGCAGCAACACACGTCTGTAACACAAAATTAAAAACAATACACACAACATTCAGAAGCAAAATGGAGCAAAGTACAGAGCAGATATACAAATAATAAATAGTGATCATATAAAATGCTCATTTTTGATGATACTGATGATATTTAAGTACAGCAACACTGTCCAATGGATTTACGTTCAAGGTCCTTTAAAATCATAAGAAGGCATCATAAGTAATTAATTCCGGTAGTTTTAAATCTTTTTGAAGGGTGTTCCATGTAAAAGGGGCAGCATATTTGAATGCTCTTTTTCCCAACTTCGTGCGGACACGCGGAACAGTCAATTGCACAGTATCCTTTGAGCGAAGCCCATATTGGATTTGGCTTCTCAGGATATATGTACATAAATACGAAGGGACCAGCCCAAGGAGAGTTTTATAAATAAAACCCAACCAATGCATACGTCTGCGTACATACAAAGAAGGCCAATCAGATTCTGCGTACAAGATACAGTGGTGGGTAAGATGTTTACATCCAACAACAAATCTTAAAAGCGCAATGATACACAGAATCCAGTGATCGCAAACATTGGGCTGAAGCATCCATGTATAACACATCCCCGTAATCTATCAAAGGCAAAAAGGTTGATGATACAAGATATTTTCTGACTCTAAATGAAAAGCAGGATTTGTTTCGAAAATAGAAGCCTAATTTCACCTTTAGCTTAGAAACCAGATTGGCAACGTGAGACTTAAAAGATAACTGCCGATCAATGACAAAGCCCAAGTACTTATAACTGGATACCAGTTCAATTACTTCTCCTTGAGCGGTCAGAATGTTTGGGAGATTTGGCGGTAATTCAGCAGAGTTTGAAAACATCATAAGTTTTGTTTTGTCTGTGTTTAAAACCAATTTTAGTTTCTGTAAGCGAAGCTGAACAACATCGAATACAGATTGTAATAATTCAAAGGCATGTACAACAGTTGACGAACAACAGTAAATAATAGTATCATCGGCATAAAAATGGTACATAGCATTTGATAGATTTTCACATAAATTGTTAACATAAATGGAGAACAATATTGGCCCCAGAACTGAACCTTGTGGTACACCCTTTGAAACTTTGAGAAAAGAGGAGGTAGATCCTGCCATCTGAACACATTGCATTCGATCAGACAAATAGTTGGCAAACCAAGATGCTGCATGCTTAGATATTCCAGTGCGATGAAGGATACTGATCAATATACTGTGGTCAACGGTATCAAATGCTTTTGATAAATCAATAAATAGTGCCAAGCAAATTTTTTTGCAGTCTATTGCCCCAATGATGTCATTAATTACTTTGAGAGTAGCAGTGACAGTGCTATGTTGTTTCCTAAAACCAGATTGATATTTGGATAAAATGTCATTTGCATCTAAAAAATTTCTTGAGTTGAACACTAACAAGTTTTTTCAAATAACTTTGCCAAAATACATAATTTGGAAATTGGTCTATAATTATTTACAATAGAGGATTCCCCCTTTAAGCAGAGGAAGAATGAAGGCAGTTTTCCAAACCTTTGGAATCTGATTGCTAAAAAGACTAAGGTTAAAAATAAATGATAAAGGTTCAGAAATGAAATCTGCAGCCAGCTTAAGAAAGTAAGGATCAAGTTTATCAGGACCAGCTGATTTCTTGATGTCTAACTTTTTAACTCTGAATGGACATCCAGGGCAGAAACAGGCATAAAGTGAAATACACGGTCAGTAGATCCATCATCTCCACAAGACACAGGAAAGCATTTTCAGGTTGCACATTAGAATTTGTCATTACAGGACATAAAGAATCAAATAAAAAACCAGCAGAAATGAAGTGCTCATTAAAACAGTTCTGCATATCTGATTTATCTGTCAGAATGCTGGAATCTTTTATAATGTGAATCGGAAGGTCACTGGAGGACATCACGACCAGAGCTAGATTTTATTATTTTCCAAAACTTCTTTGGGTCATTTAGGTTTTTAGTGGTTTCAGAGAGGTAAAACTCAGATTTAGCTTTTTTTAATAAGTGACGTACACTTATTTCGAAGTTTCCTGAAATTAAGCCAGTCTGCCTCAGTTTTAGTTTTTTTCTTGCCTTGGCCCAGGCAGCATCCTCTCTTTTAGAAGGCTTCCTATCTCATGGGTAAACCACGGATTATTTCGCCCTTTCACTCTAAATTTACGGACCGGAGCATGTTTATTTACAAAGTTCAAAAAGTTATCATAAAAAAGAACTTCCAGGCCAGCTCTACATCGTCAATAAGGGAAATTCTGTTCCAATCGTAGTGAGCCAGGTCATGGAAAAAAGCTTGCTCACAGAAAAATTTTAAATCTCTTTTAAAAAGAAGTTGATGTTTGACTTTTTGGCAGTTTGGCATTTCTGATTGTTGCTATGACACAATGATCACTTAAATCATTTGCAAAAATGCCAATGCCTGAGAATTTATGGGGGGCATTTGTCAAGATCAAATCAAGTAGGGACGATCTTTCAGGATGTTTAACATTTGGACGCGTTGAACCATCAACTAATTGAGTGAGATTCAGAGAGTCACAAATAGATTTAAAGTTATCTGACACTGAGGACAGCCAGTCACAATTAAGATCCCCAACTAAAACAATCTCATTTGTGTTTAGCCCAGTTAAATATTGTGTTAAAGAAGATAAAGCTTCATTACAGGCTGAGGGTGGTCTGTAACAACCAATAACAGTAACGAACTGACCCTCAGTGAGCTCAAGCTTCACAGCAAGAAGCTCAAATTGCTTGCTAATAGACACAGAGGTTACAAGGCTAGCATGGAATTTATTTTTTATATAAATGGCTATGCCACCACCCTTCCTAGGGCGGTCACAGCGGAAGACGTTGTAGCCCTTCATAAAAATTTCCTTATCCTGGACTGATTTGCAAAGCCATGTTTCAGATAAAATAAATATATCTGTATCTGTTGAATGGGACCAAATTTTAACCATATCCATTTTTGGGAGCAAGCTTCTTATATTTAAATGAATGATACCAAGACCAGACCTAGCTTTGAATTCATCAGGTGTGCTGATAGTATTAAGAACGGGGCCAGGGTTTGGTTGAATATTTCCTGAAAGTAAAAAGTAAAAGGAGAATAAAACACTTACGCTTAATTGTATTAAATGACATGACATTATGATCATTTTTACGACTAACAAAATCGACGGGAAAATTTTCTGAAAATGTGAAACAACTTTTCAGCACGAACAGACGTGTTAAACGAAGCAACGGCTTTTTATTAGATGCAACCACGTAAGAAAATGCCGATACCCGAACAGACATTTCGCGGTAGAATTGGGTGCTGGTGATCGTGCTGGGCAGATCCGGAGGCATGAGCACCTTCTCTGGCGCACGGCCCCAACTAAGATCTTGATTCCCAAACACCCATAATGAAACAAAAAAAACCAGCGTTATTAATTTTCCCATTGCCATTCAGCTAGTGTTTTGAATTTTATGACGAGTTCAGTTTCTTTGAGTGGAACAGTTCAAAGGAGTAGTTCAGTTTCGCTGACAGTTCAGCTGAGAGTAGGAGAGTATAGGGGAAAGAGGCACCTGCAAACGTAATCGCCCGGACAGCGGGTATTGGCAGAAACCCACGACCCAGCAGGTAGGATGACAGTCGGCGGCTAGTTGAGAATATAGCCGAGTCATCCAAGCAGAAGGCCGAGCTCAGAGAACTCGCAATTAACTGAATCAAGCTAAGTACAGCAGGGACAGTGGATCGGCGTGCCGATCAGTAGCATTAGTAGAGAACTCAGAATATGAAGCAGCATGCATGGAAGCATCAAGCCAGAGCATACCAGAAGTGGCTCGAGCAGCCAGCGACAGGGCGGACAGCAACAGCACAGAGACACTCCAGTAGGTTAGGTTGGACGATAGCCGGCGATGCAGGTTCGTCCACCTTCCGGAGATAGACAGCAGACAGGATGCACAGGGAAGCACAGCAAAGCAGGAAGCCTGCGAGAATCGCTGCCGCAACCAAGCTCAACAACAGGCCGGAGAAGGGTCAGAGACCAGGAATCAGAAGTTCGCAGGAGATAAGTTTTCGCCGATATAATCCCTGTGCAATTCAAGCAAGTACGATAATTTTCGCTGTTTATTTTTTTATTTTATTATTCTTGATGATGTAATCCACTGCAGTGTGAAGAGAGTTACGCTCGAAATTAAAAAATTAAAAATTTAAATATAAAAATACGATAACACAGTGCACTAACAAACTCAGAGACGTGCGTGCGGCCATCTTGGATTAGAATTGATAAAGGATAATTCGACACAGGATAAGCGTTTCAGCTGCTTCTCAAACCTGAAGCAGTTGCATCGATCAAGCGCTCGGAGCCACAAGCTGTAAGTAACGATATAACAGCAAATAATGTAAGTGAAGCTAACGTGTTACGGGTGGCTAGCAGTACCGCTAGCAATAGTTAGCACTAACAACTGGCCTCAAACGCAGGCTTTGTAAAATATCTGAAGATAAAGCCTGTATCAGTCGCGACTGTCCGTGACTCACAGACACAGAAGCTGTAAGTTGCTTTTACTGCTTAAGCCAACCTGACGTGATAGCCAGTTGATTGTGGCTGTAGCCCAGCGGCTAACATAGCCAAGTTACTGTTGCTAATGTTTGTGTCCTAAATATGCAAGAGTGATATCAGAGGAAATTCTACAGAAGGTGTGTGAACATAAACCTCATTTGAAGCTAACTTTTAATACTTGTTTGTAATTTGGATGCTTGGTACAACTGTTGACAGTAACAGAACTTGCTGTCTGTAAAACCTGTATTGCAAGGGTTTGTCTCTGTGGTTATGACCGCTCGGTTACCAGCTACTGCATGTTAGTTTGCGTGCCGTGCTAATTAAAAATGCTCCTGGTTAACTTATATGCAGTAATTCTGATCGATATGCTTGTGTTACTTCGGTAAGCATCAATGTGGCAGTTTCATCATAACGTTGCCCGATTGTAGCCACTACAGTTAGTGATCGCTTCACTTATCCATGACCGGGATCAGCCGGATACTTCACAAATGTCTGAGCAAGCTCTCTGGTGCTACCGTGAAAGCAATGCGAAATGCAGAAGCTCTACCGGTTTACAAATGATTTCTCTGCACTACTGTGACATAATTTCATCCCCCTTTAGAAATTGTTGTGGGTAATAAAAAGCCGAAAAAGGCGGAGATTGAATAGGTAATTCTTTCCTGTAGAAGTGATCGATTCGCTAGCTCCACATAAGCAACTTGTCCGCGCTGACGGAACTTACGGTCTGCAAAACCTGTATTATGTTCATAACATAACCAAGCTCTCTCTAGCTGTCGCATACTATCCATAAAGCTGCTTTCACATCGGACACGGAACAAATTTTTTCGCGCGACAGATTAGCTACATTCAAAGTCAATGCAAAGACGCGAATACAGGCGTTATGGGCGCGTTAAGCAGCTTTCACACCGGACGCGAAACGAATTTTTCGCGCGACAGATTACATTCAAAGTCATGACCGCTTATCAGCTACTGCATGTTAGTTCGCGTGGTCTGCTAATTAAAAATGCTCCTGGTTAACTTATATGCAGCAATTATGATTGGTATGCTTGTGTTACTTCGGTAAGCATCAATGTGACAGTTTCATCATAATGTTGCCTGATTGTAGCAACTACAGTTGAAGCTAACCGGAGAGGTGCTGTATGTGTCTGCCGAGTTGGGCTGCAGTTTAACCAGACGTAGGTTTTGCGGAGCATGGGGTGCGTTTTTGGGTGCTTATGAAAGGATCGCTTTACTTATCCATGACCGGGGTCAGCCTGATACATCTCCAATGTCTGGGCAAGCTCTCTGATACTACCGGTGAAAGCAATAGGGAAGCGTACAGGCTATAACGTGTCCGGTATAACAAACGATTTCTCTGCATTGCCATCGATTGAATATTAAATTCTTTCCTGTAAAAGTGATCGA
Source organism: Gymnothorax javanicus (assembly GCA_029692085.1). Lineage (NCBI taxonomy): Eukaryota > Metazoa > Chordata > Actinopteri > Anguilliformes > Muraenidae > Gymnothorax > Gymnothorax javanicus. The sequence goes on along the minus strand of CM056196.1, from coordinate 67,049 downwards.
TTCGCTAGCTCCACATAAGCAACGGTTCACGCAGACGGAACTTACGGTCTGTAAAACCTGTATTATGTTCATGACATAACCGGAGCTCTATCTAGCTCTCGCACACTATCCATAATGTGCCCATTTTCCGCGAGGAAAAGCTGGTCATTCCGAAGCAGTAAGTAAACCATTACCACGGGCAATTTCCGAAAAGGCCGTTTAGCCTGGAGCTTTTGCCCCTCCGTCATATACCAGCGCGGAAGCTGTTCGTTTCTCCATGCTAACAACACACCACAGCTATGCACACGAACCAGCAGGTCCTTATACACACCGAAGCAGTCCATAAGCTGTTGGTCCACTTTTAGCTGCTCCTCACTGTCCATGTTTCCCTCTAAACTCAGACCCACCGGATTTCTACGGTCTCCAGTCTACACTTGGACATGTCGACCCGTTCTACAAATGTGTCTGTATGGGGTGGATTCTAGCTTTCCCTGCATCCTAGCTACAGAGTAGAAAAACCGCTGTACTCACCACTGTTGCCGATAGCAAATTCGTGCTTGAGCTGCCAGACTTTCTTTTCGTCCTCCACTTTCGCCGTTGCGTTTATTAGAACAAGTTAATTTCATTAGATCTATACACATGTACTGCGTTAGATTGCAGAATATGCCCGTCGATTCCTTCGGGAGACGCGTCAGTTTCACTCTGGAGCTGGACCAGGAAAACTGCGTTCTGCTGCCTTGTCCCGCCTAGATCCGCCCTCCACAGAGCTGGCCAGTCAGAAGAAAGTGGGCACACGGGGAGTGGGGGCCATAGCGGAAGAGCCACCCCAATGAGGCGTTTCAGGCAAAAATGGACTACAAATGGGGTTTTCTGAGGATGGCAGTATGAGCGAAATAAGTACCCTTTTTTTACTTTGCGCAATCAGGAGTACTCTAGGGGAGTCAAAGACCAAAATATAAACTGGGAAAAATAGCATAATAGGTCCCCTTTAAGGAATATTTTAGTGACTTTGCACCACCAGTTGCCACACAAATACACGCGCACGCGCACACGCACATGTACACTCACATGTATGCACGTGTACATATAGTATGAACTGTATTCTCAGGTTCATAGGTCAGAATCGCTTGATATTTTAATGTGTAACAAATGTCAAACTTTACCTCAGCACAATGAGCAACCAAGAACAGAGTGATACATTGCAATAGACACCAATTAGCCATAACATTAAAACCACTGATGGGTGAAGTGAATAACAGTCATTATCTGGCTGCAATGGCAGTTAAGGAGTGAGATATATTTGGCAGCAAGTGAAAATTTTTTCCTCGAGTTGAACTGTTGGAAGCAAGAAAAATGGGAAACCATAAGGAAGTGAGTGACTTTGACTTGGGCCAAACTGTGACAGCAAAACGACTGGATCAGAGCACCTCCAAGACAGTGGGTGATTTGTTGTGTTAGATAGATAGATAGATAGATAGATAGATAGATAGATAGATAGATAGATACTTTATTAATCCTTTTTTCAAGGAAATTGGTTTGTTACAGCAGCAAAAAAAAAAAAAAACACTCAGATAGCCCATCATCACAGAAACACACACAATAAATAAAATAAAAGATCACTATTGCACATGAAAGATCACTATTGCACATACACATTATTGCACATTAAAGAGTCTAATTGCTGCTGGCAGAAAAAAGACTTCGGTAGCGTTCAGTCTTACATTTTGGGGGATCAGTCTGTGGCTGAAGGTGCTCTGTCGAAACACCCCAAGAGAGTGAAGTGGGTGTGACGGGTTGCTGATGATTGAGTTCAGTTTATTAAGCACTCGCACCTCAGCCACCTGCTCAATTTTGTCCTGCTGTGCTCTATTGATGGAGCCTGCTTTTTTAACCAGTTTGTTCACTCTGTTTCTATCTGCCGAGCGAGAGGACTCCCCCCAGCAGACCACCCCAAAGAACAGAGCGCTGGCCACAACAGTCTTATAAAAAGTGCACAGCAAAGGTTTGGAAATGTTAAAAGAGCGTAGCCTTCTGAGGAAGTACAACCTGCTCTGACTCTTCTTGTACAGAGTGTCCATGTGGCTGGACCAGTCCAGCTTGTTGTCCAGCTGTACTCCCAGGTACTTGTAGTTGGAGACCAGCTCCACTGCTGTGCCACCGATGGTGACTGGGTGAGAGTGGGCCCTCCTCCTCCTGAAATCCACCACCATTTCCTTTGTTTTTGTGACATTGAGCTGTAGATGGTTCTCACTGCACCAGTTCACAAAGGCCTCCACCACCCCCCTGTACTCCGGTTCACATCCTCCCTGGGTTGGGTTATGGGTATCCAGGGGTTAATATCGACCAAAAGTGGTTCAAGGAAGGATAACCGGTGAACTGCCGACAGGGTCGTATGTGCTCAAGGCTTATTGATGTCCGTGGGGACCGAAGGCTGGCCTGTCTGGTTGGTCCCCATATAAGAGCTACAGTAGCAAAAATGGCAGAAAAAGGCCGGTGAGCACACTGCATGACTGTTTGTTGCGTTTGGGGCTGCAGAGCCGCAGACCGGTAAGGGTGCCTATCCTGACCCCTGTCCGCCGCCGAAATGGCCTGCAATGGGCACATGGGCATCAGAACTGCACTGAGGACCAATGGAGGAAGGTGGCCTGGTCTAATGAATCAAGTTTTCTTTTTCATCATGTGGATAGCCGGGTGCGTGTGCGTCGCTTACCTGGGGAAGACATGGCACCAGGATGCACTATGGGAAGAAGGCAAGCCAGCGGAGGTGGTGTGATGTGTTGGGTAATGTTCTGCTCGGTAACCTTGGATGCTGCCATTCATATGGATACAGGTGCCACCTACCTAAACATTGTTGCAGGCCAAGTTCACCACTTCATGGAAAAAGCATTTGCTAATGGCTGTTGCCTGCTTCAGCAGGGTAACGCACCTTGGCACATTGCAAAAAAGTGCTCAGGAATAGTTTGACGAACATGACGATGATTTCAAGTTCTCAACTGCCTCCAAATTCCTCAGATCTCAGACTGAACGAGCATCTGTGAGGTGTGCTGGCGGCCTCACCTCGTGACTTCCAGGACTTAAATCAGGGGTCTCAGACTCAAATCATATTAGGGCGCTGTGTCTGCCGGGTCATTTCTGTCATTGATTGGCAAAGGACTCTCCTGTATGAGGCCTGAGTTCACTCCTGATTGAATAGAGATCACAATAACCCATAGATGCAGCAGCCCTCAAGGGCTGGAATTTGAGACCTCTGACTTTAAAGCCAGACACACACTGGCGGCGTGTGACGAGCGTCAAAAAATAGGTTCCATTAATTTCAGTGGAGCGACGCCCACTGGCGGCATGTGACGCACGTTGACACGCGTCAGTTTTTCATTTTTCGCCTCTGTTCTATTTCCTGAGCATCACCACAATAAAAATGCATTTGTCTTTTAGGTTATTAAACAATTTTGCCTTGTCATGGTTGGTGGCACACATTTAGCTGAAACCTCACATGCAGTGGTCAAAACCGATATAACCGCTTTTTAAACAAGTTGCAGTTTTGAAAGAAAATCAGTTATTTTGCGGGCATTTAAGTTATCAAGCAATCTACAGTAAGACAGTACATAACTCAGAACTTAACACTGCTAAGTTAGCTAGCTAGCTAACTCGCTGCTGGGTGAAGTAAAGTAAATCATAATCTTAATTTACTAGATGGTTTAATTTAGGAGGAAAATTATGCATATATTTAAAGTATAGTGCACAGTAACGTGAACTTCACACTTTGCCATCACTTAAAATAAGCTTTATCGGGAGGTGTTTTCAAAATTAAATGTTGCCCTGTTGAATATTCTGAGAGTGACAATCGTGGCTTGCTTCTCAGTCCTGTTGTCATCCGTCAATATTGATGCTACTGATGCTTCCAGTGGGCGTTTAAAAACGTTCTGAGTTTGACGCGACGCTTCGCTTCGCCACCGGTGGGCATTGGGCTTAAGGATCTGCCGCCAACATCTTGGTGCCAGTAACCACAGGACACCTTCAGAGTTCATGCCTCAACGGACTGGAGCTGTTTTGCTGGCTTGAGGGGGACCTATGAATATACAGGTGGTTTGTATGTTGTGGCTGATCAGTGTACTCTCAGGGTAAATTTATCCATATATTGGACATTTTGATGTGTCTTCATAATGCATGCAATTTAAGTACATGAGTTATGCATTCCAGGTTGCTTGGAGCCCACATAAGCAGCAGCCGTCTTGTTTCCAAACAGCTAAAGTACAGTGTGACGCTGGGTCGCAGGTGATGGTTAGTGCTGGTGATATTTCGGCAGCAATCTTTCCGACAGCAGGGCCTCTCTCCTCTTTCCTATCTCCCAGGTGTTTCAGGCGTGCGGGATACCCTATCTGTCCCCGACCCGCAGCTCCCAATCGGAGGAGGCGAGAAAGTTCACCAACACTGGCTCAGAATCCGAAACCCAGCCTGCAGCCAGCATTAAGCTGGAGAAGCTGGTCAGTGAAATCCCCCCTACATGTACCTGTGCATACACACATTTAAACACCCATACATTCACATACACACATATGTGTTTTCAGTTCTAGGTTCCATTCTAGGACCAATGCTGTTTTCAATTTATGTTAATAATGTGGGTCAGAATGTTACTGATGCTTGTATGCATGTTTATGCTGATGACATTGGGCTGTGTTCTCATGCTAAGTCTGTAATGTCTGTTCTTGACCGTCTGCAGTCTGCATTTGACTCCATTCAGTCAGACTTTCTTCAACTTAAACTAGTCCTAAATGCTGGCAAAACAAAAGCCATGCTGTTTGCAAGCAAAAAGAATGTACGACAAATTCTCCCTTTTTTTAAAGACTATAAAAGGCACAATCATAGATTTTCTGGAGACTATAAATACCTCGGCATTGTAATTGATGACAAACTTTCCTTTAAGTCACATATTGATCATGTTTTAAAAAAAAATTGAAGATGAAATTGGGATTCTTTTTTAGAAATAGATGATGCTTCCCTTCTGGGGCATGGAAACGTCTTGTTTTGGCAGCCTTTTCACCACTGTTGGACTACGCTGATGTTATTTATACGAATGCTTCTTCCAGCTCTCTGCGCATGTTGGATGCCGTTTATCATGGAGCTCTGCGGTTCATAACAGAATGTAAATCTCTCCCTCACCACTGTACTCTGTACTTTCTGATTAACTGGCCATCTTTATCTACCCATGGACTTTTACATTGGTATACCTTCATTTACAAATCCATCCTTGGACTGTTGCCTTCATACTTGTCTTCTTCTATGTTACACAAACAGTACAGAGCCTGCAATCTCAGGATTGTATTTCCTTCATTGCCCCTTCAATATGCTCAGAACTTGGCAAAAAGGCCTTTTCTTACTCAGTACCATCTACTTGGAATACACTACAGCAAAATCTGAAACTGTCCAGTTTCATCCCTCTGGGAGATTTTAAACTTATTCTAAAGAGAATGGAGAAATCATCATTGCAAAATTGTTCTTGTTTTTAGGTCATATTTTACTCTGCTTGCCTTTTAAACTTCTTATTTAATGTATTGTCATTGTGTCTGTCTGTAACTGGTGTTGTCCTGTGTCTGTGTAAACAGGTCTCTCTTGGAAATGAGATCATTTGTCTTAATAAGATACCCTGTAAAAATAAAAGTAAAAAAAAAAAATGTATGTATATATGCAATCAAATACACACACGTTTAAACACATACACTCACGTACACACATATATAAATGTACACGCACTCACATACATACACATTTAAACAAACGTACACTCACATACACACATATATAAACATCCAAGCACTCACATACACACACATTTAACCAAAGATGCACTCACATTTAAACACAGAAATGTACATACACACATACTGTATAAACATACTTGCAGTCACATACACACTCATTTAAACACACACATACACTCACATACACACATATATTAACATACATACACTCACACACATAAAATAATATACACACATGCATATTTAAACATACGCTCCCATACTCACATATATAAACATACATTAACTCACATGCACATACATTTAAACACACACACTCACATACACACATAAATTAACACACATACGCTCACATACTCACATACAGTATATGAACATACATGCACTCACATACACAGACATTTCAACAAACATACACTCACATCCATGCATATATAAACATCCAAGCACTCACATACACACACATTTAAACGCGCAAACACACAAATACTCACATACACGCATATATAAACATACATGCACTCACATACACACATTTAAACACACATGCGCTCACACGCACACAAATGTAAACACACATGCACTCATATGCACACGCATGTAAACCCACACACACTCATACGCACACACATGTAAACACACATACACTCACATACGCATACTCATACTTAAACACACATTCCCTCATTTATGCACACATGTAAATGCACATTCCCTCACTTACATACACATGTATGCGTACATACATGTGTTTACAGACATTGACTCAAATACACAGACATACAAAAAAATTCCATTCACCTAGGCAGACATAAACACATACTGTACATGCCTATTCACACATATCTATGCACACATGCACATGCACTAACACGCATGTACACCCTTACACACCCACACGCGCACACACACGTACACATGCACACAAACGCACTTGCACACACACATGTATGCACATACTGCCCGACGAGTTTGGGAACTGTGAAGCAATTCCTGTTGTTTTGGTGGGAAAACAAGTAGCATCTGGTGGGATCTTTATGTCACAGACAGTCATTAAATGCAAAATATGCTAGATCTTTGTGTACAAATACATAAAATTGTTGTGTTGCAATGGCTCCCTCTGAAATGGGGGCTTTGCATAAAAAGGCCTCTAATTCCTGTTCGTATTACTCAATGTAGATATAAACAGCCTCTTCGTATCTCTTACTCTATCTGTTTTATTTTTATTTTTATTTATTTATTTGTGAAAAAAGGGACAGTGCATATTAATGAACATTCCCATGTAAAATTGCCAGATTATAGCCACAGGCTAATTTCCATCTATTGCCCCTTGGCAGGTTGATGTTACAGGTAAAATAGAATAAAAATATATATTTAAACAAGGAAAAACAAAAACACTAGAGCTGGACACGCAAGAGCCCATAACTCCGCCAGCCTAGCTGGATTTGAACTTTGGCCTATATCTCAGCTGTACTTTGGCCTAGATTTGCCAAACTTTAATCACTTGGTCCTCTTGTGCTACTTTAACATCCTGCAAAATTCCGTTAAAATGTATGCTACCTTTTTTGAGATATCCTGCTGACAGACAGACAGACAAACAAATAAATAAATAAATGAACAAACAGAAGTAAAAACATAACCTCCTTGGCGGAGGTAAACACAGACCACAAAAAACAACAGGAAAAAACCAACGCTGGAAAGCGACCATCAGAGATCAAATAAAGTGCTTATTGATTTTATATATATTGCACAAGAACTCAGAATATAAAGTGCATGGAATGTGCATATTGCACAGGTCTCAAGTTATAAAATGCATAGATTAAGTGTATTATTGCACAAGGCCCCAATTTTTTTTTACATTGGTTATGTATATTGCACAAGCTCCCAAATATAAATTACATTGATTATGAATATTGCATAAGGTCCCAAAATATAAAGTGCATTGGTTACGTATATTACACAAGATCCCATCATAAAAATATAGTGCACAGCAGAATTGCAAAGAGCTCTTGGAATTGATATGCCACTCTAAAATGCACGTTGCCCAATCGCACAGCACCCTAGTTTTATTGCATTCCGTAGAAATTGCACATTAACTTATTGCACATAACCCCCTTGTACACCATTTAAAAAATTATAGATGGGCGCAAGTTTGGTTTACCCTTAACCACAGCTTCAACCGCTTTTTAAAAATTACAAGGCTTGAGCACTCCCTCACCGAAGATGGGATACTATTCCATAATGCACAACCTTTAAAAGACAGTACATTTTGAGAGAAGGATGTTCGTCCAAAGGAGTGGCTCTGGTAACACATGAAGTAGGGCCACAAGCAGACTTTGTTTAATAAACTCATGCAGTGGCGGAGGTGACAAGCCATGTAAGACTTTGTAAAATAGACAGGCAGATTTGAAGTTTTTAAAATTGGTAAAATTTAAGAAGTTATTCTTATCAAGGATGCTGCAATGGTGATGAGAAAAGGGTTTCTTGTCCAAGACTTTCAATAATTTTTTAAAGCAAGATTCAGTAGGTCTCAGAGTTGAAGCACAGATGACTTAGCATCCTCTGTATCATGTCGTGTCCAGTTTTCTGGGGGAGAAGCGGCATGAAAACACAAATTTATCCCTGTCCCCCAGCATTTGATACTCAGAGTGTACCCCAGCTGTGTGTAATTTCCCTGAAGGGATCCCGTTCATGGTAGTAACGTCTGTAGACGTGCTGTGTCATGGCACTGCGCTTCTAATACAGAAAATTCCCCCGGCCGTTTTATGTTAAACATTGACCGACACCCTCAGTGTCCCTACTGTTATCACCATGGCAACATATCAACTTTTCTTTCCCCCCGCATAAATGATCTTTTATTCATTCATTTTTGTTTTTTGATATGCGTTTTGAAAGCACGACTAAGTAGCCAAGGCCCCTTGTCTGACTTTATAAGCCTTTGGCGAAGCTGGTGTTCATCAGAGCATCTTGTTTAATCTGGTGCAGTAGCTGCTTCATGATTGTGTGGCTTCATCTTTATCCAAGATGAAATCCGGAGCTTTTTCACACAAATTCTCTTGTACTTTCCCTGATTATAATTGAATCCTTGAGTTTCCAAAGGGCTCAACTCCAAGGAACACTCATTTTCAAGAAAGGGAAAAATTGATTTATTTTTTTGCCCGTAGTATTTTATGACCCATATATTTTTAGTTTAATTCTTTACAAGAGAGCGTCATCGGGATATGTTTGGCTGAAATTACAAGAAAGTTCCCTTTTGTGTAATACGATACAGTGCCCCCTTCCTGATTTTTTTTTTTTTTTTTTTTGCATATTTTTCACACCTAAATGTTTCAGATCATCAAACAAATTTTAATATAAGACAAAGATAACCTGAGTAAATGCAAAATGAAGTTTTTAAATGATTATTTTATTTATTGAGGGAAAAAGCTATCGAAACCTACCAGCCCCTATGTGAAAAAGTAATTGCCCCCTTAACCTAATAACAGGTTGCACCACCCTCGGTGACAACAAGTGCAATCAAGCGTTTGTGATAACTGGCAATGAGTCTTTCACATCGCTGTGGAGGAATTTCGGCCCTCTCTTATTTGCAGAATTGTTTTAATTCAGCCACATTGGAGGGTTTTCGAGCATGAACGGCCTGTTTAAGGTCATGCCACAGCATCTCAATCGGATTTGAGTCCGTACTTTGACTAGGCCTCTCCAAAAACTTCATTTTAGTTTTTTTAAGCCATTCAGAGTTGGCCTTTCTGGTGTGTTTCAGATCATTGTCCTGCTGCATAACCCAAGTGCGCTTGAGCTTGAGGTCATGAACTGATCTTCAGACATTCTCCTTCAGGATTTTCTGGTAGAGAGCAGGATTCATGGTTCCATCAATTACAGTAAATCGTCCAGATCCTGAAGCAGCAAAGCAGCCCCAGACCGTCACACTTCCACCACCATGTTTGACTGTTGGTATGATGTTCTTTTTATGAAATGCTGTGTTGGTTTTACGCCTGATGTAATGGGACACACACCTTCCAAAAAGTTCAACTTTTGTCTCGTCAGTCCACAGATTATTTTCCCAAAAGTCTTGAGGATCATCAAGATGCTTTTTTTTGGCAAATGTGAGACAAGTCTTTGTCTTCTTTTTGGTCAGCAGTGGTTTTTGCCTTGGAACCCTCCCATGGATGCCATTTTTGCCCAGTCCCTTCCTTAGTGTTGAATCATGAACACTGACTTTAACTGAGGCAAGTGAGGCCTGCAGTTCTTCAGATGTTCTTCTGAGTTCTTTTGTGGCCTCCTGGATAAGTCGTTGATGCGCTCTTGGAGTAATTTTGGTAGGCCGGCCACTCCTGGGAAGGTTAACAACTGTTCCAAGTTTTCTCCATTTGTAGATAATGGCTCTTACTGTGGTTCACTGGAGTCCCAAAGCCTTAGAAATGACTTTGTAACCCTTTCCCAGACTGATAGATGTCAAGGACTTTGTTTCTCACCTGTTCTTGAATTTCTTTAGATCGCGGCATGATGTGTCGCTTTTTGAGATCTTTTAACCTACTTCACTTTGTCAGACAGGTTCTATTTTAGTCATTTCATGATTCAACAGGTCTGGCAGTAGTCAGGCCTGGGTGTGGTTGGTGAAATTGAACTAAAAAAATGTGGTTAATCATTTAATTCATGATTTAACAAGGGGGGCAATTACTTTTTCACATAGGGCCAGGTAGGTTTGGATAGCTTTTTTCCCTTAATAAATGAAATCATCATTTAAAAACTGCATTTTGTATTTACTTGGGTTATCTTTCCCTAATATTGAAATTTGTTTGATGATCTTAAACATTTAAGTGTGACAAATATGCAAGAAAAAAGAAATCAGGAAATGGGCAAATATTTTTTCACAGCACTGTATGCAGACCTCTAATGCATTGGAGTGGGGCCCTTTGGAAACTCAGTGATTCAATTTCCCATTCTGTTATTAGCTGTGCACGAAGTGCATGCTTAAGTTAACGTAGACTTGTTTTTGCGTCCAAATTTTGCGGACATGGGCTTGTTCAGCATTATATAGCTGGGTATTTGGATAAAGTGGCTGACCTGTTGGTTTGGTTCTGTCACGCGGAGTGTTACTGTAAAATGGTCATCATGATGGATTCTGCATGATTAGCGGTGGTGTCTGCATGATGTACGGGACACTGAGTGATTTCTTCTGTTTCACTAGTTCTGTAACTTAATACTTGATTTAATTTGTGTGGCTGGGCTTTCGCCCAGGTCCAGTCCACAGCTGCACTGTTGCTACCTATGGCTGGTCTGTTTCAAATCGCTGTACACTACTGGGGAAAATATGGGCCTAATTGGCATCTTTCACAACTAGACATGGAGAAAGGGGTTTCAGACTTCAGATTTGAACCCTTTACGGAACATTTTCTCACATTAAACACAAACTGACCAGAAAACTTTTTTCATATACTCATCTACTGTTTGAAACCGTCAACATTGAGTGAAACAACAATAACTGCCCCACAAAGCTTCACATTTAAAGAAATCAAAGGGAAAGGTCTATTGCCTATTTCATTAATTTTTGCCAATTTCCTGGGCCAATGATTTGTTGTTAAAGGGATAGTTCACTTTTTTTGAAGTGGGGTTGTATGAGCTACAAATTGCCACTACTTACATTAGATGCAGTAGAAAGCTCTCTGATCTCCTCCAGGTAGCCGCGCCAGGGCATAGTGCTGGGTGGAAATTCAGGCAATACACTGTTGTGAACAGAAACACAGAAACAGCGTATTTTCGCGGCCTAAAAGAGGTCCTACCTGAAAATAATAACCCATTTCAATTGTACGCTATATTTAAAAAAATTACAGCACTTTAGCTGCTCGGAAAAAAGCACCGTTGCTCTTGAACTAACCAACTGATGTATTCCTGCGCGAGGCGCATTGTAGTTCACTGCGCGCAGAAGCGATCAGCTGTTTAGGTCAGACTCAAAGGAGTTTGCAGCAGAGCCGGATTTTCAATGGCATAGAATCACGTCTCAAATTTAAAAAAAAAAAAAAAAAAAATTCCTACAATCACCAGCACAGCAGATACACAGTATGTGGCTGCGTAGACCCTATGCGATATCAATTTGTGCTGCAATGTTACATTAGACTTTTTCACTCTTTTACGTGATGCTTGGGTACAGCAGTGCTCTTCAGCGTGTACTGTTGAGATTTCCCTGAATGTAGCCAAACGAAATCCTCTTTGGAAAAATGAATACTGCAAACACGGAGTTCTTTTAGGGATACGGGTGGCGTGTCACTATCCGTGTTGAGGCAACTAGCCACAGCTACAAGTCCAATGTTCCGCGGAGGAATGCGGTGGAAGCTGTAAGTGCACCAGGATACAGTTTTGCTTTCATGTCCAAGAAAGCAACACACACGGACCATTTTCGAAATATTTGCACAAGTTAAACGGTCGTCCGACCTCGTAACCACAGTTAAGCCGCTTGCACACTGGACGCGATGCGAGTTTTTCGCACACAGATTACATTAAAAGTCAATGCGAAGACGTGAATACACGTGTTTGTGCAAGCAGCTTTACTGTGACCCAAACAGCTGATCGCTACAGCACGCAGTGAACTACGATGCGCCTCGCGGAGGAATACGTCAGTTGGTTAGTTCAAGAGCAACTATGTTTTTTTCTGAGCAGCTAAAGTGCTGTAATTTTTTTAAATATAGCGTACAATTGAAATGTATTATTTTCAGGTAGGACCTCTTTTAGGCCGCGAAAATACGCTGTTTCTGTGTTTCCGTTCACAACAGTGTATCACCTAAATTTCCACCCAGCACTATGTCCTAGTGCGGCTACCTGGAGGAGATCAGAGAGCTTTCTACTGCATCTAATGTAAGTAGTGGCAATTTGTAGCTCATACAACCCCACTTCAAAAAAAGTGAACTATCCCTTTAAGCCCATTAAAGCTTAATATTTAGCTATATTGGGCCTGGTCCATTTTTCTTGCCCAGGAATATACTGTTACAGTGCATTTTGACTCACGTCCACCAAGTCAAAGTCAATTTTCATCGAGGAACATGATAATGGACTGGAGCTCTCAGTCAAGCTACTGTTTGAGGGTGCACCCTTTCCCTCGCAGCAAACGCCCCCCCCAGCACCGAAGGAGTCCAACCAGGAGCCTGACTGACGAGCTGAGACGAGATATTTTTAATGGTGTCTTTTTACAGCCAAAGGCTGTAGGGATCATCAAAAATGAGCTGGTTAAAATGAGAAATTAACATTTTTGAGCATTTTTGGGGCTATTTAGGCTTTCATATACCCAATATAAGGCTCAAATGACTCGGTAGTCGGTTTATCAAACTTGCTCTGTTTTTGGTAACCATCTAGCATGTGCCAAAATGAAAGAAATACATGATTTATTTCCCCCTGAAAAACATGCATCATGGGAACAGACCTACCAGTACCCCTGACCAAGGAACTGGCTTTAGAACTGGAGTTGGACCCGAGCACTGCTCTGTGGCTGCCCACTGCTCCTAACTATAGGATGGGTTAAATGCAAATTACTCCAGGGGGTTCAATAAAGTGTATCTTCTTGTTTCCTGTGATGACGCCAAAATCTCTGCAGCAGCAGTGGCAGCGGCAGCAGCTTTCTTCCAAAACAGTAGCGTTCCCCAATAGTTAATGAAGTGTTACCTTTTTTATTTCAATGCTGGTTTTTCGCAAAAAAGCCCAAGAGTGTAGCTAGCTAATATCTGGACTGGCCCCTCGCAGGTGTCTGATGTCACGAGCAAGCTTCGAGAGATGCAGCAGTATTGGGTGCAGCTGCCCAACGCTCTTTGCAATGACAGAGTGACAGCTGGAGCAGCCAATGAGGACAAGTGTTGGAATGGAATGGGCAAGGCCAGGTAGGTTGACTTGCACAGGGCTGATTTTACACGGGTGAATAAGACGCTTTACTGGGTTGTGATGGATATTCAGTTGTTGCAGAATGTGCCCAGCCTTAGCTAAAGGACTGTCAAGATGGTGGCTGCTTGAGTACCACAAAGGATTTTTTTTTTTTTAACTTTTTTTTTTTTCTTTAAAAAATTTGGCATCTCCGATCCCACCCGAATCTGGAATACACAAGGCTTGCTCGTATGCGACCCCTTGCTGCCAATTCAGGAGAGTGTAGACAGTTCGCGGCTCTCCTCTGAAGCACGCGCCTGTCAACCACCGCTTCTTTTACACTCATTGGTTGAATCTTCGCAAGTTCAGAATGAGGGCGGAGGATACCCGGACATGACCAGGCTTACAATCTTCCTGACGAGCACCTGTCTGGCCAACAGGAGGCGCTTGATCAACGAACAAGGCAACTATTGTAATCCCTTCCCGGCAGTCCCTTCCCAATTTGCAACCCTGTAGCGCAATAGCCAATTGTGTGCTACTCTGAAAAAGCTGCCGACCACTGCCGGCTGGTACGAAGCGGGGCTCAAACCCGCGACGCGATAGTCACTTCTGCTTCGCAGCGCGATGCTTTACCGAGTGAGCTATCCGGCAGCCCACCACAAAGGATTTTAAAAATTGGTCTCCAAATCTGTTCCTGGAGTGCTACCATGCTTAAGGTTTAGACTCCAACTAAAGCCAAGCACACCTCATATCCCAATTGGAGATCTTGATAAGCTGCTAATTATTTGAATCAGGTGTGCTGAATTAGGGTCATAGTAGAAATCTACCGGATGGTTGCTCTGTAGCCCCAGGATTAGAGCCCACTGGCTTAAACCATAGAAAAATGAGGCCATCAGCTTATATTTTGACAAGATCCGAGATGACAGACTGTGGAAAATAAAATACTGGCGTTATTTGATTTGTGGCCGCAGGTATATTTGTGTTTATTGGCCAGCAGGATAACTATTGTGGATTTATGGCCTAATTTCACTTGGTGAGCCCTGAACTCGTGAGTAAGGGAGGAGCGAAATGTAATTTTCAATTTAATGTAGTATGCTGTGCCAATCATTGGAAGCAGAAATCAATTATTTCATTTGGATAATCAAAATCTGCCTTAACCCCTTAAGCCCTGAGCCTCTGGCTTGAAAATGACTTGCCCAAAATGAAATTAGTATATCTCTGCAACAAACTGGTCGATTTGAATAATCTTGGTATTACAATAAAGGTGACACCTTGAGGATTTTTGTCATGGTGCAAAAATCAGTGTATATGTCACTGAGTCAGAGTAAATGAAGATGGAACACTGCATAAATGAAACATCTTTTTTCTACCAAAAAAATTTTTAATTTCATCTGTCATAAAATTATTCAGTTGCAGTCTGAAACCCCTAAACATTACAGCACAGAATCTCATCATTATCTGTGCCAAAGTTTATTCTAACCAAGTAAATCAGAGCAAATGTAGAGAGGTTTTAGTTCAGAAATGTCTAGGTGGCCTCTCCAGGCTGACACTGTGTGCCGTTTCATATTTCTCAGATACCAAACTGTAAAACTAATTTATTTTCACTTTTATGTCACTACAGGCATACATTCCATCCAAATACAACCACTTTTTAATTTTTAGAATTTAAAATTTTTTTATTATTATTTCTGCCAGTCCTGTAGCCAATACAAAGATAATGCATACAAAGAAAATTAAGTTTGACTCCACTGGAGCAGATTTATTTTAAAAAAACAAATAAATAAAAGGTAATGTAAAAAAAGGTAAAAAAAAAAAATAAAAAGAACAAAAACCTCAGCAATTATTTATACAAGAAAAAATGCTAACAGTGCCTCAGTAAATATACCAAAACCAGGATTTGAACCCTGACAGTCAAAGATGCAGCGCTTTACTCTAACAGCAAGGCTACATCAGCTGACTGCTCCCCTTTTGTCAAATTATGATATAAAGAATGAGTCAAGAAAACACGTACTGTACTGTCGACTCTCAGTATTCACACGGAATGGCACAAAGATTCAGCCAGAAAACGACTGTTGAATATTTGGCGTATATTTATACGGAAAATACCACAAACAAACCAGTTAAGCGTTTATATTGTCGCGCTATTTAAGTTCATTCGAATGGCCCATGGACTTGGTTTGACGCACTGGGAACGCAAGGCTGTAGCTCAGGCTAGCTTTGTGCGATAAAGGTGCTTTAGGGCTCTTTGGAAACATCAGAAGCCATAGAATCAAATGGCTACCGTCAAAGTCTTACT
The DNA here is from genome assembly GCA_029692085.1 of Gymnothorax javanicus. NCBI lineage: Eukaryota > Metazoa > Chordata > Actinopteri > Anguilliformes > Muraenidae > Gymnothorax > Gymnothorax javanicus. Next base: position 51,176 of record CM056196.1, on the reverse strand, counting down.
GACAGCATCACAAGCCGATCGCGGAGAGGAAAATACATTGCAAGCAGGCTGAATGCTGAGGAACTGAGATCTTTGAAGCAATGCCCTGAATAAAACATGCTTTGAGACTGGAGATCGAGTTTCATTATAACGTGGACACATTGGGCTAACAATAGCAAGCTCAGATTTACCCTCAAACAGTTTTTTTATTACAAAATATCAAAGGTAAGAAAATTCTTTGCTCAACTCTGTAGACTGTAAAGTGTATGCCTGCTGTTCTTTGAGTGTGGTGTCGCTTTAAAATGACAAGGCTTATATCGTTGAATTCTGTGGACTTTCCTTTTTCATTTGAGGTATCGTTTGTATGCATAGCACAAATTCAGTAGAAATGCTAGTGACTCAGCGCTGATATGATATTATCCTATGTTTTGCTACATGGTTCTTTACTTGCTTGGTACTTGAATTGTGTTCGGTTGAGGTAAAAATGGTCAAAATGAGCTTTTTGCCGAGTTTCTTTGCATAAAGTGGATGAGCTGCATGACGATGTTGCTATTAAGAAACATGCTATATTTATTATGCGTAATAAACGCCCCTGGTACTGGGGGCGTTCGGGTTTAAGGGGTTAAGTTTAGAATAAATCCCAAAGTTCTGTATAATTATAAAAGCATCAAACATTTCTCAAATACAGTGTCACGTTTCCCTAATTTATTAAATGACTGTTTACTTTCCTCATTTTATGACATACAGCTAAAGTGCAGTCAGTGATGACATGAGTAATTATGCCTTGAAATATATGCATATACAAGTGATGTGTTAATCCCATAAAACCTATGGACTCATATATGGGTCAAATGCAGCTGCGTATTCAAACCTGTGGAACGTCAGGCCTATTTTAAATTCTAGTGGAGATCCCAAGGTCTGCAATGATCCCAAATATGTCCTGCTGAATTACTGGGAAATGTGTTTAAAATACTGTACAAATCTTAGATATTTTCTATTTGATGTAATGTTGATGCCATAAAAACATGGCATCCTGGGTTTGAATATTTCTCTCAACAGAAGTGTGATGTAGCTTCAGTGAAGCGCTGTAACCAGCAGATATAGAATATGAGTGTGATATTGTCTTATAGAGTGAAAAAATGCTTTTTCTGACTCCGGCTTAAGGGAAAATTTAAGTGAAAAGTTGGAGTTAAAGGGGTTAAAACATATTTCTGATGCTTTATGCCGAGAGTGATGCACCATGAATCTTCTCATGGAGGAGTTCTTCAGCTCACATCCTGTGGGGAAAGAGGGTTTCTGTTTTTTAATTCAGCCATTAATTGGCTGTTAATTATCTAATCTGATCACTGAATTGCATGACTGAGAGAAATGAACATTTCTGTTTTGTTTAGGGTGAATGTAGACAGTGGTACTGAGGCACTGAAAGAACAGTGAGATTCATACATGATAAATGCAAATGTCTTTAAATATCAATGTTTTCAGTGTGAAAAAATTAATAAAAATGATATGACTAAGCAAAATGGTCTGCAGCTAAAAATATCTGTTGTAGATTTTATGAGTTTTGTGTTTTTTTTTTGTTTTTGTTTTTTAGAATATAATCTTTAGAAATGCTTGGAAAAATGTAAAACAAGACTTTGAATTACTTGGCGATTGGCACCAAGCACTGCCTTGTATGTTGATTTAAACTTGCACCGGCCCTCTGTAAATGGTGCAGAATCACCGATCAGTATCATTCTCACACAAATCTCTGAAAAACTGTTAAGTAATGGCATTTGCCTTCCTTCCAACTGGGAAATGTGCTGAGAGAATTTTTACGGTTGATTGAAATTAAAAAAACATCCGGCAAAAAATCAGTAAAAACAGAAAGTTGTCTCTCTCAGCGTTTCTAGTGGACATTGATACGCAGCGGATGACGGTGGCACTTTGTGTTTCAGGTACCTCCCTGAAGTCATGGGAGATGGCCTGGCCAGTCAGATCAATAATCCAGAGGTGGAGATCGACATCACCAAACCAGACATGACTATCCGACAGCAGATCATGCAGCTCAAGATCATGACCAACCGGCTCAAGAACGCCTTCAACGGCAATGATGTGGACTTCCAGGATGCCAGTGAGTGAGCTCAGAGTCCCCGTTTAAGTTGTGGAGTTTTTAGAAAGATGCAGTTTTCCGTACTTCTTTTCAAGCGGAGGATGCTATTCTACTCTCCTGTCATTTCCATCCTGTCATTCCCTGAAGCTTCTTTATATTGCCTTACAGGATTAAATTTGAAAACTCCAGTGTCAAATGAACCAATTTTTTATTTTATTTCCAATGTTTTTTTCAATGCTTTTATTTTTAGTATATTTTCAATGGTACAGATTTAATTGCCAGATGTTTAAATCGTTGGAATTTATGAAGTTGACTGTCAAAAGTTGTAAAATTTTCAATTCAAGTTTTGGTAAAAACTGAAGGTGCAATGGACAATGGATTATTGTAGGCTTCAGTGTGATATTGAGTGTAGAGATTTACCTGGGGGACGAGGATATACTGGAGCCCTCTCTTCATCCTGTTCCCTGTTAATCCTCCTCTCATCTTCACTTCTCACTTCTCCTGTCCATCTGACTGTAAATTTCTCTTCCACAAAAACACTTTGCTACTTTCCCACTACAAATGTCACAGCAGTGAACATCGAACAGGGTCTCATGGCCTGGGCTTCGTACTTTCAGTATTTGCCACTCAGAGTATTCATAATTTATGTATTTGGGCCTTTTGTGTGAATTAATTAAAATTAATGCCAGAGAACAGCGAAAGCTCAGCACATACAAATCTAACCTAGAAAATGTTGGGACGATGTGGACAATACACATAAAAACAGAGAGCAGTGATTTCTACTTTTACTTTGGCTTGTATTTTATCGCAGACAGTATGTAGACAAAATAGGTTTTTTTTTTGATCAACTTCATGTTTCTTTTTTGTAAATATGCGTACATTCCTGCCACTCAGGCCTGCAGCGCACATGTTGTGACTGGGGCAACGCAGGACTATTAATGAGGTAGAAAATTTAAATAATGATGTGATTTAAACAGCTGATGTTAGCAGGTTGTTGTAATCGTGATTTGATACTAAAGCAGAATCCAGGAAAGGTCTGGTCCTTCATTTGCAAAGTTGGGCTGAGATTTGCCAGTTTGCCCACAAGCGCACGAGAAAATCATTGAAAGATTTTTTTTTAAAAAGTGCCTCAAGGAAAGATAGAGGAAATATCCAAATCCAGTCCTATTGTGCAGAACGTAAATAAAATATTTAAAAGTTCTGGAGGAGAAATTTCTGTGACTAAAGCTCAAGGGTACAAGCCTAAGCTGAATACCCATGATTAGGGCTGTGCGATTAACCGAATCGCGATTATTTTAAGCGCAATAAAAGTAACTGCCACTATGAGGCAGCCAGACGAGCTTGCTTATTACCTTTTCTATGACACTTACCTAATGCGGTCATTTGAAATGCTTCCAGGAAGAAAACTGTGATTTGAAGTCCGCTAATTACCAGCGAGGTTGGACAGCCTCCATTGCCTTGGCATAATTGGCTTACCTTTAATCAATTCCCGTGTACTTTGCCTAACTTACAATCAAGCCATTTATTCAGCCAACTGACTAATCAAAACCAAAATGTGGCCTATAATGATTAAGAAGAGATAATGAAAAGCAGACAGACCTAACCAGGCTGCCGTGTTAGATTGAAAGAATGTCAATGATCTGAATTAACAGAAGACCTCTGAATTCCACCTCTCATTGGGGAATTTTGTATGTATTATTAAAGATGTTTATATCAAAAATGAAACGATTTTAAGATGGCCCCGGTTTTAAGCGTTTAAAAATATAGGCAACGTGAAGTAGCCTATATTCAGCCCCCCCGTACAGATATTCAAACATGAAGTGAAAAGTTGACGATCATATTGTTCTGGAGCATGTTGTTCTGGATCACGTTGTTCCAGATCATTGTTCTGGATCATGTTGTTCCGGATCATCGTTCTGGATTAATTGTTTAGGATCATATTGTTCCGCATCATATTGTCTTATGAAAGTGTTACAAGGGATGTGACTGCTATTTTTGTGATGTACTTGGGGGAAGGGTATTTGTTGGTTGTTAGTATTGCTTGGTGGTAAGATGATTGAAATAAATGATTGCAATTTGCAGTATCTGTAAAGGCACCATTAAATTCTGAAAAGCAGAGTGAGATTTTGGAGTGATATATGCAGCTAAGATGCCATCTTTTCTATGGAGGCTCACGGGTATTTCAATGAGACAAAGCAAAAACATTGCATTATAAAGGCGTGGCTGCTTAAGAACTGGGTGCAGGCGCTGGACTGGCCTGCCTGCTGTCCTGACCTGTCCCCAATAGAAAAAATTTGGCAAATTTTTAAATTCAGAAAGAAGCAACAAAGGCCCTGTTGCACACCAGAGGACTTATTTGTGTTCAGAAAGAGTGGGGAAAAAATGCTCTAAAAAACTTAATCACATGATGTCTTCAATCCCTAAATGTTTAGTAAGTGTTGTCAAAAATAATGGCAACATTACATAATGGTAAATACTGCCCGAACTTTATGTCGTAAGACTCAAAATTTAGGGAAGTGATTTCTCTGAAAAATGAATACAATAAATGTGAGAACATCAAATAATGTGCTGCTATATTGTTTTCAAGAGAGTATATGTCAATGGTATTAAAAAAATCACTGCTTACATTTTAATTTTAATTTAACCCTTTTACCGGTCAATTTTTTTCCAGCCACATAATAACCATTCAGGGAATTTTTTTGCAAATTAACAAAAAAATTACAGTAACATAACAGCACATTCTCTAAAAATCAAGTAACACGCATTGTTTGTATTGACTGTTTATTTACCATAGCTATGTTTACAATAAAGACTTCAGATAGTGTGTGAATATGTCGTTCCACCAGTAAGCCAGTGGTGACAAATGTCTTTTAACCAGTTGGAGGGTTAACACACTGTCCTAATTATTGTGATTTGTGTTTTGAAAGTGTAAAACTTCATTTCTGATTTGTGTTCTCAGCTGATGACATTAGTGGCTCGGGGAGTGGGATGTGCTCCGACGAGATGTGTGTACGGAGCCCGAGAGTCATCATCCCAAACACGGACCGGCCCAATCTGTTCGCCTACCCTGCCGAGAACGAGAAGGTGCACTCCACAGGGAACCGGGCCCGCCCTGCCGCAGCCCTCCTCCTCTCATTGGCCACTCTGTCACTCTGGCGATAATTAATGGGCCATGCCACTAATCAGAACTGAAATTTTGGGATAAGTGGGCAGGGGGCAGGGAAGGACAGAGGAAAGGAAGTGGTGGTCAAGTAACTTCGCCAAAACAAAAATATGAACATTAATTACTGGACGACCTATCACCTTTTAGAAGAAAAAAAAAGTTTTTTTCTTTGTTCTGTTTGTTTTTTTTCTTAATGTATGTTGAGCTTTAGAGCTGGTCGAGCTGGTCTTTGGCATCTTTTTTCTGGTGTTTGGGCTCTTAAACAGTCTGTACTGAGGAAATGTTAAAAGAGAAATGTATATAAGTCACATGGAGTTTATGGAGGATTTGCGTCAGCACTGTGAAGTCTGGCGTCACAGCTCTCTCATTTCACCTGACAATGTGCCTGTGGCTCCTCATCGAGGCGATGTTGTTAATACATCGCAGTATAGTTGTTAGAACGTTCATTTCAAACTGGGTGTGGGGATGGGAATAAGCAGGGACCTGAAAATACGACATCCTGAAACCTGAGTCACAATACAATACTGTTGCGATCCTTTGTGTTTTTGCAATCTGCTAAGTATTGTGATGTCATACAGCAACATACTGCTCTGTTTCTCCACTTGCGTGAAATAATATGCTCAAGGATAAAATCACAACAAATTTCATCACTGCCCATAATGAAAAGTTATGCCAGGCTGTGTACAAATTAGTGTGATATCTGAAGGTGAACATGCCAAAACCCATTATACCCCATAATGAAAAATATTCTCAGAGATAAATGTCCTCAAAACTTTATTCAAACTCTTTAGCGCAGTGAATTAAAAGCAGCCTACAGAAATTTTTTTTTTTTTTTTTTTGGAATACAGGGTTCCTTCAGCAGCTGAAATTAAACCCTTAAACTCTTCACTTTTCATTGAAGTGTTTCCTTAAGTGGGTACAAAGTCAGAAAAAGCTCTTTTTTCATATTGTTGGAAAATGTCACATATTCTGTATCCGCTGGTTGCAGAGCTTCACTGAAGCTACATCACACTTATACTGAGAGAAATATTCAAACCCAGGACAACATGTTTTATGCGATTATTGGTATTTTCTTTTATCACAGACATGTATATAGATTGATGTTATTTTTCCTACCTTGACATGTTTTTACGGCAAGCTTCCGTCATCATCAGAAGGCCACACAGGTGGAATTGTGTGATGTGTTTTTATCAGCTGATGTTACGGAGGTGTGAGTCCCCTGTCAGTTTCATAAAGTTCACACATGAAGAAGAAACAGAAAAAGCCATAGCCTTTTTGGACATAAAAATCCACCACACAGTTGACGGAGACATACAGATAAAAATCTACAGGAAACCGACACAGATCAGTATCTTCTCTGGACATCAGAACACCCTATCGCACATAAACTATCCGTTGTCAGAACGCTACACGAGCGACGGCTATCATAACGGATCCCGAGGATAGAGCACTAGAAGAACAACCTATACAGAACGCACTCAAAACATGTCAATATCCATAAAGGGCAATAAGGAAAGGCACATGGCAGGTAAAGGAAAATGAGGTAACACAGACGAAAAAGAGGAAAAAAACACACGGAACATTAACCGGAGAGTAGAGGAGTAGTGACACTGTCGTATATCAGAGGGGTCACTGAGCGTATCCAAAGAGCCATGTGAAAACACCATATCCACACACCGGCAAAACCACACACAAAACTACGGCAGCTGCTAGTACACCCAAAGGACAAAATCGAACAACACAGTAAATGCAATGTCATATATGAGATACCATGCCAATCATGCAATAAAACCTACATTTTAGTACACGCAAAAAAGAACATAAAAAGGAATGCGAAAAGGAGACAGCACAGAGACAAACCAGATCAATAAAAGACAAGGCCCAGCAGGAAAACCTCAAATCAGCCATTACAGACCATTGCAAAAGAGAGAACCATATCATGGATTGGGATAACGCCAGAGTCATCAAACAGGACAACAACCAATACCACCGCTGGATAAAGGAGGCGATTGAAATAAAGCGGAGCCCGAGGACGATGAACAGGGATGAGGGAGCGTACATGCTCTCCCATACCTGGAGCGCCATCCTGGGGGGGCGGATTGACAGCGGGAGGTTGTGACCCATCTGTCAAAAACTGACAGGGGAGTCACACCTCCGTAACATCAGCTGATAAAAACACGTCACACAATGCCACCTGTGTGGCCTTCTGATGAAGACGGAAGGTTGCCGTCAAAACATGTCAAGGTAGGAAAAATAACATCAATTTATATTCATGTCTGTGATAAAAGAAAATACCAATAATCATATCATAAGTGAAGACATACACTACCACTCGAAGGTTTGGGATCACTTGGAAATTTTCTTGTTTTCCATGGAAACACACATGAAATTAGTCTGAATAGTAAATATAGCAAATGAACAGAACATGCTGACATTGTCTGAGTTATAATTAATGATTTTAATGGAAAATGATGAATATGTACTTCAAACTTTGCCTTCATCAAAAAAAAACCACCTTTACTGTTGATACTGAAACTGGTGTTTGACAGGAACTATTTAGCGCAGCTGCTAGTTGACAACCTGTGAGGCGTCTTGGTCTTAAACTACACACTCTCAGATATTTGTCTTCTTGCACAGTTGTGCCTCGGGGCCTCCCACTCCTTTTTTCTGTCCTTGTTAGTGCCAGTTTGTGCTGCTCTCTAAAGGGAGTAGTTGACAGTATGGTAAGAGATTTTAAGTTTTCAATTTCTCGCATTGAATAGCCTTCTTTTCTAAGCACAACAATAGACTGATGGGTCTCTAAAGGAAGTTCTTTCTTTCTGGCCATTTTGTGCCTGTAAACAAACAAACAACTGCTGATGCTTCAGGTACTAAACCAACCTCAAGAATGCCATGCTCCCTTTTGCGCTCCCTTATTAGTTCAACGGTTTTCAGCTGTGCAACACATTTGCAGAAGGGTTTTCTAATAATCAATTAGCCTTATAAAATGCTTAACTTGGATTAGCAGCCATACCAGGAGATTGACAGTTGCTGATAATAGGCCTCTATGCAAAAATGTATATCATTCTTTGAAAATCATCTGATTAATTTTAATCGTTCATGAAATGGAAAAAATGTTTGTGAAATGCATGAAAATTTATTTTTCTTTGGAAAACAAAGAAATTTGCAAGTGATCCCAAACTTTTGAGCAGTAGTGTAATGAATCCTATACAACTAACATGTTTTATGTCCACAGCATCACACCAAATGGAAAATATCTACATCTTGTATATTATTTTAAACCCATTTCCTGGAAATTCAGTAGGCCACATTTGGCATCGATTGAAACCTTGGGATCTCCACAAGAATTTAAAATAGGCCTGAAGTTTCACAAGTTCGAAAACAGCAGCTGCATTTGACAGAGGCAGATATGGATTAGTAGGTTTTATGGGGTTAATAAAATAATCATCAAACGCAGAGGGTGCAGTCAAATGTTAAGAAAAACTGAAAAGTAAGACTGGTCTAATTGCACACTGAAAATTTTGGCAATTCTAGATTAGTTCACCCTCTTTAATTTCAAGTAATGTTATGCAAAATATAACAAACTTACATTAAACATCGTAACTCCTCCCACACTGAGCCAGCCAAGCTGTCGTCATTGTTCACCCTCACTGTGCTGGGCTGATGGCTCACGCATGCAGTCCATTGAATAAATGCGGTTATGCTGGCGGTGGCTATGGCAGTATAATTTCAGCTTTTGTGACTAAACGATTTATTTACGACAGGAAAATATACTGTGGGACCATTTCTGACCCAAGGTCAAACAAACTTGTCACACCGAGTCACTCAAGTTGCTGTAAACCTTGTCCTGCTTGGCCTGTTACTTGAGTGGAATAAGTTAAACCGAATTATTTTCTGGTTATAAGGTTACTAGTCTGTCTGCTGGAATCATTATGTTTCCATTGTTGTTTAAACTGATGTGCATTATGGGATGGCAGGGATTATCCTCCAGGAATTACAGTGACTCTCATGAATGCTTTTTATATCAAACAAAAAAAGTTTATTTTTAACTCATGTAAATGGGATAACCCATTTTGGTTATTTGATATGATCGCACACTAAAAAGTGGCTCTTCACTCCTATGTTGTGCACTAAAACAATATAAATCACATTCGCTATAAACCATGGATGAATTAGAATAGAATATTGAACCCTCTGATTTGATGCTGTGTAGTAGAAGAAAGTCCCCCAATGTTGACTCAGACCCTTGCTTTTCTGATCATTGAAATGGGTTTGGATATTATATACTTATTAAAACGGAAAAAAGGTGCAATGTTATGATAGGAAAAGAAATGACTGTTTAATTGATGAAATTGCTTTATGGCTGTTGTTTGTACAGACCCCTAAAATTTGCAATAACATTGCTACATTGAGCAGAACTTCCATAAGAGAAATGTTTCAGTGATGAGAAGTGTTATCGTACCGCGGTTCAGGAAGAAGAAGGAAGGTAATGGTGTGATTTTGTGTGCAGCTGCAGTCTAGACAAGGTTAATATTGATGAGAAGAGTGATTTTTATCACTGCCACAGATTCAAGGAGAGAAATATGGCTGACGTTGCTGCATCTTTAATGGTGTACAGTTCACCCTTTCTCGGTGAGTTGATCATCCCATTTTTACTTTCACAGAGGGATTAAAATTCAAAGTTTATGCTTAGACCTGCCAGCCAGCAATGAACTAAGAAAAGAAAAGAAATGGACTGGATGATGTAACTTTTTCATGTGGTTGCTTAGAAATGGGCGTTGAGATGCAGGAGGAATACTGGGGTTTCTTTGACCCATTTGTTTTATATCAATGATCACTCAAGACTAAATCCCCAGCCACTTTCTAATACGAGTAATGTAAATGTGTATATCTGAAAAGAGGAGGCTGCCGTGTGTGTGTGTGTGTGTGTGTGTGTGTGTGCGTGCGTGCGTGTGTGTGTGTGTGTGTGTGTGTGTGTGTGTGTGTGTGTGTGTGTGTGTGTGTACAATGTCTTCATTTTATACTGATATTTTGAGGTTTTACTGCACTGGGATAGTGGTCTCCCCGTCGTGCGCTGAGGACGCGGTGGGGAATTACAGCTGCGTTTCCTTCCCGCTGTACAGCTCTGGCGTCTCATCCTCGCAATGGTCCAGCCAAAACGTTCAGCCGAGGGTCGGAGAACACCCCACGAATGCTGACATCTGTCTCTGCTGCTGTTGCATTGACCTGAGAGCCACAGGGATGATACTGACAGCTTTTGATCATGCAAAGAGTTTTGAGTTTGTTGAAGCATATTTTTTGTGATCTTTTGGGTTCTGCAACCATTCAATATGTTGAAAGACCTTGAAGGTCAGTGTCGTCATGTCCCTCACATCACTGAAAATGAAATTTACTGTTGCAGACATGGAAACGAGAAGGAATGGAGGTCACCCTGTGTATGAGTGTATAACTATATTCCAATGAATAACCTCTTATGTATTGTGTGAGTGTGTGTGTGTGTGTGTATCTTCAAATGTAAGGCTCTCAATTTGCACCAGTGGCTGGCTGAGCCACTTCATTTTCCATCCTGTATGTTCCAGAGACAGATAAAGGAGGTTGATACGAAAGCTCAATGATTCTTAATGGCTTTTTTTATGTCTCCAAAGTCAAGCAGGACTCAATGATTTAAGCCAGGGATCAGCAAATTAACTGTGTGCTTGTCCGAGTGCGTTACAAATCTATGAATAGTCATTTTGTTTCGGACATTGGGTGAAATTAATTCAGTGGAAGAGCTTGTGAATTTTGGGATTGACTCGGATACAGAGACATTATGGGTTTCTGGAACAGGTTGAAGATTAAGTTGAAATATTATAGGCTATAGATATGAGGCGACAGTGTCAAGTGTTGGCATGATGTTGTGCCAATTAAGGGAAACATTTTATATTTTCTTTTTTTGAAAGTATCTCTCTTTGTTAGGTTTTTTTTTTCCATGGCTATAGCCAAGCAACACTTGAAGCAGGAGATGAAATGTGTATCACTTTGCTGTTTGTTCTTGGATCATTGTGTTGGTTATAAACGTGATGAGATTTTGAAGAGATTTGCGTCATGCTCCTTCAATCCCTTTAACTCGGTAGATCAGGTCACCAGTATTCCCTTCCTGTTCCGTTTCTCGGCTTCATTCAAACTTACAGCAATATTGCCCAGGAGATCTAACCAAAGACACCTACAAAAAGAGAAGAAATAAATTATACATAGTCTTCCATTGTTCAGGTGTGGTCCCGATGTTCCGATTTCTTCTGAGGGGAATATTGTTAAGATGACTGCAACACAAGCATGCCAGTTGCCTCTCAAACGCCACTAAAACCCAGAACACTGAAAGCCCACTTTTCGATTACGGTTTGGTATACCTACTGTTGATTCAGACGGGCCGCTGTTACTTCAAAAAAAAACCCAATTCCAATGAAGTTGGGACGTTGTGTAAAACATGAATTAAAATAGAATACAATGATTTGCAAATCTCATAAACCCACATTTTATTCACAATAGAACATAGACAACATATCAGATATTGAAAGCGAGACATTTTACCATTTCATGAAAAATATTAGCTCATTTTGAATTTGATGGCAGCAACACATCTGAATAAAGTTCGGACAGGGGCAACAAAAAGCTGGAAAAGTAAGTGGTACTAATAAAAAACATCTGGAGGAGCATTTTACAACTAATGAGGTTAATTGGCAACAGGTCAGTAACATGACTGGGTATAAAAAGAGCATTTTAGAGAGGCACAGTCTCTCAGAAGTAAAGATGGGCGGAGGTTCACCAATCTGCAAAAGACTGAGTCTAAAATTTGTGGAACAATTTCAGAAAACTGTTCTTCAATGTAAAATTCCAAAGACTTTGAATCTACGGTACATAATATCATCAAAAGATTCAGAGAATTTGGAGAAATTTTGGAGAAATGTGTGCGAGGGACAAGTCCGAAGGTCAATATTGGATGCTTGTGATCTTTGGGCCCTCAGGTGCCACTGCATTAAAACAGGCATAATTCTGCACTGGAATACACTGCATGGGCTCAGGAACACTTCCAGAAATCATTTTCTATGAACACAGTTTGCCATGCAATCCACAAATGCAAGTTAAAGCTGTATCATGCAAAGAAGAAGCCATATGTGATCCCGATCCAGAAATGCCGCCATCTTCTCTTGGCCAAAGCTCATTTAAAATGGACTGAGGCAAAATGGAAAACTGTTCTGTGGTCAGAGGAATCAAAATTTGAAATTCTTTTTGGAAACTACAGACGCCATGTCGTGCGGACTAAAGAAGAGAGGGACCATCCAGCTTGTTATTAGCGCTCAGTTCCAAAGCTTGCACCTCTGATGGTATTGCGCTGCATTAGTGCCAATGGCATGGGCAGCTTACACATCTGGATAGTCATTATCAATGCTGAAAAGTATATGGAGGTTTTACAACAATGTCTCTTTCAAGGAAGGCCTTGCATATTTCAGCAAGACAATCCTAACCCACATACTGCATCCATCACAACAGCATGGCTTTGCTGTGAGAAGAGTCTGGGTGCTGAAATAGTCTGCCTGCAGTCCAGTCCTTTCACTAATATAAAACATTTGGTGCATCATAAAATGTAAAATCTGGCTTAGAAGACCCAGGACTGTTGAGCAGCTAGAATCCTATATCAGACAAGAGTGGGACAACATCCCTCCTCAAAAACTCCAGCAATTGGCCTCCTCACTTCCCAGTCCTTTACAGACTGTTGTTAAACGAAGAGGGGATGCTACACAATGGTAAACATGGCCCTGTCCGAACTTTTTTGAGATGTGCTGCTGCCATCAAATTCAAAATGAGTTAATATTTTTCATGAAATGGTAAAATGTCTCACTTTGAACATCTGATGTGTTGACTATATTCTATTGTGAATAAAATGTGGGTTCATGAGATTTGCAAACCATTCCATTCTGTTCTTATTCATGTTTTACACAATGTCCCAACTTCATTGGAATTGGGGTTTGTAAAAAAAAAAAAAAATCAATCCATGGCCCTTTGAAGATGTGAAGACATTTTTCTTTGTGTACAGTTTACTGACAAGTCTGCATTCCATGAAAATGTTATCATATATGTCTCATGGCCAAGTGCTGAGGTATTCACCGCATGTACAGACACGAAACGCATCAGTGGGCTGTATTGTGGAACCGCAGGACAGCTGACTTTTTGACAGGACCTGCTACAGTGGGCTCTTTGATATAATTGGTGAGATAATGCCGCCACTAGGAAGGTGTTGCCTGAGTGGGAATTGACCTCAACTGCACTGTGAGATTCTGACGGAAGACCTCGGAATGAAGTCCGTCATACATACTGCATAATGGCTGATGAGGTCTCAGTCTGTAAAGTGCGGAGGTCACAAAGGAAGCTGAGTCAATGATGCCGCGGTTCAAGGATGAGCCTGTGTTGGGGCTGAGATCCACGTCAGGAGAAATGCCACTTCTTTAAAAATTTTAAAGCACGTCGTAGAAACCTGTAGTCATGTGGCATGCAGAGGAGCTTTTCAGTAACTTTACATTTTAACGCATGATTACATTTACCCTGTTGCCTGATTAACAATTAAACAGTTTATAAACTGAAATATGAAGACCAGCATGTAAGACTAAATTGATTAAGAAATTATTAAGAAATGACAGATCACTGATACGCTGCATATACAACGTACATATCGTACATGTGATATTACACGGATCACAGTTATCCAAATGATTAATTCATCCGGAGCTTTCTCTGAATTTGACCGCATTTAAGTATTTTTCTGGATGTAATTCATTTTAAGCTGGCACTTAACTTATTCACTGTTAAAAACAATGCATTTCTGGTCAAACCCAATCAAACCCAATCAAATTTTGGTGCGAAACGGTGTCAGTTATAAGTGGAGCTAACAAATATGTGCCTTGTTATGAGCTAAAACAGGGTTTTTCCTGGTTCAGAATGAGGTGGTGGTGGTACCGGACCATGGGCTCAAACGAGCACGTGTACCTCGTCTTCAACTGGCTCGAGCAAATGTTTTACAAGCATTGTATTTTAGGAGTTACAATTGCATGATTAGAAATGAGAAGTATTATTTCATGCATATTTATTTTTAAAAAAATGTGCTCTGCACAGCATTTTAGAACAATTCATTATCCTGGAGACCCCAGGAAAACCCTCAATGACCCCTAGAGGTCCCCGGACCTCACGCCGAGGTAACATCATACTAACAGGGCTGTGCTGGGCAAGTATTAGTAGTAATAAAGAATGTGCTGGGGCTGCAGCCCAAACCTGACCTGATAACTGAGGAAAAATACGAGCCTCAGCTGACGAACAGCAGCCAAATCGATGCCTCTCAGAAAAGGGGATAAATAATCAAAGTGAAAGAAAGATGTACTGGAGCACACGATTACTGAGGCAATTTATTATGGTGCAGGTGACTAACGTTTCGACAGAATGTCTTCTTCAGAGTCAAAGAGGGCCATAGGCATCAATGCAAAATTAAATATCCCACACAGGGGTAAAAGTTTCTTATTGGACGAGGGAAGTGCGTCCAAGTATCACAGCCAATGGCCTTGACACATACATATGCGCACACGCACAGGAATGACTGAACGAATGAAGAAGCCCCTCCCGCAAAGAAACAACAACATCTCATTGGTGGGAGAAAAAACACATGCAGCAAAGTCAATTACTAACAGAGATACATAGAAACAGTCAAAGGCAAATTACAGGAAACAAGACAAATTCAAGTCTTCATTTAAACCTAAAGGATCTATTGTGTTAGGAGTAAAAATCCAGAACGCTTCTTTACGGAGAAGTTTGTTAATAATGTCTCTGCCTCTTAATGATGTTTGTTTGGCCTGCTCGTAATGATGTGCAATGGCATAGTTCTTCGTTCTGACTCGATAACTGTTGGTAAAAATGCAAAATTAGAACAAAAATATAACAAAATATACACAAGTATTTTTCCAACAAATTTCACAAGCAGCAAAATGTGACGTTACAAGGTAGTTTAATACACCAGTCATTCATTCACCCGGTTCACAACCAGCAGCAATAATTTTAAGCATAGGGTCAATAATGTTAAGCATAAACATCATAAAGGTCATAGTTAATAACTATATTACTGAAAAAACTTAAACTAGAAGAATTAAGTGAGAGCCATACTGTGGGTTTTTTTCACCTTTTATCGAGTCTGATTTGACGTGTTCAAGGGAGAGAGACTAGAAATAAAAGAATTGTAGACCAAATGTCAAAAATAGTTGTTTATAGCAGACAAAGAGTAAAAAATTACAAACTGTAACAGAGGGATGTTCTTAGCCACAGTTCGGAGAGCGCTCTGCCCGGGCATTGCCCGGGCATCAGTTCTTATAATCCACAGTCCTTTAGCTGTACATCAATTGGCTGTAGATCTGTCTGTAACCGCAGGCTAATCAGCTCCCGCCTTTCTTCACAGTATTGTCCAGTCTACTTTAGACAGGTCACAGAAAGGCAGTTACGGGATACCTGATGCCACTTCGGACTGCTCCTTGGGCGTTTTCTTTTGGCAGGGCTCCAGCATTTCTGTGCCACTCTGTACCTTGCCCCTCCTGTACAGCTTCTCTCATCCACACTCACACACAGACACACATTCTGGGTAAATAGGTTTATAAGCTTTGGGGTATTGACATAAAAGATGTTTTAAGCAGTATAAGATAATAATGATAACACAAAAGATGTTTTGATAATAATACAGATGGTAATAAGATGATAAGAATACAAAAGATGTTTTGTATTATTCCACAATACTCACACAATCAACACACCCCATTTTAGGGTTTACAATAGTCAGTTGATGCAAGTGTTTGGATGAAGATGTTACCGGTGTTGATACATCCTGGTTTTTCATTGAATGTTGTCTATACTCTAGGGCAAATTTCAGCAAACCCCCTTAGTGTGTCATGGCTGAGAACTTTGTCAAATGTACCATCATTTACACATGTGGCCGTTGGAAATCTCCATTTCAGAACATATTTTTTGAAGAAATATCTTCCTATCTCAGCAGTATGACATCAATTTCAACACATTCTTTTTATCATTCATTAGGAAAATATATCAGCTACAATATGCATTGATAAGCACATTATTATAATCATTGGTGACACTTTGTGGGGCCCCAGAATGGGTGGCCCCTCCCAAAAAACTAAAAAATGTTAAAAATACCTCTTTTTTTTTTCATAAAGAAAATTGATATCGCAGGTTTCTATGGTGGATTCATGAACCCCATGGGGTGGTTTTTCCAATGCTGAAAATTATTTTGAAATCTGTGATTTTTGCCAGAAAACGCCCTTAGTGGGACTCCACCTTACCAACAATTTGAGACGTCTTCTTTTGGGCATAGAAGGATGATTCAAATCCTGGAAAATGACTTATTTCGAAATGCCGGTGATTTAATTAATTACTATCGCATCATGGCTACTAGTACGCAACTGCCCCTCTTCACATCTGTATCTTTTCCCTGGTCAGCTTCTCTCCAATAATGGTGTCTATTCCTTCTCCCTCCTATCTTAGTTGCTAATTAGTAAAAGGAAATGGGCTTTGGTTTCGGGTAATCATGCATTATAAAGTGAGGTGACTGAAGGGTTTTCATACCTCTGATAACATTCACTCCTATAGCGCATTTTAAATGAGCAAATAAAGTGGTATTTATATGCTATCCAAAGAGATTTGACAATATTGGTATACTTTATCATTTTAAACATTTTATAGGCTACTTTTTACCTAAAATCTGATTAAGTGGCCTGCACGGCCATCAGTATTAACGCTTTAACTGATTGCAAATGCCATGCAGAACACAAATCAGGGGTAAGTATAAAAGGTTGGAGACAATGCAACAGACTGCACAAACAACAATCAGATTTCATCCTAACGCTTTGTCCTCCTGACGTAGTCTGTGTAACCATGTTCCTCTCTGTTCATTCAAAACTGGGTGATGAGTTTCCTGCTTTTTTCTGAGGCCAATTTTTCAGACAGTTAAACATAGTCACTAATATATTTTTGGCCTAATGCAATACACCAGGGGCCGTATGAATGACGCCAGGACAAGTGACTTATCCGGAGGATAGAGACTATCCCCCGGATTGCGAGGTTAAAGTGGTATGCATGTAGAGGGGATAGCACTATCCGCGGTCCTTATCTGGGGATAAAGTTATACCCAGTTTCAATTGGGGATAGCGGCTTTATTCCACAGATTCCGCTGGTCTCGCTGCCTGTTTAGTACAGCTGCTTTCAGAGACTTCTACTTACCTTTCAATTCTGAAATAGTGCATTCTGCGCAGCCGCACAAATTCCCCTTTGCGGCAATTTGGGTCCAAATTTCAGTTCTAATTTTGTTCGCTACAGCACATGTATTAGCTGTAAACAGCACTGTATGTGCCACCGAGATTTCCACCAAAAGAACACGGATTTCGGTGTCAGAAAAGTTACTTTTCCGCTGCCGCTTCGGTTGTGAAACAACTGACGCCTGCTGCATTGTACGTTGTAGAAAATAGCTATTTGTTGTACAACTATAAACCGAGAAATGCGTTGTTATGTAAGTGTGTCACAAGGAATCCCGTACCGACATACGCAGAATGCTATAAAACGCAGCGAGTCCCTCTTTCTAAAAATAGCGCTTGCGTGTAAACCTGGGATAGCTATTCCCTACCCTATCCTTGACTCATGCATATGGAGAGCATGCGGCAGTTATCCCTCGGATAGTAATTCGGAGGATAGGCGTTATCTGGAGGTAAAGTTATCCCTCCTCCATGCATACGGCCCCAGGTGTCTATGGCAGTTTTTTTTTCCTCGTTGCAAACAGCATTGCAAGCGTCCTCTACAATGAGTGCCCAGTGGAATGAATGGTAGGGATGAATTGAAGGGTTGATTTCCAGAAGTGCTCAAGTACGTTCTCCTCTTTTTAGAGAAACAAGATTTTAAGAATTTGACAACTTGTCAGGATCATGTTACATGTGTTAAGCTGATGTAAATGTAATGAAACGTCAGACAAGATGTCTTAAAACATATTAGGAGACCTTCAAGCCTCTATCTAGATTCTTTGCTCAGATATTTCAAAAACCAGTCTGCAGACTTCAGTACTTTTAGAAGCAAATGCCTCAAAATAACGAAAATTGAACTCGATTTAAAAAGAGTACTAAAACAGAGCATCTTTTTGAAAACAAAACACACCACTTTCTAATGAAAATGAACAGCAAATATAGTCATACTGTACTGAGAGTCATGCTGTAGTCATGGATGTTTTACGTTCCTGTCTAGGGGTACGGAGACACAGTAACAAAAGGGGAGAGATGGCGAGGCTCTCCAAAAACAACGACAGACAAAATGTATGTTTAAGGTATTTATTAATAAAAAAATAGTTAACATATAAAAAGTAGAAAAAAGAAGAAAAAAAAGATGATGGCTTGAATAAAAAAAGACAAACAATATCAAAAATAACTAAGGAAAAACAGAAGAAAAAAACTAGGCCCAAACAAAGCCCGACACCAAGGCCATCTCAGCCTCTCACGCTGGCCACCGGCACTGACGGCCAAGGGGTGACTGGGCGGAGCATTGCAGGCGGGGAAGAGCGTGCGTAGCAGCGTAGACCAAGGGAACAGTGCCCCTTATATTCGGCGGAGCACCCAACCAGTGGCAGGAACGAAATTGCCATTTAATCAGATTCCCACCAGAACGTCCTGCAACCACAACACAGACACAAAGAACAAAGCAAAAAGAACAAGATACACCAGGACATAACAGATGTCAAAAAGTTTCTTGAACAAAATAAATGGAAGATATATACAGTCAAATCGAAGATAAATCTGTAATGGCCGGTAGAATTCGGAGGCCAGTTACAGCGACAAGAGTGAAACGAGCAGCACGGACACAATACAAACACAGAGAATAACACAGACCACCCGAAAGAGCTTGCGTTTCCAAAGGACGTATAATAGTCCGAAACACAGAAGCAAAGCGAGATAGAAAAAAAGGGAGAAGAACTCCAATAATAACGAGAAGATAGAAAGTCAAACAAATCCTGACTACAGACATCTTCGGCTGTTGTGCGTAGCTACAAACAGGCACTCTATTAAAGAGGCGTGGCGAACATCCGGCTTATAGAAAGTCTGGGGAACGGCTACCCCAGTTCAATCAGCCAGCTGGGTAAAGAATCCAATTGAACAGGAATTCGATATCGTCCCGGGACGAGAGCCACAAAGAAAAGTCCAAAGCACACGCACAAACATCCAGAACCATGACAGGACCCCCCCCCCCAAGGGACGGCCCCAGACATTCCCAAAGAACCCCGAGCACGGAACTCCGAAATAAGGTTGGGACCCAAGATACCCTGAGCAGGGACCCAGCACCACTCCTCAGGACACCAAACCCTCTGGCCAACCTGATAAGCCGGTGCAAAACGGCGCCTCCTATCAGCGGCAGCCTTCCGTTTATGCAGCGCCATGGGGACAAACAAACAGCCAGACGGCTCCCCACCAGAACCAGGGTCGGGCCGCAAGGCCTCCTGCACAACAGATTCAGTATCCTACTGCATGGGACCCACAATCCGAGCCGCCGGAATAACCGGCTCAGAAATGGGATCACGGCCCGAGCGGTCATAAGTCTGTGACAAGGCGCCAGGCTTGATGTTTTTGGAGCTGGGGCGATAAGTTAACGTAAAGTCAAAGCGATTGAAAACAATACCCACCGCGCCTGCCGGGAATCACGTCGCCTAGTCTGCTGGACACACTGGAGATTCCTGTGATCCATCCAAACCGCAAACGGATGTTCAGTCCCCTCCAACCAATGGCGCCACTCTTCTAATGCCAATTTAACAGCTAACAACTCCCGGTCACCAATACTGTAATTCCATTCAACCGGTGACAACGACCGGGAGAAGTAGGCGCATGGGTGCAACTTATTGTCCCGAAGGGGGCGCTGACCCCGACCTCCGAAGCGTCAACCACCACAAATGGGAGGGAGGGGTCGGGCAAAACGACAATAGGTTCAGTGCTAAGTCGTTTCTTCAACTCCTGAAAAGCAGCCTCCGCTGCTGGAGACCAAGGAAATGACGAGGAGGAATTCTTCTTAGAAAGCACAATGATGGGGGCAGCCACAGTGCTTAAATTGCAAATAAACCTCCTATAAGAATTAGCGAAGCCCAAAAATCGTTGAACCTCCTTAACACTCTGAGGGGCAGGCCAATTCCTAACCGCTGCCACCTTGTCAGGGAATAGTTTGATCTCACAGTCGTAATCACCGATGCGGAGGCAAAGACGAAGCTTGTTGTTTGCCAAAATCCTCCGCGAGATCAATATAATCATCTGGAACGTTGGGAGGTAAACCAAGGCTCAGCGCGGCTCCTACACACCAATCTTGTTCAGAACCTGACGCCCTTCCATGGGTTGAAATTCGGGGCGACTTGCCAGAATCTCACTACAGTGAGACCTACAGTCAGAGCCCCACTGGACGATTGGGTTATTTTTACTGCCCCAAAAGATCTGTGGCCTATGCTTAAGCACTGAGCAAGAAAAGAGCTGCGCACTTAACATCAGTCCTATGTCCTCTTGCTTCTGGTGCGGCAGTCAGGTATAATAGTCAAAAAACAATAGAAAACTCACACACAGAAAACAGACAAAGACTAGAAGTCTTAATGAAACATCAGATACATTTATTGTAGGACCAAAAAAGTAAGCAAACGTTTCAGTCCAGCATGGACTATTGTCCATGTGACAAACGTTTGCTTGCTTTTTTTGGTCCTACAATAAATGCATCTGATGTTTCACTCAGACTTCTATGCTTAAGCAACCACGAATGGCCTAAAACCACAGGACAGACTGGGGAATTGATTAAGAAAAAACAAATTTTCTCTGAATGACCACCAAAGGGGATGAACATAGTCAAAAAATCAGAGACCTCGGTTATAAGCCCATCTCCCAACGGTCGACCATCCAAAGCTTTGATCGAGTGCGAATGTAAGAGAGAGCGGATGGGAATAAAATGTTTTCTAGCCCACTCCGCATCCATAAAACAATCAACAGCCCCTGAATCCAAAAAGGCTTTAACCCATATTCTCTTTTTCCCCGTAGTCAACTTTGCTGAAATATGAGTTCGAACGGGAGATTGGGTCGGTCCCTCTAGCGCCCCCCCTACCGCCAGAGGGGCTTCACGTCTCCCTTTAAGCTCAGGGCAACTTGGACGAATATGTCCTGGTTCGCTACAATGATGACAAATTATTTGTCTATGAACAGGCTTACGAGCCCGGCTCTCATATGAGCCATCAACCTGCATGGGCTCAAAAATCACACAGAGATTCTCTCTCTCTCTCTCTCTCTCGCTCTCTCTGCTATAGAGTAAATATGGGTTTTCAAGACCAGACAGCCTTTCACAGTGCATTTCCTATTGTTTAATTTAAATAAATCTGTTTCTTAGTAAAGCCTTGATTCAGGGCTAAAACTGCCTGTGTGGCCTGATGTTTCACTGTCCAAAAACGGGGACTTCCCCACCTCCCCCACCCCAGCACAAATCCCCTGTAATACCCTACGTCTTCATACTCACATTTGTTTTGTATGTCATGTAAACCGTGGCTGCTGTGCTACTAAATATAACTGAGGGCCAAATTAATATTGACAGATAAACTAACATCTCATGCTGGAATAGAAACAGGTATTATGACTTAAAAATCACAACAAAGAAAACCAGCAATGACAACTTAAACAAATTTATTCTTCACTGATTAGGTCCAAAATTTTCTACAAATAATCCACAGTGTAATCTTAAAATAATACTCTAATGCCACTATGTAACTCTGATGTAACTATGTAACTCAGTAATCTTTGATTCTTGTTTTTGATCTTATGCAATAATGTGAGGGGATTGTGATCACTGAAGACCTTGATGGAAGTAGCTGAACAAGTCAAATAGACTTCAAAATGTTTTAAAGCCAAAAAAAGTGCCAAACAATCTTTTTCAATTGTTGAATAGTTTTTCTGATGTTTATCAAACTTTTTGGAAAAGTAACAAACAGGATGATCTACTCCATCAGTGTCTTCTTGCAGTTGCACTTGCAACTGGTCCTTATCATGTTCTTCAGGGTTGGATGGAACCTCTCCAAAGCACCTTGACTCTCAGGATAGTAAGCTGATGACCTGCATTGTTTAATACTAAGCTCATGCATAACTTGTTGAAATATGCCAGACATGAAATTTGACCCTTGATCAGACTGAATAGACTTAGGAAGACCAACAAAGCAGAAAAACTTGGTAAGAGCCTTGATGATAGTCTTCGCTTTGATATTACGAAGTGGAATTGCCTCAGGAAACCAGGTGGAAGCACACATGATAGTCAGTAGGTACTCACAACCAGATCTAGTCTTCGGCAATGGTCCAACACAGTCAATGATGATCTGACTGAAAGGTTCTTCAAAAGCGGGAATGGGCTTAAGTCGAGCCTTTGGAATATTCTGGTTCGGCTTCCCAACCATTTGACAAGTATGACAGGATTTGCAGTACTCCTGTACATCGGACCTCATGGAAGGCCAGAAGAAATGATTCCTGACACGTTGAAGGGTCTTCTTGATACCCAAATGACACCCAAATGACCTGACATAGGATTGTCATGGGCTAGACTAAGAGTTTCTTGACGGTAAGACTTTGAAAGAACAATTTGATGGGTGATCATCCACTCCATCTGCAGAAACATCAGGTGGATGCCACTTTCTCATAAGCACACCATTTTTGTAGTAAAAACAGACAGGAACTTGAGTAGCCTCTTGCTCACTTGCAGCCTGTGGTAGAAGATGCGCTAGATCACGAGCTTGTTGTTGCTCCTGAATAAGTTGTTTCCGAGACAGAATGTCATTAGAATGACCTGACAAGGACAAGTCTGAAGATTTCCCTGACATCTCAGGACTGGAAGGTTCCTGATGAAAAGACTGCCTAATGAAGGTGTCAGCCAGGTTAAAGTCCAGGTCAGCATCATCTTGAATAGCTGTTTTGGCCATAGAATGAGTAACTGCACATGAAGGATTCTTGATTCAGATTCTTGATCAATCAAAGGAGTGTCAGTTACAACAGGGTAGGGCACAACCTTATCCCCAGAGAGATCATTACCAATAAGCAAATGAACACCTTTGAAAGGAAGAGAAGACCTAATGCCAACAGTAACAGGCCCAGAGATCAAGTCTGATTTGAGAGGAACATTATGGAGACGTACACTTGTGAAACCACATTCTACTCCTTGAATAAGGACATTAGCCTGAGTAGATGTTTTGTCCAAAAAAGGCAGAATATCTGCAAGAATAAGAGATTGGGAAGACCCAGTATCCCTTAGAATTCGAACAGGAGGAGATGAGGAAAAATCATGCAAAAGTGAGACAAAACCATTGGTGACGAATGGCTCAAAACCCTCCATAACAGAATCAAACACAGAAGGCAGAAGATCAGGCAAACTGACCTTTGATACAAGAGATTCTCTCCAAGTGAAAGCAGTTGGCTTGGTTTCTTCTCGTTGTTGTTTTTTCTTGAGAGCATAACACTCAGAAATAAGGTGACCTTGCTTTTTGCAGTATTGGCAAGACACAGAAGGTAAAGAATCAGAAGATTGCTTCTCACTGGAAGGTTTCCTCTCAGAAGTGGCCTTGGAATCATGAGAAGTGTTATTAGGAGAAGTCTTGGACTGAGACTTGCTTTGAAATTTAGAAAAAGTGGATTTTTGGACAAAAGAAGACTTATGAGTCAATGCATAACTATCAGCCAGGGTGGAAACATCTTGCAAAGTATTGGCTTGTTTCTCCTCAAGGAAAGTCTTGATATCAGGCTGGATACACCTTTTGAATTCCTCAACAGAATAAGTTGCCTCATTCTGTCAAAATCCTTCTCAACTTTCATGGAATTACACCACTGATCAAACAACTTTTCCTTCAACCGGCCAAATTCAACATGAGTTTGACTGGCTGCCTTGTGAGAATTCCTAAATTTTTGCCTGTAAGCCTCGGGGACCAATTCATAACCCTTCAGAATGGCAGATTTGACAAAATCATAATTAGAACACTGTTGGACAGATAACTGGTTATAGATTTTCCTAGCTTTACCAGTAAGAACACTTTGTAACATCATTGTCCAATGCTCTTTTGGCCATTTCAAATTTTCAGCAATTTTCTCAAAATGGGTAAAGTATTAGTCTACATCATTCTCCAGGAAGGGAGGAACAAGTCTGATGTGTTTTACCATATCAAAATGATCAGAAAGTCCTAAAGATTTTGTCACAGTACCTGCTTCTATTTTCTTCATTTCCAGTTCATTCTGCATCCTTTTTTCTTCTAGTTCTTTCTCTTTCTCCAACCTTCTTTCTTGCATCTTAAACCTTCTTTCTTCTAGTTCTTTCTCCAACCTTCTTTCTTCCAGTTCTAGTTGTTTCTGGCGTAGCTGCATCTCAAGTCTTTGCAGCTCTGTTGCAGGCACTTCCACATCTTTAATCAATTCTGCTGCTTCTTCCCCAAAGATTTCTTCATCAATGAAATGTTGCACCAAAATGTTTAAAATTTCTTGTTTCTTCATTGATGATTTCACATCAGATAATCCAAGGGTTGAGGCTATTTGCAGCAAGTCCTTCTTCTTTGCCAGCACAATTGATTCCTGGGTTGGAGTTTTCAAAAAACTTTCAACATCAAAAGTCATGATTGCTGGTTTTTCAAATAGTCACAAGATTTAAAATAATAGTTCAGCTTTAATCTTTGGTGAATCCAATGGTTTATCCAATGAATGGTATATTTTGGTGGAACCTCCAATTTGTAATGACTTAAAAATCACGACAAAAAAAACCAGCAATGACAACTTAAACAAATTTATTCTTCACTGATTAGGTCCAAAAATTTCTACAAATAATCCACAATGTAATTTTAAAATAACACTCTAATGCCACTACGTAACTCTGATGCCAAAACAAAACCTCCAAACTGAGCAAAATCACAGCAGTTATATGGACTAGGAACATTCTGGAAAGATCTACAGGAGTCATAACATAACATAACATAGTATAACATGAGTGGCGAGAACAGGCCGTTCAGCCCCACTAGGCTCGCCAGTTTCTTTTAATTATTGTGAATATATCACTTCAGATACTCAATGTCTCAATGGTATCTAGCTTTAAGTCAAGCCTGCTCTTGAAAATTGCCAAGGTTTCTGCCTCAACAATATGGTCAGGCAAGCTGTTCCACATCGAAATTACTCTTTGGGTGAAAAAATATTTCCTAGTATCAGTGCTAAATTTACCCTTGGTCAACTTCCATTTATGACCCCGAGTTCTACTAACAGAACTTGGCTGAAGGAATCCTACATAATTCACTTTGTTATTCCCTTTAACATATTTAAAGACCTCAATCAGATCACCCCTAAGTCTCCTTTTCCTATGACTAAAGAGATTAAGAATCTTCAGCCTGTTCTCATAGCTTTCATCTTTTATACCCGGAATCAGCTTAGTTGCTTTTCTCTGCACTTTTTCTAGAGCCTCTATATCTTTCTTAAAGTATGGTCCCCAGAACTGTACACAATACTCCAGATGTGGTCTGACAAATATGTTGTACAAGAGAAGTATCACCTCCTTGGATTTGTACTCAATGCTTTTGGCAATGTATCCCAGCATCCGACCGGCTTTTTTAACTGCTACGCCACAATGACTAGAACCTGTGAGGGTTTGGTCAACAATCACTCCCAGATCTTTTTCATGTGGAGCACATTCCAGTTTTAAACCTCCCATGAAGTAATCCTGTCTAATGTATTAAATTACCTATATGTACAACTTTACATTTTGCTAAATTAAATTTCATTTGCCACATTTCTGCCCAACTCTGGATCCTATCCGAAACCTCCTGGATCACTTTAGTAGAGTTTAAACTATTTGCCAAACCTCCCAATTTAGTATCATCCGCAAATTTAACTAATTTGCTCTCATTATTTCTATCAAGGTCATTAATGTCGATGAGGAACAGTAGGGGTCCCAACACTGATCCCTGAGGGACGCCACTCCCCACCATACCTAGCTGAGATGAGATTCCACTGACCACCACTCTTTGTGTTCTGTTCTGTAACCGGTTTTGAATCCACACCAGAATACCTCCTGTAACTCCAATGGAGCTCATTTTAAAAATTAGTCTCTTATGCGGTACTTTATCAAATGCTTTCTGAAAATCCAAGTATATGATGTCATAAGCCCTGCTTTGATCATAAGTCTTGGTGGCCTCTTCAAAAAATTCCAGAAGGTTTGTCAGGCATGACCTTCCCTTATGGAAACCATGTTGGCTATCCCTCAAAATATTATTACGTTCAAGGAATAATTCCAGCTCGTCTTTTATGATAGATTCTAGTATTTTGCATGCAATGCAAGTTAAACTGACTGGCCTGTAATTTCCTGGCTCAGTACAGTCCCCTTTCTTATATATTGGTATTATATTGTTCTGCTTCCAATCATTTGGTATTTCTCCAGTTTCTAAAGACCGTCTGAAGATAGCGGAGAGCGGTTTAAAGATGATCTCACTAACTTCCCTGAGCACTCTAGGATATAAGCCATCATGACCCGCCGCCTTATCTGCCTTTAGTTTATGCAACTTGTCTAATACTTCATTATCCCCAACCTCAATTTCCGCAAAATAATCTTGAGTGTTGGACATGCCCTCTGGCCGAATAAAAACCCACTCCGTGGTAAAATTCTCAACAAAAAAACTGTTTAAGGTATCCGCAATATCCTTGTTATCATATAGCAGTGATCCATATTTATTCTTTATGCACTTAACCTTCTCTTTGACTTTCCTTTTTCTGCTACAGTACTGAAAGAAGCGCTTAGGATTAGTTTTTGCCCCTTCTGCCATTTGCCTTTCATACAGTCTTCTAGCATTCCTCAGCTCTTTTTTGACCACAGCTCACATTTTACAGTATTCAGCCTTAGTATTCTCATTGTTATCCTTTATGTACGTCTTATAAAGATTCCTCTTATTCCTCAGACTCCTACGAATAGCTGTGGTCATCCATGGAGGATTTTGTTTTTTCAGCTTACTTTTGGACACCTTTGGAATGAATTTACATTGTGAATCAAGTAAAACCCCCTTAAATCTTTCCCACATCTCATTTACAGACACAGTCCAGAAGTGACTCCCATTTTATTTCGCTTAGATATGAGCGCATCCCGTCAAAGTTTGCTCGCCTAAAATTAAAAATTTTGGTTTTCGAAGACACCTTTTTAACTTCCCATGAAACGTCAAAATTAACAGTAGAGTGATCACTAGTCTCAAGTGGCTCCAGTACCTCAACATTGCTAAGTCTATCAGAGTCATTACAAAGCACCAAATCTAAAATTGCCTTCTCTCTTGTAGGTTTATTAATATACTGCACCAAAAAATTGTCATTTATAACATCCAGAAATTCTTCCTCCCCTTTACCCTGTCCTTTCACCATTTTCCAATCGATACCAGGATCATTGAAGTCTCTCATAATAATAGTCCCTCCTCCTCTACAAGCTTGCCTAATCCTCTTAAAGAGCAGTTCATTGACCATATTGTCCAAAGCTGGCGGTCGATAGCATACTCCTATGTTTAAACCTTTCTCGTATTTGCCAATGAGCCTGACCCAGATATCTTCACAGGGCAAGGAATGTTCAATTTTGGGAATTTCCTGTACATTTATGTTTTCGTTCACATAGAGTGCTACGCCCCCTCCTCACCTATTACATCTATCCTTCTGAAAGAGCTTATAACCTTCTACATTATATTCATCTCCATCCTCTTCACTAAGCCATGTCTCTGTAATCCCAACTATGTCATAGCCCTCACTAATCATAACGGCCTCAAGCTCTAGAAATTTATTTTTTATGCTTCTTGCATTTAAATAAAAACATTTTAGGTTATTACTAATGCTCTTCCCCCTTGATTTCCCATGCAGCCTCTGCTTCAAGCCCCCCACTACGCTTTGTTGCTTTAAAAGTATATAATCAATAGTGCATGTAACGCCGGCAGCTTCCATCCGGGCAGTCTGCATTTCCCTATGTGTAACACTCACTCACCTCCCTGCCCCCCAAGTCCCTAGTTTAAATAATCCTGTGCTACCCTCAACATACGCTGACCCAGCGCAAAGGTACCCCTCCGGTTCAGGTGCAGCCCTTCAGGCTTGAACAGGTCACCCCTTTCCCAGAAAAAGTTCCAGTGCCCCATAAACCTGTACCCCTCTTTCCTACACCAGGTTCGTAGCCACGTGTTAAACTTCCAGATAAAATTCTGCTTTCCTCTGCTTGCAGTGGTACCAGTAGAATCCCGGAGAACACTACCGTTGAGGATCTGCTCCTAAGCTTCTCAGCTAATTCCACAAATTTGCCTTGCAGAACCTCAAACCTACCCTTACCTATGTCATTAGTCCCAACATGGATCATGACAACTGGATCCCTCCCCGCTCTGGCCAGGAGCTTGTCCGCACGCTCCAGGAGGTCTCCTACCTGGGAACCAGGCAGGCAACATACCGTACAAGACTCCTTGTCACATGAACAGACTAAGCTGTCTATTCCTCTAATGATTGAGTCGCCCACTATCACTAACTCTCTTTTCTGAGGGGAAGAGGCGAACAGGGTGCCCTGATGCTCATCAATCCCCCCACTCTCAGGGTCAGAGGCTAAGTCGAGTTCCTGCAAGGGCTGGAATCAGTTGGACACCTCAACCACTGGAGGAGCTGTCGCTGTACGACGTGCACACCCTTTCCTGCGCTGTTGACCTACAGTCACCCAACTTTCTCTCCCTACCTGCTCTGTGGTCTCCGCACACCCCTGCTTTGGCGTACACACCATTTCTCTAAACGACATACTACTTAGTTCCTCTGGGAACTCTACTGATTGCGAACTATGTTGCCCCGCCAACAGGCCCTGAAGATCAAGGATCTTGCTCTCCAGATGCTCAATTAGCTGGCACCGGTGACAGACAAACCCACCCTGGAAATCTCTTTCCAAAAGTGTGATCATCCTGCAACCGTCACATAGTTTTGGCCACATTTTGAACCCCCTACCTAATGACCTTGCTCACCCTAGATAACAAGGAAAATTAATAATGCCAAGACAGAAGCTCAGGGTCCACAAATTATTAACCTGAGAAGCCCCAAACAGCAGTCACAATAGAAACCGCAGGGAAACTATGTAAGTGGATAATAAGCTTCTTTTAACAGGGGCTTAGTTTCAGTTAACAAAAAAAAAAAAAAAAAAAAGAAATTGAGACTAACTCGATATGTGATAGGCACTCTGAATAAGCTGACTTGACTTTAGTATATTAATAGTACTGGGACTATATAATCTAAAAATATCAAGGTCTTAGCTGAGAATCCAGATAAAACAGACTGGCTACAGCGCCCAGGAGAAACGGGGGGGGGCGGAGCACTCCGGTAAACCTTACCGTTTAAAATTCCAACTGAACTGAATGAACGACTTACGTAACAGCTGCCCTACTGACTCAGTGCTTAATCTCAGATCCCAAGTCAAAAATGCAAACAATAAATATCTAGCTAACTAGCCACAAATACAACCAAAGGTAACCGAAACAGAGTAAAGCTCTGGGTTCCCTTTAATTCAAAAAAAAAAGTAGTTTACTATGTGAGTGAACTAAACACAGTATCTCCCCCAACAAGCTGTCGCGAAGCACTCAAACAAGCAACCAAACTTTAATCAGCTGATCGAGGCACCGCAACCGGAGTAAAAATCAAAAATAACGTAATTTGCAATGTGTTTAATCAGAAGATCACTTTGGTAATAATGAGATACGAAAAAGACAAAAACCCCGGTTCGCGTTAATATTTAATTCAAGCTTGGCAATGCCTTTATGCAGCAAAGAGAAAGACCAAAGGAGACTAAAAACCCCGGTCAACATCAATATTTAGCCTTCTGGCTAGAAGACTGTATAAAAGGCAAGCAACCAAGTATGAAACCAACCCAGGTAATAGTTCGCTAGATATCCAGGTAATACGATAATATTCTTAGTGTTGAGAGCTTGCTGAAGTTTGTTAGCTAAATCAGCTACAGAAAAACCAGGCGACAGTAGCTCAGTCCTTGAAAACAACTCTGTTTTACTATGTATATCGTAGGCTACAATTCACTTCGTAGGCCAATTAATTAGCGTTTAAATTTGTTTTACTTTACCTCGCTCCCAGGAGACTGAAACCCCCCCAAAAAAACCCCAAAAAACCGCTGTCGCCTTTGTTTGACCAGATTAGTGACTTAATTTGGCTATTTGCTAACCGAGTTGTTACAAGGGGGAAAAAGGGGAAAAAAAGAAGGGAGAAGATTCTCCCTGCCCCTAATGCGACAAAGGTTATACCTCGGGAGCAAATCGTCTTACCTCTTTTAATGTTTGAACTTTTACACACGAATTAGTTTCAGAAAACCCCGTTTAAACAAGAGTAAATCATCTGCTACAACCAGCCCTGCACGCCTCTCTCCCCCTCAACTCAAGCAGAATGAACACCAATGAACAGCGCTACAGCACAACGAAGAGGTGTGCAACAGCAACAGCAACCCTGGTCGTGGGTGATCCGGCCCCCTCCAGGCAAGAAGAAGCCAGAAACATCTAGAAAGCACTAGTCTATTTCATCACAAACAAGTGGTATTGCATCAGATCATGTTTTTCTACAGACATACCACCAGAGGGTGCCAAATAATGAACAAAATAAACAAATAGCTGACCAGTAAGGCAGCACAAATCTCCATTTACAAATGATATACAGTACTTTGCATAGAATACTCATACATAACACAGGAAACAGCAGAAACCAATGAGTTTACATCACACCCCCAAATAGTCTCACTCTCACTCTTTTAAAATACCCTAACCCTACTGACCCTAACTGCTGCTCTTTTTACCAAAATGTATCAAAATACATTTTGATCCAAAACTTTGTTTCCAATTCAGCTAAAAACTTGAAACGCCATTCTTTTCATCAATGCAATGCGGTTCTAGTGGTTAGGAGTCGCGATGACGTCACTCTGACCTAAGTACATTTTTTTTCCATTTTTGCCAAAATGAATTTTCTTGATTCTCTTTTTTAGACAATATGATATATCTTTTCACATTTTTAAATTTCTATTTTGCCATTTCATCATTCTAAGAACAACCTTTCATTTGCTTGTTTTTTTTTTTTGCATATTCGTTTGTTTGTCAGCAGGATTACTCAAAAAGTTATGAACGGATTTCAATGAAATTTTCTGGAGGAGTCGCGGATGGTACAAAGAACAATCCATTAAAAGTCCCCTATTATGTCACTAAGTGCACAGCTAATTAGTTATTACAAGCCATTTCAAAATATTTTCCCTCTTGACATCACATGGGGAAGTAACCAACCAGAGGCAAGAAGAACTGATCACCTTCAGCCAAACAGTCAATCAGATTTTATTATTCTGGGTGGTCACTCCCCCTTGCGATGTCAGGCAGGGGAGACTTTGAACTGGCTCATAATGGCTAATTAGCTGTGCACCTGGTGGCATAATGGGGGACCTTGAAATTTTGGTTGTGATCCAGATTGTGATCCAGGAATTTCTTAAAGGATTCTTTACCATTGTTGGATAGGCTTGGCGGAGGTTCTCTCTCTCTAAGTGCTTTGAGTCTTTAAAAAGAATTTGTTTTAAAAAGACCCTTTTGTAAGCTGCCTGAGATATCAGTTGTCAGACAGAGTGAATTCTGCCCACTGCCAGTAGTTGAGAGAGCAGCACACTGTACATTCTTGGGCAGATTAATAAAAACAAGCTGCAACAAAGGTACTGTATAATCTGTTTTTTTCTAATTTCAAGTATAATTTTATTATGAAAGATTGATTTATGCATATTAATGTATGATATGACCTCAGTTTTTAAGACTGAAAAACTGATAACAATTGTTCTGTCCCTGTATGATTTAACATAACATAACATAACATAACATGAATGGCGAGAACAGGCCGTTCAGCCCAACTACGCTCGCCAGTTTCTTTATAATATTGTGAATATATCCCTTCAGATACTCAATGACTCAATGGTATCTAGCTTTAAGTCAAACCTGCTCTTGAAAACCCCCAAGGTCTCTACCTCAACAATATGGTCAGGCAAGCTATTCCACATCGAAATTACTCTTTGGGTGAAGAAATATTTCCGAATATCAGTGCTAAATTTACCTTTGGTCAACTTACATTTGTGACCCCGAGTTCTACTAACAACACTTGATCGAAGGAATCCTACATAATTCACTTTTTTAATCCCTTTAACATATTTATTTGCTTGTGTATTTGTGCAAAGTAACTGTTTTTGTGCATTTTCTCAGTGTCACATCCATCGTGACATTCAAAGTCAATGCGAAGACGTGAATACACGAGTTTGTGCAAGCAGCTTTACTGTGACCCAAACAGCTAATCTCTACTGTGCGCAGTGAACTACGATGCGCCTCGTGGAGGAATACGTCAGTTGGTTAGTTCAAGAGCAACTGTGTTTTTTTTCCGAGCAGCTAAAGTGCTGTAATTTTTTTTAATATAGCATATAATTGAAATGTTGTATTATTTTCTGGTAGGACCTCTTTTAGGCCGCGAAAATACGTTGTTTTTGTGTTTCCATTCACAACAGTGTATCGCCTAAATTTCCACCCAACACTATGCCCTGGTGCAGCTACCTGGAGGAGATCAGAGAGCTTTCTACTGTATCTAATGTAAGTAGTGGCAATTTGTAGCTCATACAACCCCACTTCAAAAAAGTGAACTATCCCTTTAAAGCAGCTGCTTTATCCTGCTGGAAAGTCACCTGTGTGCACATGACTGTCACCTGACTTCACCGTCAGATGATTGCTCGACTGGTAATATGCAGGTTTTTTTAAGTTGGCATCCTGAAGAGTCGCTACTTGCATTGCTTGCTGGGAAACCCTCCTCCATCTCTTAGCTCCACCCATCAAGTAACTCATTCAATTGTCCTGTTTTACTATGAATAACTTGCGATTCTATAATGTCTTTTCCTTTTGAGGTCATTTTTGCTGTGGAGTTTGTTCTTTGAGGGAAGTTAGTTGCAGCTCTCTGCCTTTTGTATACATTTTGATGGGCAGGGATCTCTCAGAATAGAGCAATGTCGCCAAGCCCAATGTATACATGTATGCCTCTATGCCTTCAATAAATCGCTTCCTTTTTAAAAAAAAAAGTGGTCCTATTAGAATGGATCTGAAACAAAATAATCAAGTGTAGCTTTAATTTAAGGGTATTTAGCTTTAAGGGTTTAGTTGAAAATATTCTATGAACTGCGTAGGAATTCTCCAGAGTTGAGTGTATGTACCCTCTAATTAAAGCCAAAATTCTGAACTTTGTGCGCACATTCATTATTCAATTTCGACACCAACATGCTGTTGTAGACAACTAAAATAACAATGACTTTGCTGATGTTGAAATATTTATGGACTTGACTGAATGTACTTGTGCTGTGGCAGCCGTGAAGTCTTTGTTGTTCTTGGTTTTCCTGCTGTTTCATGCCTGGTTCAGTTCAACAACACTTGAAACAGAAGTTTCTAGAAAAGAGGATTTGAGGGCTTTATATTCATTACCATAACCTAGCTTATATAATCTCAATTTGATTTAAGGTCTTTTGTAGCTGCAGCTTTGCTTTGTGTACAAATGTTCTGCCAAGGGAACACCCTTTGATAAAACGTTGCCTGAGTTTCTTTGAGAATGACGCACGTGCCCGAACAAAAGGGTTTAGCCGTGTGCAAGTTCACTGGCAGACTGTGGGAGAAGCCAGCATCCTGCACTCTGGTGTGCACAAATTTTTATGTTGAGGTGAGTACAGCTCTTCTTCAAAACACAATTGCTTATCCTCCCAGGAGTCAGCCACCGATAGACATGCTATCTGGATTGTTTGGACATTCAGAGTTTCAACGGAACAATATTAAATTAAATTAGAAGGACTACTGCACCAGCTGCAAAGCAAGCCATTTTACCAAAATACAATAATCCATTATGAACAAAAGTTGACCTTTTTCAATTGATCTGGACTACATACCATGTGAATTAACTTTTTACTGCAGTAAGTTCACAAAAATGAAAAAAAAAAAAATCCACACTGGATTAAACAGCCCACATAATGGAGCAATACTGGCCTCTGCATTTTTAATGGATGTTCGAGGTTGACCGCACTTCTCAGAACATGTAGAATGGGATTTAACAGCACAACATAAAGTGAGAGAACAAACCTGAAACTCTTACAATGTGTAACAATGTAAAATAAGGAGTGTTCAGACTGTAAAATGGGTGTGGTGTCAAGAGTCCATAAAAAAAAAACAAGACTTGGCACAGAAATGGTCATTTATGGTGAGAGTACTTTAGTGTTGATTTTAAAGTGAAAGAATATGCCAAATGATGGAACGCAGTCCAAAATTGTGCATCAGAATTAAAAGGCATCATGGTGTGAGCAAGCATAGGGGGACAAAATGAGCAAACAAGCGGAGGAGGTGAACTTAGCTAAGTCTCAAACTGCCAGCCATGACTAAGTTCATTAT
This sequence comes from Gymnothorax javanicus, assembly GCA_029692085.1. Classification (NCBI taxonomy): domain Eukaryota; kingdom Metazoa; phylum Chordata; class Actinopteri; order Anguilliformes; family Muraenidae; genus Gymnothorax; species Gymnothorax javanicus. The sequence continues at coordinate 16,412 of CM056196.1, read as the reverse complement.
AATACACAGGATATGAATTTAAAACACCCATTAATTGAAAAATGTCCATTTACAGAGTGAATATTTTTTATGGGAAAAAAGTTGGTGGAAACGCTGTTTCGATTTTCAATTGGAAACCTGGCTATATTTGGTTGAAAAGTGAAAGTTTCCAAGAGTCGAGCACCTGCAAAAGACAGGTTATATCCAGGTAAAAACTGTCAGCTGCTTTAAGGCTAACCAAGCCCACATTACTCAATCTATATTTTCATACCTTGGTCACATTATAGGCACCCTATAATTTATAAGTTCAGTCTTAGATATTCATTTTTCCCCCTCACTGTGTGATTTTGGTGACAGTGCAGGAAATAAAGTTCATTTGAGATTTCCCAATATTGTCTAATTTCAGAAAATTATGGGTTTTTTGACTTTCATTTTAACAGAGAAATTTTTGCATTTTATTTAAACGCAGCATATGGTAAGGTCTCTGTGAAGCCTGGAGCATCAGAGTCATTGAGGCACCTGGAATCACCGAACGCGACAGGAGCACCTTAGACGCAGCATTTGGAGAAGACATGCAGAACGTTTCCCAATATACTTGGAACAACCTACCAGCCAAACTTCCTACAAAACTATAAAACTATGTGTCAGTGTACACTACAGGTCAATTAGCATTTTATGGGGAATTTTTCATTTTACCATTTTGGCAGCATTCTATCCTTTAAATATCTTTCTATCTTACTCCACTTTACATAATGACAGATTTGTATTTTTCATATGCGTAGGTCATGCATGCTTGTTTTATAAAATTTTTAACAACTGAAATGAACTAAACTGAACGAAATGTCATAAATATACCTAAGGCTTTTGCACAGTACTAAATCTATTACACCCATATACGCACAATCACACACACATAAACACATGCGCATGTGGGCGTATGTGCGTGCACACACACCGACGGACAGGCCTGCGACACACACACACACCGATGGACACGACTGCCACACACACACACACACACACACACACACACACATGCGCGCGCGGGCACACACACAGACACACAAAATAAAAAAATATTAGGCTTTGCATAATATTTTGTATTACAATTACTCAGTAGATACATTCCCTTCACATCATTTCACCACAAACACATGACGTGGCTGGATTTGCCCTGATATAAATGTTCTGGAAGAATTACATTTTTTTTTCAGCATGACAAACAGAGTAGAACATCAAGCCCATGTGACAGCATATTTTCCCACAGTATTACTTTCACAATGTGTAACATCAATGGTAAAAAGATAAAAAGTTTGAAGGATCAGCCCACTTAGCCATAGGCAGAACATTGGCAAATTACCCTGATCCTACTCATCTGTGACAGGAGAGGAAATTTGATCTGAGAAAATCCAGTGTATTGCAATGTCAGCTCAATAAAGGTGTCGTAAATTGGACAGACAATAGTGATGCATATGCTGCCACCTAGTGGCTAAATCAGAGAGGCAAGAATTGAAAGCTCTGAGAACAAGCTGACCATATATTTCAGATGAGATACTTCATTTCATTGGCTGAAAAAAGGCCCATGTGAGCACTTAAAACGGCTCCAAATATTTCGGGCAAACATTCCTTGATTTAAAAAAAAAAATGAAAAAAAAAACATTTCACATTAATAAATCTAAGCAGAAGTTAAGCACCAACCAATTCTTTTAACTAGTTGCACTTCACCAAAGGAATAAATTAACATCAACAAACATTGCACAATTCTTGGAAATATGGCTTGGACATACTAAATCAGTGATAAAGGAATTTGGTCTTTACTTCACACTTAATTAGCTTTTAAAGAAAGGGTATGCCATCAACATACTGAATGCTGTTGAGAGTATGGACATAGTGATCTTAAAAAGGGGGCCTGGGAACACTTTGTCCCTTTGTAACAAGCCTTTTAGAGAAAAGATAGCTCAGTGTTGACAGTCAATTGAATGAAAAGAAAATGAGATGTAAGTTTTCAGAAGTGCCATCCAACAGCTAAGATTCAGCATGTGCTATTGACAAAGCCAACTGAATATAGAATAATTGATAATGTGTTGTGGATTATATTTCGGCATTATTCATTATATTCACTTATATATCAGCATTATTCATTATATTCACTTATAACATAACATAACATGAATGGTGAGAACAGGCCGTTCAGCCCAACTACGCTCGCCAGTTTCTTTATACTGTTGTGAATATATCCCTTCAAATATTCAATGACTCAATGGTATCTAGCTTTAAGTCAAGCCTGCTCTTGAAAACCCCCAAGGTCTCTGCCTCAACAATATGGTCAGGCAAGCTATTTCACATCGAAATTACTCTTTGAGTGAAGAAATATTTCTGAATATCAGTGCTAAATTTACTTTTGGTCAACTTCCATTTGTGACCCCGAGTTCTACTAACAACACTTGGTCGAAGGAATCCTACATAATTCACTTTGTTAATCCCTTTAACATATTTAAAGACCTCAATCAAATCACCCCTAAGTCTCCTTTTCCTAAGACTAAAGAGATTAAGGATCTTCAGCCTCTTCTCATAGCTTTCATGTTTTATACCTGGAATTAGCTTAGTGGCTCTTCTCTGAACTTTCTCTAGAGCCTCTATATCTTTCTTAAAGTATGGTCCCCAGAACTGTAAACAATACTCCAGATGTGGTCTGACAAATGTGTTGTACAAAAGAAGCATCACCTCCTTAGATTTGTACTCAATGCTTTTGGCAAAGTATCCCAGCATCCGATTGGCTTTTTAAACTGCTACGGCACAATGGCTAAAGCCTGTGAGGGTTTGGTCAGCAATCACTCCCAGATCTTTCTCGTGTGGAGCACATTCCAGTTTTAAACCTCCCATGAAGTAATCCCGTCTAATGTTTTTATTACCTACATGTACAACTTTACATTTTGCTACATTAAATTTCATTTGCCGCATTTCTGCCCAATTCTGGATTCTATCTAAATCATCCTGAATCACTTTAGTGGACTCTAAACTATTTGCCAAACCCCCCAATTTAGTATCATCTGTAAATTTAACTAATCTGCTCTCAATATTCCTATCAAGGTCATTAATGTAGATGAGGAACAGCAGGGGTCCCCACACCGATCCCTGGGGGACGCCACTCCCCACCATACCTAGCTCAGATGAGATACCATTGACCACCACTCTTTGTGTTCTGTCCTGTAACCAGTTTTGAATCCACTCCAGAATACCTCCTGTAACTCCAATGGAGCTCATTTTAAAAATTAGTCTCTTGTGCGGTACTGTATCAAATGCTTTCTGAAAATCCAAGTATATGATGTCATAAGCCCTGCTCTGGTCATAAGTCTTGGTGGCCTCTTCAAAAAATTCCAGAAGGTTTGTCAGGCATGACCTTCCCTTATGGAAACCATGTTGGCTATCCCTCAAGATACTGTTACGTATAAGAAATAAGTCCAGCTCATCTTTTATGATAGATTCCAATATTTTGCACACAATGCAAGTTAAACTGACTGGCCTGTAATTTCCTGGCTCAGTACGGTCCCCTTCCTTATATATTGGTATCATATTGCCCTGTTTCCAATCATTTGGTATTTCTCCAGTTTCTAAAGACCATCTGAAGATGGCGGATAGCGGCTTAAAGATGATCTCACCAACTTCCCTGAGCACTCTAGGATATAAGCCATCATGACCCGCCGCCTTATCTGCCTTTAGTTTATGCAACTTGTCTAATACTTCATTATCCCTAACCTCAATTTCCGCTAAATAATCTTGAGCATTTAACATGCCCTCTGGCCAAATAAAGACCCACTCTGAGGTAAAATTCTCAACAAAGTAACTGTTTAAGGCATCCGCAATATCCTTGTTATCATATAGCAGCGATCCATTTTTATTCTTTATGCACCTAACCTGCTCTTTGACTTTCCTTTTTCTGCTACAGTACTGAAAGAAGCGCCTACCGTTAGTTTTTGCCCCATCTGCAATTTCTCTTTCAGACAGTCTTCTAGCATTCCTCAGCTCTTTTTTGACCACAGCCCGCATTTTACAGTATTCAGCCTTAGTGTTCCCATTGTTATCCTTTATGTACATCTTATGTACATCTTATATATCAGCATTATTCATTATATTCACTTATATATCAGCATTATTCATTATATTCATTTATATTTCAGCATTATTCATTTTATTACTCATACTAATAATCAGTAAACTAACAATTAGATTTAGATTATATTTAGCCATCATGATCATAATCAGTATCCATATTATGTATGCCGACACACACACACGAGCATTGCATTCAGACACATGCATATGCACAGGCACAAGCAGCACATATGCACACGCACACAGATACACACATACACATTACACGCATTAGCAGCGGGCTTCTGTAGTGTTGATTAGTAAGCAGGCTTCTGTTTAGTTGATTTAAAAACATAATCAGATGATGTATTTGATTTCTGTAGCCTTAATCAATATTTGCTCAGTAAAGTCATAAGTGGTTACTGAAAACATAATTAATCGATTAATTTATATATCTACTTGTATCCTATTCATTTGACTGTGTTTGTACACTCTTGAACTGTAATTTTCCAGTCCATTTTAGTGTATATTCTTTTTATTTTTTTAAAAACCTATACTTCAATTTTCCACCATGGTTTAACAACCAGAGCTGAAGAGTAAAAAAAAAGTTAGAGATAAGATGGTTTCAGCCCATGCATTGTGATTGGAGCAGAGTTGGTTGGTTTTTCCCAATAAATATTGCTCTGTAAAGAACGCCGATTTGGCACTTCTTGGCCAGGGGCTACCCTCCGGGTTTGGATTATTGCACGATTCAAGGCTAGAATAAGAGATAACTTCTGAAGATCTCGTCTCTCTCCACTTATTTCACAAAAAACAAGGGGACTTTAGAAAACGTAACCATCTGGGTCCATCTGGTCGGAAAGACACAACAAATTCACCCCGGTGCACTTTGTTTTTTTGAGAATAGCACCTGAAGGGATGGTGATAGAGACATGAAACCAACATCTTTGTTTGTAATTTCATTGTGGGCTTTTCAATGGCGCTGGCCCCGAGTCAGCATGACCTTGCATTACGGAGATACAGGCGGTATCTCCTACCACTTGCTTCACATATGAGACGTGCGGTAGCGATTTTTCACTTTTGTGGCCCTTTACAAAATTTTTAAAAGAGTGTGAACAGTTTAGCAAGAATTGTGTGCTACTGCTACTAATTTACCATGGTTTGCTGATTTGGTGTAAGGCTTTGTGATTTGTGTGTAGATTTTTGCGAAAGTGGGTTGCAAAATAAGTGTAATATAATATGTATTGGCCTGGGCTGTATCTCCATCTAGTGACCACTTTGAAAAATCGTGAGATGTGGTGCGATGGACAGACAGCTTAAAAAAAAAAAACTTTAAAAAAAATCAATGTTTGAGAGTTCACTCAACTCTGATACTTTTAAGGCTGTTAGAGGGAAAGGGTTAGGGTTGTCTGTGAAGTACTGGGGACTTCTGTTCAGGCTGTTTTGGCTTAGAGGGGGTAGATGCACCTGCGTGTTGTCCTGATGCCGACACATAAAAAAAAGAAGGGAAAACAAAATATTTTTCCAATTAAAAATCACTGATATGAATTGGTTGTGTAGACCCAAAAATTTTATTTTAAGGCCCAGAAATGGCTATGGGAGGGTTCACTAAAGGTGTTGGGTCAGAGGGGTTTAAACTCTGGGGAGAGAGAGAGAGAGAGAGAGAGAGAGAGAGAATAATAGTAAATCATTCATGAATCTATAGGCTTTAATATTTGCTGTTTCTGTAGTTCAAGACGTACAATGGAGAACGAGATGCTGGATGAGACTGCTCTGGACGAAACCGCGCCTGATGAGCCTGACGCCCAGTTCATGGCTTTTTCTGAAATATCACACAAAGAGATGGACGGTTTCAAATCGTCGCTCCATTCATTCAAATTGGACATCCAAAATGAACTTGATGGACAGAGGGCCGAGATGAGGGCCCAACTGAACCGAGAGACTGAGGCAGTGAAAAAACACCTGAAGAGGTGCTTCGAGGAAGACCTCAGAAATCTCTTAGAGGCTCACGAGAAGGAGGAGATGGCTTTGCAGGAAATGATCCGGGTCATGATCGAAAACTTTTCAAATAGGCCGCAGGCCCTTGAATAAACAGACGGATCACATGACAACACTGGAAGGTCAGGAGTCTCTGACTTTGACGATGAGACAGAGCTGGAGGCGGAGGGCTGTACTGTCCCCACTTCGCTGCCAGGGAAAGATATCAAGCCAAGTGCTTATGATCCCACCCCCACCCTGTCCAGCAGATGAATGACCTGACATGAAATATTATGCCTAGAGTAATTCACAATCTCAATCCTCTTTCTCAGACACAAAGAAACCTGACAACAAAGCTTCCCATATCATTCAACACGGTCTGGAATCCAGGATCTGGGCTCGAGGTTGGAAACCATATGGCACCACTTCTTTGGTTGAGTTCCTCTCTGAAAAGATCAAGACGACCCTTAAGAGGAAGAAAATTGACAGCATAAAGGACCTTCTCCGGGTTGGTGGAAAAAGACCTAAGATGAGCACAGACAGAGATGACGAACCACTGCCCCAGCGGTGAAATACTCAGAGTAGGGTGGTACGACCATAGCATGTTTAAGGGGAAGGGTCGTCACTCCCTGAGGCAGCTAATGCCACCCCATGTACCCAAGACGATAGTTTACTCCCATTGCCTACCATGGGCTGATAGTGGTTGGGACAATACATTATTGGGGTTTTTTTCTTTGTTTCTTTGTAGCTTATGGATGTTTGTTTTTTGTTTTTTTGTTCATGTCATGTTTGAAAAAAAAAAAAAAAAAATTGTGATTATTAAGTTAATTGACTGGATTAAAGTATTGTGTTTTGCAAATGATTTGTGCAATCATTCATTTAGGGTTAGGGTTAGGTAAAGGGAGATTTTAAATTCTACCTGCACAAGCAGATAGAGTGCACAGGCACACAAACCTTTTTATGTTTTAATCACTCCCTTCTCAGATTAAAAGACATGATCCATAAAAAACATTATTAAAGGGCGTTCCCGATAACAAAGGTTAATGAACAAGACTACTCCCAATGCGCCTTCCTATTCGTCCGCACGCCTAAATATACCACCTTCATTTCCACAATCCCCGCTCGTCTCGATTCTACATTGTTTACTCGCAAACTGGACAGCCCAGCGCGCAGCAAGAGTTCGCTTACCTGAAGCAAGGCGAAATCCCGCAGAGTCCCTCGGACACAGAATAATTCCAAGACTCTAAGGCTCTAGAGGAATCTTCCCAATCAATTCCTGCAACTCCCACTTCTCCTCCACGCACCCGCCTATGCTCTGCCATCTCCGTACCTCTACCACAAAGCGGTACTCGCTCGCCCCAACCGGGGTGCTCACATTCCGAACCACGCTCCCCCCGCGATGACCACCGAGGGCTCCGCGCTGTAGCAATTCCAGACCGCCGTCTTGCAGTAGCTACACCTCTCCTCAACAGCGGTGCTCAGAAGCGAGAGTCTGCGGCTCCCCAACAAGGCTTACCACGGCTTGCACTTCAAGCTCATCCCAGACTCCACCTTCGGCCATTGCTAGACTCCATCGGGCACTCAAGCAGAAGAAAATCCCCTTCCACCGCTCCGACAACAAGGTCAGCCCACAAAAATTATTCACCAACTCCCACGCCAACAAAGCTGATCCTCCCCACGTGCAGACCAGATGTATGCAGACCACACAGCACTACCGGGTTCCGCCATCAATGTCCCCAGCGCCACGTCATCACGCTTGGTGACGGCCTCCAGCTCCAGATTCGGCGGAAGTCACTGCTTCCGCAAACCAGCCAGTCCCCCCCCCGTGCCTGCTCCCTCCGTTTATGACCTCTTTGGTCTCTTTTCGTCCCTTTTTTTCCATCCCTGTGTTCGCAGGCTGCACTTTTGGCCCGTGCACATGCATCCCCCCCAATCCTTTCCGCCGGAGAAAACCCGGCTTCTGGGCTCCTTCAGCCTCTTTCCCCGCCCCCCCTCCCCATTTCCCAAGTCACTAACTCTGCGCTTCCTCCTACAGGTCCGCCCCTCCGATCAGCTATTTCGGCCGCTCGCAGTTTCCCCTCACCTCTGTTTCAGCTCACAATAGCCACCTCCCTACCTCCCATACGCCCCTCGTAGCCGGGAAGCTCACACGAACCGAGTTCGCTCTTTACCGTCTCACCCTACCGAAACACAATCCGCCAGTACTTTCCTCATCAGAGGAGAGAACTTGACGATTACGGTACACTCGTTCTCCATCTCGCTGTACGCTACGACGGTGCACGGGCTTTTACCATACCGCTTACTTGTCACACCTACTTCAGCAGTCACATTTTAGTAAAAAAAAAAATCCAAACCACCATCAACCCGTACAGTCCATACACTAGACCCCCGCTCGTTCCGGGGAGCTCACACAAACCGAGTTCACCATTCGCCGTCCCACTTTACGAAACAGAATTTCCCAGTCCTTGCCTCATCAGAGGCAAGAACTGGACAATTTCTGTATACTCGTTCTCGATCTCGCTTTATGCTTCGCCCGTACGGCATTCGATTGCCTGTCGGGTATGTCCATATATTTGACGTGACTCCGCAAGGATGACAATCTGCAAAACCGAAACTTTCGCTGACTTTGCAGCAATTATATTCGCCATCACTCAGCTGCGCATTGTACCTAAAAACACCATTTAGCTGCCACTTCATTCAGGCTATGGAGCAGACTCTCGTGGCTTGTTGCTGTATGAGCCTCGCAAGCTAATCTACGTAATCTGTTGTTTCACGAGCTACATGAGCACAGAAATGATAAAGACTTGTTCATATTTCTCGTGGTCATCAACGCATGAAGAAAACTTCAGATAATTTCGTAGTGCAACGTATGACAAGCTTCCAAAAAATAAATTAGACTTTCGCCGGTTCTACCAATTAGTCTGAGCAACTCTTGCTATACGCGCACGTTGCGTTCTTTGCAAATTAAATGCCATATATTTATGGTGCCACGATTGCAACGTATATCCCAAAATCGTCAAACCATTACAAATGCTAACGTTCTTCACCACGCCGGCAAACATTCACGGACACTGCACGCGTATCCACCTCACGGTCATTCATAAATTTGTGTTGTTCCTCGAGTTACTTGAGCACAGAAATCATAGACATATCGATAACCTCGTGGTCAGCGATGTGCAGAAGGAAACGCCATATAATTTCGTAGTAGTGCAATGTTTAACAAGGCTTTCAAAATAAAACAGACTTTCGTCGCTTCTACCTATTAGTCCGAGCAACTCTTGTTATATATGCACGTCGCGTTCTTCGCAAATTAAAACTCATACATTTATGGTGCTGTTGAATGATTGCCATGTTTATTCTAAAATTGTCAAACCATAACAAATGCTCATGTTCTTTGCCTCGCCGGCAAATATTCACGGATACTATGCATATCCACCTCACGGCCACTCACAGTGGCGCAGCTCACTAGCGCCTCGCTAGCGCTTTAGTTTTCGATACACTTTGCCTCGTCAGCAAACATTCACGAATACTACGCGTACCCACCTCACAGCCACTCACAGTGGTGCAGCTCTCTAGCGCTTAGCTAGCGCTTCAGTTATTGGTGTACTTTGCCTCATCAACAAACATCCATGGATACTGCACGCGTATCCACCTTAAGTCTCAGTTATACCTTCGCCTAGCTCCGTTCGCGGATTGCGCGCACACCCCAACAGAGCGCGGAGGCATTTATACTTGGCGCATTCTCCGTTGCAGTATTCGCTGCAAAGACAGGGGGCGGTAGATGGAAAAAAAAATACTAAGGGAAGTAGTTGAAGCAGTCAAAACCAGTCGGAGCAGAACCAAGCGGACATTTTGTACCGGGGGACACTAGCGTGGTTTGCGAGAAGTTTTAAAAGTGACCCTTTACTGACTGTCCTTCGCCTCACCACTTATCCGCCTTGCTGGTCGCGGCGCCTGGTTGGCTAAAGCCAATATCACAAACGCTTTTAAGGTCGTCCAACTCGACCCACCTTTTTGGGGATTTTTTTTTTTTTTTTTGAAGTTTCCTGGAAGGGGCGCTACTACCTCGCTGTTCGTCTCACTTTCGGATGCAAATAAAATATTTTTTATACGTCTTTCTCAGAAAATTTTTTTACACCTTTTTAAATAATCTTTAAATATTTTTAAAGATTGCACCGATACTAACCCATTCCCGCCTATCCTCCCCAATTCATCAAGTTCCCGCTTCGGTGCCAACCAAGCACTCGTCATTCGAAAAACGAAAGATCTAATCAAGTCGTTAAGTGAATCTGGTGCATTCAATTGGCATCAAAACGGAAAATTGCACATGGCATACTCAAGGAAAACTAACGAAAATCGGCCAAAAGCAACCATTAATCTAAAGGAAAGCATCTCCCCATCCCTTCCATGTTTTTAAATTTCATTTAGACCATTGGGAAAAATCGTTTTCAACTTTTTAATCCAATGTCTCTCTCTAACCAATCTCTTTCTTTAACCAACACACCCCAGATTCCAGGCCTGAGAAAAACAAGTTATCGCTGCCATGTTGTCTAAAATGTGTATATAGTGTAGTAAGTCTATTAGTCCGGTCAATGAGGCAGAGATGTTGTTTTAACCTTTGTAGTAGACTGTTTTTTGTCTGTCCAATATACAATCTCCCACAGGTTCCACACTCAATTCCGTATACTAAATTGGACAATCTTAGTCCCGGGGTCTGTCCCACAGGAGCCCCCAAATTTGGATGTTGATTCTTAAAAAAACTTATTAGAGACACATCATAGACAAGTTTGTCCTTTTTATCCATATTTAGAGAGGCATGAACCAAAACGTCTTTCAAATTTTTATTTCGTCTGAACGCTGCAATGATTTTAAAATAAACCCTGGATTCTAGCATATCTGTAACTTTTTAAAACTTATTTTAAACTCCCAATGTAATTTTAATGAGGCCGGAGAGAATGTTGAGACAAACGGGATAATCTTGTATTGATTTTTATCTTTTCTCCTTAGTTCACTGCCTTTTCGAAAGTCATGTTCTACCTCGGCCTTAATTGTACGGAGAAATGTCCTACTATATCTTCTAGGCCTCAAGGCCTTGAAGAGGATTCTAGTCGCAGACTCGATATCCTCCATTGCTGTGCAAATCCTACGAAACCGTATAAGCTGGGACTTGATAATCCCCTTATGTGTTGTTTCGGATGGTAGCTAGACTTATGCGCTTATAACTTAGGGATTAGGGGTTGGGGTTGGGGTTGGGGTTAGGGTTAGGTGTTAGGGAATCATGTAAATCTGATTTACATCAGAAAATGCACTGGCACGCAAGTAACTATTTAATGTTTTTCTATTTTTCCTTTTTTAGGTGTTTAGGACCTTTAAAGCTCACATACGATACTTTATTACTTTGTTTATTGGGTGAAGGTGTCAAAGGAGGAGAGGGAGGTATCATTCGTTTTCATTTAATCCAAATGGATGTAACGTTTGTAATTTTACTATCCATTTTTTCTCTTCTCTCAACCTCCTTCTCAAACTCCAATTCCTACCTTTTTCCAGGCCCACTATATATAAATGTTCAGGGCCGTGGGCAAAAATGTTCATACAATATGGTGGGTTTTATTGGTGTTTTAATCAAATAGAGGTGTTGTTTAAGCCTGACTCGTAGCGAATTTTTTGTTTGGCTTATGTACCATTTATTGCACCTGGTACATTTGATGCCATAAATTAAATTCTTTGAGTCCAGGCTGAAATCCTGTGTAACGGGTAGATATCGGTTGGTGTGTATGTTATTAATGATTTTGTGTGTCTTAAAATAAGGTAAGAGGGGATCGTTCTTTCTTTCAGATAAGGTTGCTCGTATTAATATATCTTTTAAATTCTTTTTTTTTCGATAAGCTGCAATGATTCTGTAATCTTGGAATTCTCTGGCCTTCTCCTGAAGCTTTAAAAAGTGACCTTTAACTCTATTGTTAAGAACTGTGGCGGCAGGTGAATATGTTGTTATCATGGGGATCAACTGCTTGGTTTCTCTTTCTCCAGGGTCCATATAGTTTTGTTGAAAAAGTTGTTTTACTTCCATTTTTATACTTCTTAGGAAGCTTCTACTATATCCCCTGGGTCTAAGAGCCTGAAACAGAGTCTTTGTAGCCAACGAAATGTCTTCTTTTGCTACACAAATTCGGTGAAATCTTATTAGTTGGGATTTAATTATCCCCTTATATGTGTGTCGTGGATGATATGATGATTTGTGTAGCAAGGCAAGTGTGTCGGTAGGTTTAAAATAAACTCGAGTTCCAAGTCCCCATGTGCCGTCTCTGTTCTTTTTACCAAAAACTTCTGTATCCAGGAAGTTTATTTTGTCAAATTGTAGGTCATATTTTAAAGAGATGGATTCGTGATGAGTATTTAGAATTCTCATAAAAGCTATAAAGTCAGCTTCAGAGTGTGGCCAAATCCCAAAGATATCATCTAAGTATCTAAGATATAGAGTAGGTTTTTTCAGGCATTTGGGGAAGACAGTTCGCTCCCACTCAGCCATGTAAATATTGGCATAAGCCGGGGCAAACTTCTTCCCCATTGCTGTGCCCTGCACCTGAAGATAATGTTTACCATTAAATTCAAAATCATTGCAGGTGAGTCCCAACTTTAATAACTTTAGGAGGTCTTCATCTGGTCTCAGAGGGTCTGGATATTGATGGAAGACCTTCTGGACTGCCTTGAGTCCTAAATCAGTATCAATATTTGTGTAGAGTGCATCTACATCAATGGAAAAAAGGTATGCACCTGGAGGAAATGTCACTCTTTTCAAGATTTCAACAAAAGTATATGTGTCCTTGACATAAGAGGGATGTTTTTGTGATAAAGGATTCAAAAAATGATCAATATATTCTGCTACTTCATAGGATTCACTTGTACAATCCGAGATAATCGGTCTTCCTGCTGGAACCCTGTTGGGTACTGTCCATAATCCCGGATCTTTATGGATTTTAGGAAGAAGATAGAACTTTCTCTGTTGTGGAGGATTGTCACCATAAAGGTAAATGCGTTGTTTGTGAGTTATGTATTTTTTATGGTACAAATTGTTTACGATTTCTCTAACCTTTTCTTGTGTTTTCAGTTGGATAGGTTCTTCCAAAGGTAAGTAATGTTTTTTGTTATCCAATTGGCGGTTAGCCTCTAAAATGTAATCTGATTTATCCATAATACAAATTTTGGATCCCTTTATCTGCTGGTTTAATTATTATGTCCGTATTGTTTTTGAGATTTAGAAGAGCTTTCTTTTCTTCTTTATTAAGGTTACTCTTGGGAAATCTGAAATGTGATAGACTATTGAGAGATCTCACATCGCTATTAATGGGATCTCTAAGATAGCCCGAGATATCATTTTCCTCCGGTTCCCAAGTTGAAGTATGTATGAAAAGTTCTTTTTCAAATTTATTATTGTACTGAAAATGCTCAATGATTTTAAGACGTCGATGATACTGATGTAGGTCTCTTCTGAGGCTTTGTTTATCCACCTTTCCAGGTGTCGGGATGAATAAGAGTCCCTTTTCCAGAACTGCGATTTCCTCCTTAGTTAATTTGAAGGTGAGTGATAGGTTTAAAATATTCGAAGGAATTGGGGTGGGAGTGATTGACAGTCCCCCCCGGTTTAGTTTAACTGAGCAATCCAAGAGTCAAAAATGAGAGTAGCTGTTTCAGAAGACCAATGCACTTTATCCCTTTGTAGGTGAAACTGTGTCTGTGGAATGCCCTCTAGTACCCGGTAGGTTTTTTCAAGGAATTGATTAATTTGATCAGCCAGATTCCGAACCATTTGCGTCTGCTGTTGTGAAACCTGTATTAAGGGTTAGGGTTAGGGTTAGGGTTAGGTGTTAGGGAATCATGTAAATCTGATTTACATCAGAAAATGCACTGGCACGCAAATAACTATTTAATGTTTTTCTATTTTTCCTTTTTTTAGGTGTTTCGGACCTTTAAGAAGCTCACATACGATACTTTATTACTTTGTTTATTGGGTGAAGGTGTCAAAGGAGGAGAGGGTAAGGTTTAGGGTTAGGGTTAGGGTTAGGGGGGTTAGGGTTAGGGTTAGGGTTAGGGGTTAGGGTTATGAATCTACTCATGTACTCCCCAACAAGCCCGTTAAGGCATTGCCGGTTTGGACTAGAGCACGTGGACATGCACGGGTATGACGTTGATTCACAACTACCCAGCCAGTTGTCCGGTCATAGAGAAGGGGGGTAGATAGAGCAAGAAGTAGAGGCTAAGAGTTTCAGATTAGTTGATAACTCTTAGTGGTGCCGGGAGTGGCATCCAAGACGCCCTTGGCTCCTTTGAAAGGAGCCAGGGCGGAAGACTAGCTATTTTAGAAATGGGGCTAATAAGGTTTTTAGGAAGGAATTTCAGGACACATCATCAGTAGTGTACCTTGGGATCATTGGATGTTTCGGCCATTACCACTAGACACCCTCACCAAAGGGCGGCCCCCACCGAGGTGATCAAGCTCGGGGTGTGTCCCATAGCCAAATGGAGTTTTTAGAGATCTTTGGATGGCTAAGTAGTAAGCTCTAATAAGGTTTTGTTTAAGACTACGCACAGAAGTCTATCCAGAGAAGGTAAAGTTATTTTAGCGTTTCTTTTAGGATAGGTAACTGTTTTTAGAAGAGTTTTTAAAGGTTTTTTCAGTTATCGATGCTATTTTTTCGGCGGAGTGCGACGCTCGGAAGGGTAAGTATTTTGGATGGTTTTTGGAAGGGTAAGAGAGATTTTAAGTTCTTTTTAAGTCATGTTGAGGCAGGATCAATAGGTGTCTAAAGGCGCGAGGAAGGGGGGGTTCTTTTTTAGCTTTATAATGTTCTCACAAGCGTCTCACATCCGATCTTGACGCTTGTGTACATATGAGAGTGTTTGCGGGAGTCCCAGGGATGCGCAGTTGAGGTTTCTCATGATGTTCACAAACACCTCATATCAATCTTGACGTTTGTGTACATATAGGAGAGTGTTTATGGGATCCCGGGATGCGAAGCTAGGATTTCTCATGATGTTCGCAAGCGCCTCATATCAATCTTGGCGCTTGAGTACATATGAGAGCTCCATCAGTAATGACGTTTGGAAGAGGTAAGTGTTTTTGGTGGTGGTTATTATTTAGCGGAGGTTGGTGTCTCATTAAGTTAAGTTAGCAATGATTCTTTAGGAATAGGTCGGAAAGTCCGGGGGTAGTATTTGGAGTTAGCGGGGTATTTCATCGGGATATTCAATTAGCGGAAGATGCTTTAGAGTGGGGTTCAATTAGCGGAGGCATGGGAGATGTGTTTCGGGGAGTCCATAGGAGTCCCGTGTAAATTTTGGTGGGGATTGGTGTTTTCTTGAAGTCGGTAGGCGAGAAGGTGTTTTTTAGGAGATCAATTAGCGGAAGAGGTCTTAATGCGGGTTAGAATTAGCGGAGAAGTGGTGGATATATTCGTAAAGGATGGTAGATGCTGTCTGTAGGTTGGGGCGGACGGTATTCGTTGGATTGGGGGGTAGATAAAATTTAAAGGTCGGTTGGTTAGAAAGTTTTGGAGGAAGGTCGAAATGGGTATGGGGATGTAGGGTGGGTCCTTAAGGGAACCGGGGTTAAGGTGGGAGTACAGGCGATTAGCAGAAATTGGGTTTTCGGAAATGGGTCAAATTAGACTCTTGCGGGAATTTGTTGGGTCAAGTTGGGGTTTGGAAGAATAATCAGGGTCCTTAGGGGATCCTCTGTTGCGGAGGAGTATTTGTCCGTCTTCTGGAGGGTCGAATTTTCAAGCTGGAGGTGGAGAAGCCGGGTTCTTCTGGTTGTAGGTTTAGAATATTGGGTAAGTTCAATTCGCTCCAAATAAAAGAATAAAAAGATAAAAGAGGTGGGTCCTGTAGTCTTGGAATTCTCTGGCCTTCTCCTGAAGCTTTAAAAAGTGGCCTTTAATCCTATTGTTAAGAACTGTGGCGGCAGGTGAATATGTGGTTATCATGGGGATCAACTGTTTGGTTTCTCTTTCTCAGGGGTCCGTATAGTTTTGTTGAAAGAGTTGTTTTACTTCCAATTTTATACTTCTTAGGAAGCTTCTACTATATCCCCTGGGTCTAAGAGCCTGAAACAGTCTTTGTAGCCAACGAAATGTCTTCTTTTTGCTACACAAATTGATGAAATCTTATTAGTTAGGATTTAATTATCCCTTATATGTGTGTCGTGGATGATATGATGATTTGTGTAGCAAGGCATGTGTGTCGTAGATTTAAAATAAACTCGAGTTCCAATTCCCCATGTGCCGTCTCTGTTCTTTTTTACTAAAAACTTCGGTATCCAGGAAGTTTATTTTGTCAAGTTGTAGGTCATATTTTAAAGAGATGGA